>JAJOZX010000094.1:1635000-2197967 GCA_023014485.1 Bathynomus jamesi | reverse complement strand
ACCCAGTCACCTCTTTTAAAAAAATCCAATACCACAAAGCTGATAAAGCAAAAAATTATTTATTATTTAGTACAATAATTACAGACATGTTGTCTGCCTAACGTAGAGAGATGTTGCCAAACACATTGCGACAACTTTTTTTATTGAATGTTGGCTTCCAAAGTTTTTGAATAATGTTAATAGCTTCAGTTTCAAAGAGGTCTCGATTGTTGGGTGGTGTAAATATGATAAATTCATTGTTAGATAGTTCATAGTTATGCCTGAAATATTCGATGTTCCAAATCTCAGGAGAAACACGTTCCAGAAGTTTGCCAACATAGTGGAAAATCATTTCCTTTGATGTAAATCTAACTAGGACAGTCTCCTTCTTGAAGCTGGGATTCTGGCTCTTCCACGCCACATTCCAATTCAACCTCGTGAATTGGTGAAATGCCACTCAGGGCATCATCAGCATCAGACAAGGAAAGGTCATCAGCATCAGATGATGATGATGATGATGATGGTACTTGGGCGAATGATTCTCTTTTTTGTTATTCCAGATGTTGATGCATACTGGTTGATATCATTGAGGGTCACACTTTTTCCAGGTGATACTAGGAGTCATCTTCCCCGAGAAACAGCACCTGCCTTTGTAGCAGCTGACTTTCTAAGTTCTGTCTGTGAGGTGGGCAATCACCAAGGGACTAACCAAGTCTGTTGCAGGCTCCATATGAGGTCTTCGATCTTGTCTAGTATGCACTGTTTGTTGAGTGGATATATGCCAGTAGTTTGAAAGGCTTTTTCACCATTTGGGTTGTACTGGTACAGTATCCTGCATTACAGTAAGAAGATTCAGAAGAAGAGGAGGAAACCACTGTTTGGACAAGGTAGCATAATGCTTACCTGCACCAATCTTCCACTGGGTAAGAACAGTCCTCCAAGCTTTCTTCATAGAGCCATGTATACCGACATCAAGTGGTTGAAGGAGATGTGTGCTGTTGGGTGGGAGGAATATAAACTTTATATTGTTCTTCTCACACTCTCTGATAATATCTGCAGATGAGAAGATAGGTTGTCCCCAATTAAAATTCTTGGCAAGTCATTTTGCAAATGCTTGTAGTATGGTAGAGCCACTTTTGTAAACCAGTCTTTGAAACAATGAGTATCAAACCAGCCTGACTTACTTCTATTATACTGAGCATTAACAGGCCCACCTCTTAACCATTTGTCCATTAAATGCTCAGCACAGTAAACTACATAGGGATCTAAAAGTCTACCAGAAGCACTACAAGCAAATATCACAGACACTGATGTTTTAGATGTGTTCATCACTCATTCAGCATGTTTGATGCCTTTTCTGTACAGCACAGTTTTAGACTTTGGATCATTTGAAAGATTAGTTTCATCATAGTTCACTATATTTTCAAAAGGCACTGCATTTACACCACTAGTTGCAAGATTATCAAAAAATGTTTAATAGTTTCAGTACTTATAGCAGCTCATTTACGAAAAATGTTTTGGCACATGCGCTTTGTGAGTTGTGAATGACATTTCACAAAACTTCTCCCCCATTCAACACCTGACAAATTGGGTTTGAATTGGGGTACACATCAGCCAGATTTGTCAAGGAATGACTTTACAAAAATACAGAGCTCTAGGTCATCAAATGCATAGCCATAATCACCTAGAATGGAGGCGTGATGTGCTATGCTTCGCTCTTCTTCTAGCAAGAGTGCAGTCAGTCTACCAGCCATGGTGTATTTCCGAGTACCACTGAAATGATCACAGAGTTCTCCTTGGTATCTGCATCTGAGTGGATAGCTATGCTTCAAATGCTCTGACCTTCTTGGATGAGCTGCAATGCTTCCTGAAGGTCATGGTCACTGTAGGTTTTGGGCTTCTCTGCCCTCCCACAGGTTTATAGTTCCAGACCATCTCAACAATTACCTAGATATTGACCTGGAAAATAAACATGGACTTTTAGTTTGCATAACACAAAATGTCACTAAACCAAGAGAGCACACGAACATATAAAAATGCTGTAGAAAGAAATATTTATAACTGGGCACATTTACCTGAGACAAAGTGGGCGCAATTGCCCCAAGGGTAATAAATGCCTGCTTCATATGGTATACAGAACAAACTTTAATAAAATCTACCTTAACATATTTATAGTTCATATGCAAAAAATTGTCTAGTTTTTTATTTTCCTTCATAGTTGGCAATGTATAATGCTTCCAGTTAAATGCTTAGTTCATTTTGGGAGAAAAATTCTTATACCAATTAAATAATCTTTAAAAATTATCTAGACAGCTGATTTGCCCTTCATATGTAAATTAGACATTAATGATGAAGTGCATACCTTCAAACAAAATTTTAATTACAAATTCAATTTCTAATACTACTTTATATAGATTTAAACATATGTGGGCGCAATTACCCCACTTTATGGTAGTAACCATTCTATATTTTAAGATGAAATTAAATACATACCTAATCAACAATAATTCTTTGCTTCTCAAACAGTTACTACCTATAGTAAATTCAGGGAGTTGTTAAGGTCAGTAAAGTGGAATAATGAATTTGCTAATAAAAGTAGTATTAAGATAGGGTCTAGATTTAAAGAAATTTTAGAGGATATACAATAGCTATACATATTTTTTTTTTTTTTTTTTTTTTTTTAGGAAGAACCGATTCGCCTCTATTTAAAGGGCATATCTCAGCGGAAAAACAAAGAAAAAGTGAGAGGAAAGACAGAGGAAAAAGAAAGGGTGGAGGGGACAGTCGAAGTGGAAAAAGACCAAGGATGACAAGGACTGCAGGGTCGAGCCCCATCATCCTTGGGTGCTAGGGCTGGGAGGGCGCACGTGAAACCTCCAGGAACAAGCACGTACAAACGAGCACAAAGAGCACGAGCTTAGAACCCCCTTGCGGGATATATATATATATATATATATATACCACACACACACACACACACACACACACACACACACACAAAAATGGTTAATGGGTAATTCCAGGACAAATAGACAAATGAAAGTGCCAAATGTACACTCCATCTCCAAAATTCATGAAACTTGGTGTGAGGGTTGGTTTCAGTCCAAATTACAAAAATCTGAATTTTTTTGAAAATTAGTCAAGTTGGTCAAATTTTATGGCTTGACCAAATTTTGGTCAAATGAAAAAACCAACAATTTTCAAACGTAAATATCTCAGCTGCTAATTGTGGTAGCGTAATAAGTCTTAAATGATAAAATATGTAAAATTAACTGTAGTTTCTAAATATGTATCATTTTTTTAGGGTAACAAAAATAAAAATGATTTTTTTTTTTTTTTTTTTTTTTGGCAGCGAAGATATCATTTTTCGAAAAAAAGACCAAGAATAAAAAATGTTTATTTGATGTATGTACACCATAATAAGTAATAAAAAGTCAGCTTATAGTTTATTATAAGGCTCAAAACTGAGTTTGAAATTAAGTAATAAATTTTTTTTCAGAGACGAAGATTTATTACAGACTTGTTGGTCCAAAAAAAGACAATTTTCAAATCATATAAAAAATACATGTAGATAAACCAAAGGAGAAAAAATCTTTTAAAATATATGTACAATGTACATACATAACCTCTCTTATATTTAGGGACAGAATATATTGACAATAATAATGTTTAATTTATAAAGCGCTTATCAGAGTATAAAATACTCTTCCTAATACTACACGTACACAAGTCTTTGAGAATGAATTAAGAGACAGTATTCTCATCCAGTGAATCCAAATTTTAGACACTAATAATATAATAATAAGAAAAAAGAATTTGAAAAGATTTTTATAACTATTAAGTAGATACACAAATCTTAGATAAAAATTTTAGAAATATTATATAGACAATCTTAAATAGTATACATTCGATAGAATTTATTTTATCTTCTTTGAAAAGTTATTTAATTCTTGAAGCGGAAAAATGTATTGTATTCTTGTTCCTCCTCGTAAACTTGCTTCAATACTCCCAAATATATTTTCTGTTGGAACGTGACAAACATCATCTTGCGCAGGAAAAATGTATGAGGGACATACGCCCGAAGGATGGAGAAATTTTATCAGAAAATCATCATATTCACAGTCAAAGGACTGGACTAATCCGAGCCATAGTTTATTTTCATACATACAACCCACAAAAGAGCCTGTTTCAATTTCGCGTTGAGAGACAGTATTATGTTCTTGATCCGAAGCAGAAACTCTAATGAGCTCTCTTATTTCGACTGACTGTGCACTCTGAGAGAGTGGATAAACCTTCAACAAATTTTTGGAAATTGGAACGAAGCGATGTAATTGTTGAGTACCTTTGATAGAAGTAATAGGTTCACTCAGACGTTTTTGCAAAGAAAGCTCTACATCTACAACTTCTGCCTCAGACGTAAAAAAAGTCAATAGCAGTTAGGAATTCTTGAGAGCAGAAATTGTAGAAGTCCTCAGCTGTTAAGATTTGATGGTCGAGAGGCCATCATAAGCTTTCTCTGGTGACTGCTCTTTTTACCGTTCCGCCAATACTGTCGCAGGCATTCTTCCCGTGGGATGTCGTGAAAAAATTCCACTCGGCATGAATTTTGAAGTCTTCGAAATGATGGCATAAATTTAGAAAATTTGTTTTATTCTTATACTGAGCCGCGCATCCATCTGTGAAATAATGAATTTTAGTTTGGTTCAAATTTTGTTGTTGGATGCACAGGATTAATTTTTTGAGAAAACTATGAACCAGAATTGTATCATGCCTGCAACGGTTTGAAACGAAGCAGTAACTTTTGCAAATTAGTTTTCCTGCATTGTTTTTGGAATAATAAATGAATGGGTGCACTGTACAGTGCGAGTTCTCCCAATGAAACCCCTGGGCACAATCTTGTACGATGAATGAGAAGTTTTCCGCGAAATCACCCACCAAAACACCTTCATTTTCGGGCAGAGTTTCTTTTAGATTTTTGAAGTAACTCGACTGACATTTATTCATGAAGCGGTGTCTTGTCAGTTGTGCAATTTTTTTGGCGAGTGATTCCACATATTCCTCTGGAGTTTCGGTGATATCTTTTAACATACAGTGATTGACGGACACCCATTGTTTATATTTTATCTCTTCCATCGCCATGAAGTCCAAACTTTCCAAATAATTTTTTATTCCGACCTCTCGCAGGCATCTTTTGCATCGTGCATCATACAATCTTCATTGTCCATGCCGCAGATGGATAAAGACATTAATTTTTTGTAGTCTAAATCTTTAATGCCTAACGCTGATATTTGTAGTTTCAGATTTTGGTGATGCGTACATACGCAGACACTGAGTTCTGCTTTGTCCCGCAAGCACGCACCACGACGGTCAAAGATGAGCAAAGGTACTAGAGCCTATTTTGGGATTTTCATCATTTTTGGCATATAACTCTTTCAAGTTACACAATACCAGTCTTTTTTGTTTTTTTATTTTTTCACCCTCTTCATTTATTGCAAACTTATAATCTTTGATTCCCGGGCACATCCTACTATATTCGTCATTTTCATAAAACTCATGAATGATTTTTTTCATTTCAGCTGTGATGACCTTCCCTTTCATCATGTTTGGAATGTTAGGAAGAATACCAAACTGTTTTTGAAGATTGCGGCACTTACGCACCATATACTTTGTTGCTCCAAAGAAGTCAGCAGTTTTTTCAATGGGATAGAGATACAATGATAGTATTTGTAACCTAAGATTGCGATCGTTACTTGCTTGAAATTTCTCCTTTAATTCTTCCATAACCTTTTGATACCTGAAATAAAGTGTATTTGACATTAAGTTTAATTAGTATATTTTTAATTTAACTTTTCATAAAATATATGTATATATATATATTATATTGTCCGATTATAAAAATGTAAACAGATAAAACTTAATTTAGTATATACTTCAATGACTTAAAAATTTAAAATGTCAAATTTCAATAACTCCAAAAAGTAGTCTTGCCTCTCTAAATCATCTTCCAAACAACTTTTTTTTGGACGGACCAGCTTCAGAATAGTCAATAGGAGCCCCATAAGCAGCTTCAAAACTTCATTTAACCTTTTCTGTTGTTGATCTGAATTTCGTAGAAGCCTTTATCTGTTTTTGTCCCAGCTTCAATCCAGCTGTAAAACAAATTCATAAATTTAGGTTGCGTGAAATAATCAAATAAATATTTTGTATATATGTATTCAAGTGCTGATGCTAATATTTAAAAACAGAAAACTACGAATTTGGCATTAAGAAACAAATGTCCTGAACAGAGTCTCTATTATTTTATTACCCGTTTTAATAGGGCTTTCATCAAATAAAGGTAAAATATTGTCGCTGAGCAAATCTTTATTGAATTGCCTATCTTGAATGACAAATTCTTCCAATGGTGGTGGATTCGTGGAATCGCTACTGCTTCGCTCCATACATTCATTAAGTATGTCTGGCTCAGGTATTGGTGCAGGTTCCGGCTCTCTGGATGAACGTTGAACATGTTCTAATACAATTGGCTTCTTTTTAATTGTGACATAGCAATTGCTGCATAGTAATTGATTTTCTTCCAAAATTCCATAGCTTGCAGCTGCCATGGCAGAGTTTACTTTTTTGATGTTACAGAAAATTCTTCTCGAGTGTTTTTTCATAGGATCGCAACAAAATTTTGTGTTTTGAGGCATTTTAAGGGTTAGGTAAATTTACGTATACTAGAAAATTAGGTATATACTGAAAATCTGGAAAGAAAGCAAAAAATTTTTAAAATTTGGATTTTTTTTTGTCATTTTTTGTTCATAATAATCGTCGATAAGCTGACTTTTTATTACTTATTATGGTGTACATACATCAAATAAACATTTTTTATTCTTGGTCTTTTTTTCAAAAAATGATATCTTTGCTGCCAAATCGCAAAAAAAAAAAAAAAGTTTCCAAAAAATCAATTTTATTTTTGTTACCCTAAAAAAATGATACATATTTAGAAACTACAGTTAATTTTACATATTTTATCATTTAAGACTTACTACACTACCACAATTAAGAGCTGAGATATTTACGTTTGAAAATTATTGGTTTTTTCATTTGACCAAAATTTAGTCAAGCCATAAAATTTGACCAACTTGACCAATTTTCAAAAAAATTCAGAAATTTGTAATTTGGACCTAAACCAACCCTCACACCAAGTTTCATGAATTTTGAAGAAGTTACCATGTACTGTACTTCATTTGTCTATTTCTCGTAGAATTACCCTAATACAGTACATTTTAAATGACATGGGCTGGACTGTAAATCAATAACTTTTTATGAGGTAGTTTAATCGCTTTATTCAACTTTGTCACTCATTTTTTGTGCAAACTATTATAGAAAATAATAATAATGTAAATATATATATAATTAGTGTATTTGTAGTCGGGGATGGTATGACATCACGTTACTCTGTGACTTAGTTTATTGGTTTCTGTTCTGGCTATTTTTTTTCTAATTGGATTCAGTTTGATGGTGTTGGTGATAGAATTATGATGTGCCATTCATATGGTTTGACTTTGAGAACTTGATTTGTCATCATGTGCCCTAGATGATTAATTAAATTATCAACTGTATGCCTAGTTAGGTTGTCGCAATATTTTCATTGGTTTAAACAAAAATTATGAAAGCAAACTTTCCTGGTTAATTTTGAGGTGTTTTGCATGTTTCCTGTGGTAATGCGTCACTTACAAGATCTCGTAACATGAACATGTTTGACTACATTTTATACAATAAAGCATAACCTAATACATTCTTCAAGTGTATTTTGGTGTGCTTTGCTCAAATATGACCATTTCTTGTGCAAATTAACAGAAATACAGTTGTCATTGCATGGCTCAAACAAGTATTTCTGTTCATTTGCACAAAAAATGAAGGTTATTGTGAAAAAAACTATAGGGCTATGGGTTGATTGCCTGTTACCCTCATCCATTGGAAATTTCCAGCAGACTTCAGTGGAGAGTTAATGACAAAAGCCCTATATTTTTTTCATTAGGGAGTTATGTATATGTAGATCTTCAAAGGACCTCTTTATATTTAATTGTTTTCAGGATTTGGACTGCCCATATGGTAAAGAAAGAAATTGCCTTACCTTATTATTTCATTGGGCCTCGCTTCTGTTTCGATGTAGGGCCGTGGTACCATGGAGTTACACAATGAATTCAATCGATGTAACTAATATAGGCAGTCTATTTAAACCCTGAAGGAATAGGCCTATTTTTTATAATTATTAAGTTTTATATTATAAGCAATTCACTCAGAACTTTAGAGAAGACGAAGCACATCTACCCTGTTTAAAGCATTCGCTGTAACAATAAACAGCTCCGAGCCATGCCAATATAATATAATCTTTGTATTTTTATTATAAATTGCTGATTTGGCAAAGGTAATTGACTCGTTTCTCGATGTAATTCTCATGAGTTGGCAATGGAAAAGTTTGAACACAAGATCATAATTTGGTTTCTGTTGTTATGCAGGCCCAACGCCTACATATGGGTTCTATGTACGTATGTATGGCAATTATTTAATTCCTAATAGGCTATGTCACCAATCCCAAGACAATTTTGTAGATATTTAATTCAATCAATTAATAATTTATATTTAATTAAGAAATAAAGGTACCATATACGATACCATGTTGTTAGCGTGTATAGTTTTTCCATAGTTATATTTGAACACAGCACACCAAAATACACTAGAAAAATTTATGGTAATTATGTATATAGACACATTCAGTCATTTTACACACCAAAATACATTTTTCTAATGGTATTTGATGCGATTTGTTCAGATCTGACCTCCATTTCTCTCGGAAATGAGATCCAACAAAGTTATAGTACTTTGAAGTTTGGCTCATTTTCAAGGGAAATGGAGGTCAAAATCTAAGTAAAATGCATCAAATATTACTAGAAAAATGTATTTTGGTTCATTAACCTAACCTAACCTGGTACCGTAATTATGTATATAGTGACATATCAAAATAAAGAGAAAATTATACTTTAATATTTTATAATTATATTTGCTTTTGATATTCTGAATGTGACAATACTCATATCCAAATATATTTTTTATTTCAACTTCAGGCCATGTCATTTGCGACAATTACAGTACCCAAAAAATATTTAGTTTTGGTTAATTTTCATTTATAAGAGGCCAAAATTTAATTCTGTGCATAAAATTACAAAAAAAATATAGGCTACTTTATTAAAAATCAGTAGTGAATGAAACAGAGAGGATCCAAAATGACAAATACCCCATCTAAAAGAATGAAGTTAGGCTTATTTGGTTAAAAATAACTCCAGCTCTGAAATCAATATTTTAGCTTTACAAGTGATTCACCATACCTAGTAATTTTCCGCCGAACTTCTCAAGTTAGAATCCTCTTTAAATTTGGTATTTCAGGGAAAACCATAATCGGTCTAAGGATAAGAACATAAGAAATTTTTATAGTGGGCACACTAGGGGCCACTTCGGCCCATTGAGGTGGTTCCACTATGTAAAAACTGCCTGTACATTGGCAACAACCAATTTTCACAAAACTAATTAATTATCAATTTAAAACTAGAGAGAATCTCTGGATCCAGAGGATCAAAGTCATCATAGGCTACTATCCACAAATATGTTACACTATATCTATTTATAACTGACATGCAAATAGATCCAAAGGATCCACTCAATTTCATTACAGTACCCATCAATACCAGTACCTTGCCAACGAAAAATAAGTCATGGTCCATATCAATTGCGGACCAAGTCACAATTACAACCATATACATTACAATATATATACTTAGGAGGAAAAGTGTAGGTGTGGCTGTAAAGACTGTACAGTAATGCAGAAATGTGTGCACCCATTTTGGGTCTCCCATTTAAAGGCATTTGTGGAACAAGTGAAGATCATGAGTTTTTCAATACCTCACAGTACTATGGGGGCAACCACTCAGCAGAGCAATATCTTTAAATGGGGTGTGTACAGACAGAGTATCCCCTAACCCAAGATAAGTGGGAGATGAAATTTAATGTTGATAAGTGCAAGATTATGCATATTGGGCCAAAAAATCCAGAATTTGAATACAAAATGAATGGAACTTAGATTAAAAATGATAGAGAGAGACTTGGGTGTCACTGTGACTAATGAACTTAAACCCTCAAATCACTGATAATCAAAAATAAAGCAAATGCTAGACTCAATCTCATGCACACACACATTGAATACAAATCACCCAATATTATAAAGCAACTATACATTTCATATGTGAGACCCCTCCTCGAATACTGCATTCAATTTAATAGTCCCTATTTGATACAAGATATTGAAAAACTGGAAAAAGTATAGAAATGAATAAAAGAATGATCCCCTCTAAGACAATTGACATAAGGAAAGACTGGGTATCTAAGCATGTTCTCATTAAAAAGGAGGTGGTTAAGGGGTGATATGATAGGTGGTGTATAAAATGATAAAAGGGTTGGATAAGATAGATTTTGAGTCTCTTTTCATTAAAGATCACAATAACCAGACTAGAGGTCATAGTATGAAATTATTTAAGCCAAGATGTAGAATAAATTTAAGAAAACATGTTTTACAATAGAGTAATTAATTTTGGAACAGTCTGACAGAAGTAGTGACTTCAGATACACTTGATTCTTTCAAAAGAAGGTTGGATAGTTTGATGTCTGCAAGGGACATCTGGTGATGGTGTTTAAGCCCATTTTTATTGCATGAATGGTACTAGTTTATTTCATATATATTATGTGCATTTGGGTGATAGATCCCACAGCTCAACACAGGTGTTGTGGGATATAGGGAGCAGCATCTTGGGTTAGGGGATACTCTCTGTCCTTACACACCCATTTAAAGAGATTCCTCTGCCGAGTGCCCCCATTAGGGTGCATCAAACGCCCTTAGGTTCTTGGATTTTAATGTCTATTCTCTCAAATGTTACACTTGTTGCTAGAAGTGTGTATGCCAAAATTAATTAAATCGGAGGTGGTCCTGGGTGGCCACCAGTCACTTTTATATTTTCGCGGCAATTTTGGGGGCGCGCTATGTAAAAATATCTATTTTTTTATTTACCAACCAGTTGACTACTTACATTGTTTCTTTTAATATAGAGTTGCTAAGGGGTGATTTACATAACATTTGAGAGAATAGACATTAAAATCAAGAACCTAAGGGCGTTTGATGCACCCTAAAGGGGTGATTTACATAAAACATGTACCATAAACGAAACTTCACTTATAGTCTAATAATATCCTTTATTGTCTTTCAGAAACAATGGAAGCTGTAACAATGGAAGCTAAGAAGACCAGATTAGCAAGTGCCATTTTTGGTCTTGGCAATGCTCTTACAGAAGGAGATGGTACATTGACAGGAGTCCGCCTCCCAACTTGCCGGCAGGTTCTTCGATGCGTGATGTGGCACATCCAGAAAGAAATATGTGAAGGCAAACAAACACAGCCACTCAAATGGAAATCTGCCAGCATAGTCCTTATCCAGCTGAAAACATTCTACACTAAAGCAAATATTCCTATGCTTTCAGACCATCAATGCTGCAAACTAATACTTGACCTTCTTAATGACAATAACAAATTGCGTCAAATACCTGTTTCTCGCAGAGAATCTCCAAACACTTTGGCTAAGTTGCAATCCATGAATGAACGTCTTGATAAGACCTTTGGTGTATGGACAAAAGATGCAATGACAAACATTAAGAATGAGGAAGATAGAGCATTTTTAGAGTCAATGAAATCTGACAGAGTAGCCTCATTTGGTAGTGTTGACAAGAAGAAAGCTGATAAAGATCGTAGAAAAGAAAAACGCATCTTAGCGGAAGCTTCAAGACGAGAACGTCATGAATCATCCAGTGTACAAGAGATGAAAAGTTCTGTATGCTCTGATGATAGTGCCTCTGCAGATAGCTTGGAAGAAACTGAAGAAGAGGCGATTCCAGAGCTTCAAAGGAAGCGTAGTCACCACAGATCAACATATGCAGGTACGTCTGCCTTTATTCCTCATGATATTCTGAAAAGGCCTTCAGTCGTGTCTGTTGCTACTCGACTAAACATAACTCCTGTTCAACAGGCTGTGCTCACCGAAGCTGTAATTCAAGAGGCAGGAGGTGATCCACGTCGTGTGGCCAAGTGTATTCAACTGCTGATAAGGCTCGACGATCAATAACAAGTGCTATCGCCAAAGATATTCGAGAAAATTGGATCGCCCCAACAGCTGCAACACTTCACTGGGATGGCAAGCAGATGCATACGCTCACAAACAAGAATGGCAAGGAAGAAAGATTGCCAGTGTGGTTGGGAATGCCACTGATGTAAAGCTACTGGGAGTGGCTAGATATCCTCGTGGAAGTGATATGTCATCAGGTGACATCATTGCCGAGCACACTTACACGTTTCTACATTCATGGAAGTGCAAACAGTCAGTTGTCAACTTATGTTTTGACACAACAGCATCAAACACTGGACGTTACAGCTGCCTGTTACCATTCAATCAAAACTGGACCGTGCTCTTCTGTGGTGCATGTCGCCATCATGTTGGAGAGGTAATCCTGGATCATGTGTTTGACGCTCTCAAAATTGAGACATCAAAGTCTCCAGAAGCATCTTTGTTCCAAAGATTCCAGAAGAATTGGGAACGCATATCGCATGCAAAGGATGAAAGTTTAACCAAAATTGACATTTCAATGTACAATGACGATGCACAACAACTGCTTTTATCCTGCAAAAACAAGGTTTTAAGCACAATCCGCACAAGCGCTTCATACTGTAGGGAAGACAAGGAAATGGCACAACTCTGCCAGGTAGTCCTCGATGATGATGTCACAAAACAAGGAACACTCCACAGACCTGGGCCATGCATAAAGCAAGGTGGATGTCAAAGATTCTTTATTCCATCAAATATGCCTACTTGAAGAGCAAATTTCTGTACTACCTCGAGGAACTGTAACAACACAACATCAACAGGAAAAACTGAAGGAGTTTGTTGTTTTTGTTGTTTATATTTATTGTGATTGGTGGCTCATATGTCAGTCTGCTTCAAATGCCCCATGGTTTGATTTGTGCTTATACAAGACTGCTCACTATAAAGCTGTCAACTCAATCATTTCAGTCAGCGCTGTGAAAGCCTTTGATAGACATTTGTGGTATTTAACCCCAGAACTGGTTGTTTTGGCACTGTTCAGCAATGCAGTACCTCAAAAGGAGCATCGTGCCCTTGCAGATGTGTTACTGGCCATACAACCAGATGAAATGCCAAGCACTCCAAAACACCGCTACGGTTCTGGATATGGCAAACCGTCATTTCCAAAAATTACAGAAGCGACAACCCTGGCTGATCTTGTGAATGAGGACTCATGGTTTACAGTGAACCTTCTTCACCTGGATATGACCTTCCTAACAGAGGATGTTGACAATTGGCAGAACAATGACCACTTCAAGGCAGCCAAGTCCATTGTGGATGGGTTAAATGTTGTGAATGACCCTGCGGAGAGAGCAGTAAAGCTCAACTGATTTTGTCTCAGCTGCAAGAGGAGAAGACCACTTCCAAAATCTTCTTCAAGTGGTTGAATGTGACCGCAAAGCGAGGCCAAATTGCGGAAATGAGCAAAGTTGGAGTAGTGACATTGGCATTGTGTTTTATACATTTTCAACTTTCAATCAATGTAAGTATAGTAATACCGAATATTTGTATATTAGTATTATAAGTAATACCGAATATTTGCCGAATATTCGGTGCATCACTACTAAATATATAAAAGTGGCCCCCAGGACCACCTCCAATTTGATTTATTTTTTGCATACATACTTCTACCAACAAGTGTAACATTTGAGGGAATAGACATTAAAAATCCAACAACTTTTTGAAAATCATGGGGCTTTAATGCACCCTACAGTCCCATAGTACTGTGAGTTATTTAAAAACTCATGATCTTCACTTGCCCCACAAACACCTTTAAATGGGAGACCTAAAATGGGTGCACACACATTTCTACATTACTGTATAGTCTTTACAGCCACAGCTACACTTTCCAGTTAATATGAGTTTTATCATACTCAGAATATCAAAAGCAAATATAATTATAAAATAAAATATTAAAGCATAATTCTCATTATTTTCATATAAGTCACTATACTCACAGATGCATCCTTGCCAAATTATGTAGATTTGAATATTATTACATTTTAGCATTTTTTTCCCACCCTTCCAATATTTGATTGGTGACGTCATGAGAACATGATATGAGCTAGGCTTTTTAAGTTACTAGTTCCACTTCTGTTAGTTTTTCATAGATGTTGGTCGCAATGACATGTGAAAGGTGCGAATATTATTTTGAGGATTTAATATACAAAGTGCATTCTAATGACTCCCGAGCAATAGAATATTAAATATATTATTACATTATCATTTGTATAATTTAGGTCTCGGGGGTACAGGGGCACAGCCCCCGTGAAGATCATGCCATCACAAATTGATCAGTATAGGGTTTTATATTTTTTATTTTTGAATTTCCAATGCTAAAATGTTATCAATATCGATCAATTTGTCATGCGTGATCTTTATAGGGGCTCCACTCCTGTACCCCCCTGAGACCTAAATTATACAAATGATAATGTAATAACATTCATGTTAGGTTAGGTAAAGGGTAATTATGTATATTGAGTAACTCAGTCATTTTACACACCAAAATACATTTTTCTAGTAGTATTTGATGTGATTTGTTCAAATCTGACCTCCATTTCCCTCGGAAATGAGATCTAACAAAGTTATAGTACTTTGAAATTTGGCTCATTTTCAAGGGAAATGAAGGTCAAAATCTAAGTAAAACACATCAAATATTACTAGAAAAATGTATTTTGGTATTAACCTAACCCTAAAACTAACATAAGTGGAAATAGTAACAAAACTCCTAAAACTAATGAAAATATCATTACTTAACCTAACCAATCATCAAGGGCATTCAGTTGGCCTAACTGGTTAATATTGGTTATTTTACCCAAATATCTTCTGATCTTTTCATATTAGGCACTCACTGTCACATTTTGGGCAAGTTAAGGATAAGAGAATAATACCGTAATTGATAAAATATCCAATGCTTTCTCTTCATCTAGGGCATATGACGAATCAAGTTCTCAAAGTCAGAAACAACACGAATAGTATGTCATAATTCTATCACAAACACAACCAAACTGAATCCAATTACAAAAATAAAAATAGCCAGAACAGAAAATATCCAACTAATTAAGTCGCAGAGTAGCAAAAAAATAGCCTAAGCCTAGCTCATATATCATATTTTCATGATGTCACCAGGCAAATATTAGGAGGGTAAGAAAAAAAATATTGCAAAAATATCATAATATTCAAATCTACATAATTTGGTAAGGACGCATAGATCTGCGAGCATAGTGACTTATATGAAAATGATGAGAAAATTATGCTTTAATATTTTATAATTATATTTGCTTTTGATATTCTGAGTACGATAAAACTCATATTAACCAGGTAAAGTTAGGTTAATTAATACCAAAATATATTTTTCTAGTAATATTTGATGTGTTTTGCTTAGATTTTGACCTCCCTTTCCCTTGAAAATTAGCCAAACTTTAAAGTACTATAACTGTTAGATCTCATTTCCGAGGAAAATAGAGGTCAGATTTGAACAAATCACATCAAATACTACTAGAAAAATATATTTTGGTATGTAAAATAACCGAGTTACTCAATATACATAATTATCCACTTTTCCTCCTAAGTATATACCTATATTGTAATATATATGGTTGTAAATTGTGACTTGGTCCACAATTGATATGGACCGTGACTTATTTTTGGTTGGCAAGGTACTGGTATTGATGGATACGGTAATGAAATTGACTGGATTCTTTGGATCTGATATATTCGCATATCAGTTATAAATAGATATAGAGTAACATATTCGTGGATAGTAGCCTATTATGACTTTGATCCTCTGGATCCAGAGATTCTATCTTTAGTTTTAAATTGACAATTAATTAGTTTTATAAAAATTAGTTATTGCCAATGTACAGGCAATTTTTACATAGTAGAGCCACCTAGATGGACCAAAGTGGCCCCTAGTGTACCCACTATAAAATTTCTTATATTCTTATGCTGCTTCCCTATATCTCACAACACTTGTGTTGAGCTGCGAGATCTATCACCTAAATGCACATAATATATATGAAATAAACTAGTACCATTCATGCAATAAAAATGGGCTTAAACACTATCACCAGATGTCCCTTGCAGACATCAAACTATCCAACCTTCTTTTGAAAGAATCAAGTGTACCTGAAGTCACCACTTCTGTCAGACTGTTCCAAAACTTAATTACTCTATTTGTAAGACTATGTTTTCTTAAATTTGTTCTACATCTTGGCTTAAATAATTTCATACTATGACCTCTAGTCTGATTATTGTGATCTTTAATGAAAGAGAATCAAAATCTATCTTATCCAACCCTTTTATCATTTTATACACCTCAATCATATCACCCCTTAACCTCCTCCTTTTAATGAGAACATGTTTAGATATGCCAGGATAGAATAAAATTAAATCAAGAAACCATTCAAAATAAAATAAACAGGTGTCTAGGCTCTAATTTCTTAAGTTTTTAACCTGGCTAGGCCCGAGTGTCTTCATATTTTCCAAATTAACTGTAAAGTTAACTCAGACCTAGGCTAGTCTACTGCAGCCTAAGAACTCTCAGCGCAGTTTAAGTGCTCAATAGGCTAACAGTTACTGTTAACTCAAAAAGCCCAATCCTTGGAATGTCTAAGTATTTCATTATTATCCTAGTCAAAATCACAATTTTAATAAATTCATAATAAAGCATAATTTCTTTTTCAGTGTTTCACAAATACAGAATAATTATTTTCCTTTTTTTTTTTAAACTGAACTTCTATATAGAAATACATTCCGATGAAACTGGAGACTCACCAATATCACCTATGAATTTTGATTGGTTGGTTATCACGCTTTTCTACTTCGTCTAACTGCATAACCTACATTATCGTGCATTTATAGATAATATCTTTCAGGTATAAAAATATTTTTCTTCCTCTGATTGGTCAACTTCTGGAAGAAATGAAGGTAAATATTCCACTGAACAAAAATTAATAACCAGAAGATATTTTTCTGGCCAATTTTGAGGTGCTTTGAAAGAATCTAACATCCGTTTCTTGTACAAATGAGCATTTTTCGAGATAATTTCAGTTTTCATATTTGAAGACTCAAATTTAGAAATGAAATGGAGGTCAAATTCATTCAAAATACATCAAAATTACTTGGAAAAATATTTACTGGTGAGGCACAATGTAACCTAACCACGCGTAACCTAACTCTCTGCAAAATGTCAATCTCAAGTCAATTAATTAACATACAGCTATTTATTAATACCAAAGTAAGAATATACACTATTTACAATTTACAAAATATCTCTTTCATTGATGAAAACACCCAAATTTTTCTTAAAACTAACTAATAAGCTACTGGTGTTCAGTCAGTAGGGACCAGAAAATGAGGTAATTATCTATAGAATCTTGGCCTATATATACTCGTTAAAATCACTTATTACAATACGTTTTATGTTAGGGCTAAATTTTAGGTCCACTCTTCCGCAATTAGATGCCAGATGTTAAAAAATCTTCGTTTTTAGGGAAATTAAAAAACCTGTACTGTTTGTGGACGTTTCTACAATGTTGTAGAGTAAGGCAACACACTTTGAAGGCATTTTCCATTTATTTACAATAAACAAACTTCAATTAACTTTGAATATGATTCTATCAGTTTTTAATTTAAGCCCTTTTTATTTCGTCCACTGACTTGAAGCCAAGTCAATTTAAGTCTGTCATGTTGTTTTCGTTCTAAACATCAAGATCCAAATAAACTTGACTTGAATTTTGTCGAAGAATAGAAGAGAGGTGGCTCCATAGGTGGCTAAAGAAAACTCGAGTTACTTTTTTGTAAACAAACAATTTGTCGTCTGCAGAATCAAGGGTATTTCAAGAGTTCATCGCATTATCTAGGTTAATATAGGTATAAAATAAAATATATTCTGTTGACGTTAGAATGCTATGCTAGATTAAATTTACATATTTATAAGCTTAACTAAAGAAATGGCCTTAAGCCATTGCAGTTTTGGGCCTATATTGGTTTAGGCTAGCGTTGCTGCGGCGAGGTCAAACCTCGACCTTAGTCAGTCTTATTGTGAGCTGGGTTCATGACGGAAGCATGGAGTTAGGATTCTGCTGCACTGTATTGAATGTCCAGACTAATGGCTAAGCCTTTAGTCCATGAACTACAAGTAGGTCTAGCCGAAAGTAAGCCAAACTGAGTTTTGTTTCTATTTGACATGACAAACTCAAGTTTCAGCGTTCATTTCGTCCACAGATGTGATTTGAATTCAATGAAAGAAAGTGACTTCAAGTCAAATCAAGGCTTGAATGAAAAGGGCCTTCAGCATCTATGATTACTTTACATTTCATTTGGAAAACATGAAGCCACTGGGGTCTATCGAGGTTATCCAAGTTATGAATTATATTTTATAATAATAATAAAATCTTGCAAAACGTTAATCTCAAGTCACCTATTTTATAATAATAATAATAATAAAATCTTGCGAAACGTCAATCTCAAGTCAGCTAATTAACATCAAGCTATTTACTACTACGATTGACTGCAAAAATAGCCACCGTCCGAATTGCATAATTATAATATTGCAGTTTTTAAGAATATAATTAACTAAGAAGTTATAAATTAAATACATAATTTTCTATAAATATTTATATTGTGAATAAATTCTGTACCGATTAAACGATTTGTTGTACCTGTATTGCATACATTAAAACCAACTAGTGTTAATTTCGCAGCCATCCCCTACCAAAAAGAAAGAAATAATATATTATAGTCAGCACTGAAAATTCCTATGATGCGCGACTTTTCCGCCAATATATATATATATATATATATATATATATAGGCCCCCATCAAACAGCTGATACGGACGAAGCGTTATATCGTGAACTAAAGAGAATGAGCAGGCTTTAGTTATGGGTGACTTTAATTGCGCCAACGTGAATTACGATACAATGCAGGGAGACGCGGAAGGTAATCGTTTAGTTAATTTTCTCGAGGATAGCTTTCTTATTCAAAAGGTTGAGGAACCTACGAGGTTGGACAGCATTTTAGATTTAGTAATAACTACAGATGATAGGCTAATTACTGATCTTCAAGTAATAGAACCGTTAAGCAATAGCGATCACAATATGGTAGAGTTTGTCCTCTCAGTAAGTCACTCGAAACCAGCTAACTCGACTAAAATTCCCAACTTCCAGCACGCAGACTTTAGTAAATTTCGAAATAAATTTTTACACGTCAATTGGGAAAACATAATGGGGAACTCCAACGCAAAACTAATGTGGGAATCGTTCGAAACAGTATTTAGGACTATAAATGAGGAATGTGTACCGTACAAAATTAAGCGTACGAAAGTAAACGACAATCCCTTGTGGTTTATTTCTAGAGTAGGAGACATTATAAAGAGTAGAGATAGGGCTTATAGGCTACATAAGTGCGATAAAGATAATCTGTTGTTACGAAACAACTACATATCTCTAAGGCGTGAAGCGAAAAGTGTAATAAAAAAGTCCAAGCGCGAATTTGAAATCTCCATAGCTCGTGACGGCGAAGAAAACCCCAAGCGATTATTTCAATACGTAAATAATAGAAATCCAGTAAAAAGTGTCTTGGGGCCTTTGAAAAATGTAAACGGAGATCTAGTTTCTGAAAACAAGGAAATGGCTACCTTGCTAAACGAATTTTTTACGTCAGTTTTTACTATAGAAGATGTAACGAATATTCCTACGGTCATAGACATAATACCTTTTGATAATGGTAATATTTTGAATAATATCGTGGTTAGTGAAGGGAAGGTAATGCGCTATATTGATTAAATGAAAACGCGTAAATCACCGGGGCCGGATTCCATATATCCCATACAACTAAAAGAATTAAAAGATAGCATTGTTGTGCCGCTAACAAAGATTTTTAATGCGTCTATTTCTGGGGGGGGCCGTACCAGATAATTTCAAGTTAGCAAACGTAATACCTATCTTTAAGAAAGGCGATAAAGGTGCGGCGGGAAATTATAGGCCAATCAGTTTAACGTCTGTTGTAGGTAAGCTACTGGAATCAATAATTAGGGATCGTATAGTCGAACACTTAGAAGTGCATAAACTAGTTAGAAATACGCAGCACGGTTTTAGGCGAAACAAATCTTGCTTAACTAATCTTTTAGAATTTTTCCAAAGCGTGGTTGACGTTTACGATAGACATCGGGCGGCTGATGTAGTGTATTTAGATTTTCAAAAAGCGTTTGACACCGTGCCGCACAAAAGACTCATTGAAAAAAACTAAGGCTCATGGAATCAGGGGTGTAGTAATAAATTGGCTAGAAGAGTGGTTGCGAGGTAGGAAACAGAGGGTGGTCGTTGATGGAGCGGAGTCGCGTTGGGCTAATGTAGCGAGTGGCGCTCCTCAGGGTTCTGTATTGGGCCCCTTGCTTTTTCTTATATATATTAACGATTTAGATGTCGGCCTAGTCAGTACAGTTTCAAAGTTTGCGGATGACACGAAGCTGGGTGGTAGGGCGATTAATGACGAAGATAGAGGTAAAATCCAGGAAGATCTGAATAAAATCGTTGATTGGTCAGTCACATGGCAAATGAGATTTAACGTTGATAAGTGCAAAATTTTGCATATAGGTTCGCGTAACAGTAATTTTGCGTATAGTATGTCAGGGAAAGATTTAACAAGCGTAGAGCAGGAAAAAGATTTAGGAGTTATAGTCACTGGTGATTTAAAAGTAGCGAAACAAAGTACAGCAGCGGTCAATAAGGCGAACAAAGTGTTAGGTTTTATAGCTCGGAATTTTGAGTACAAATCGCACGATATTATAGTTCCTCTTTATAAATCATTAGTTAGACCCCATTTGGAGTACGTGGTCCAATTTTGGAATCCGCATATGCGCAAAGATATAGACAAAATCGAAAGAGTTCAAAGACGAGCAACTAAGATGATTCCGTCGCTTAGGTCAAAGTCGTACGAGGATAGGCTTAAAGAGTTAAAATTGACAACACGCGAGACTAGGAGGCTAAGGGGTGATCTAATCCAGGTTTTCAAAATTATGAATGGGTTCGATAACGTAGATAAAGATAGCTTTTTCGAAATATCTCAATATAATAGGACTAGAAATAACAGGTGTAAGTTGACAAGTAGAAGGTTCGAGACAGCAGTTGTCAAAAACTTTTTTACGCATAGAATAGTAAATAGCTGGAATAGTTTGCCGGTAGAAGTAATTAGTAGCACGTCTATAAACATGTTTAAAAATCGATTAGACGCATATGTTGATAGATTGGGTATAATTTAAGGTAGTAAAATTAAGGCTTTGTGGTAATAGATCCCACAGCTCAACACAAGTGTTGTGGGATATAGGGAGGCTGCATCTTGGGTTAGGGGATACTCTCTGTCCTTACACACCCCATTTAAAGAGATTCCTCTGCCGAGCGGTGAACCCCATAGTACTGTGTGGTATTGAAAAACTCATGATCTTCACTTGCCCCACAAACACCTTTAAATGGGAGACCCAAAATGGGTACACACACATTTCTACATTACTGTACAGTCTTTACAGCCACACCTACACCTTTCCTCCTAAGTATATATATTGTAATGCATATAGTTGTAAATTTTGACTTGGTCCGCAATCGATATGGACCGTGACTTATTTTTCGTTGGCAAGGTACTAGTATTGATGGATATCATAATGAAATTGACTGGATTCTTTGGATCTGTTATATTTGCATGTCGGTTATAAATAGGCTGACCATACGTACCGTTTGTTTTATATTTCCTGGCCGTCCCGTCGTTTTAATAAAAATGTCAATTTTCTCCCGGTTTATGTACTTACTTTTTCATGAATACAGAATATTACATAACCCCCGTCCCTTTTTTGCCATCCCAATGTCCCGTTTTTGTCTCAAGGAAATATGGTCAGCCTAGTTATAAATAGACAGAGCTGGGCAATAAATACATTGAATGTATTTAAATACTAAATACTAAATACATGGGAGAAATGTATTTAAATACTAAATACTAAATACATGGGAGAAATGTATTTAAATACTAAATACTAAATACATTTTACGAATGTATTTAGATACTAAATACAAAATACATCAATTGTATTTAAATACATTTGTAAATACATTTTAAATACATACAAATTTTAACATATGCATTCACTAATTCATGTTTTGATAAATTTCTACTTTAGGGGACACGGTGAATTTCGAAATAAATACACCACTCGATAGATCAGACGATTTTAAAAGCTTTTTCATCAATGAATTTTCCATCGCAAATTGGATTGATTGCAACGAGTTAGTTACACAGGCCCACTTAAGGCAGAGCCGTTTTGTACGATTATTCGGTCAATTTCAAGATATTTTTTGATGTCTAAAAAAACACTTACCTTCAGATGAGTGTACAGATTCGTTGTAGCATTGCTTGCAGCAGAGACTTGGTGTTTACACAGCAAGCAGGTGCACTTTACCTTATTACCGTCTTTAGATTTAATTTTAAAGTATTTTCCATCAAACAGAGGGTGCACTCAGTGGCGGTTCCTCATATGGGCAATATGGGCAGCCGCACAGGGCGGCATGAGCGCCTGCAAAAAAAATAAAAATAAGAATAAATAAATAAAGAAATAAATAAAAATAAAAAATAAAATAAAATAAATAATAAAAGATCAAATATATTTTTATTAATAAAAAACCATCTATTGCATTTTCCATAAACCTTCCCATAAAAGACCTAAACAATGCAAAATGCTTCCAGATTAATATTATTGGGAATAAAGGCCCATACTTTAACATATGTAATGTTATTTTTCTGGGTTTGGTTAAATAGTGAAATGTATATTATTTATTACAGAACGAATCTTCACACTAAGCCACTAAGGTCTGTCAAATAACCGCAAATGGATAAGAAGAGGTCAAAGCTATCAGGTGCTCAGTTTAGAAAAAAGAGGAAAGAAGAAGAGGAGAAACGAGCAAAAGATAAAGGTATAGAGCTATGTCATCTACTCTTCACTGCTATATTGCACTGCTATTTTGTGATATAGCTTTCTGAGTCATTTGAAGTGTACTATTATGTATATAATTAGCCATTAACCAAGGAGGTTGTATTATTCATTTGTTTCCTATTCTAAAAGTTTAATAAATTGTGCTTAATAACATGTTAAATTAATTGTACTAGCCTATTCATGCATTGGTCTGTTATGTTCTATTTTACTATTTGCAGGGGCACTTTTGAAATATTTTGGAACACCCTCTGCCACTAGCCAGGATGAGAAGCCGTCTACTTCTGCCATTATTGAGGCTGAGGAGCCATCTACCTCCTCAGCCTCACATATGTCTCCACAAATGCAGTCTGATCCTGAGGATGAAGACCCATTTGCTTCTACTTCTCCCCGGCAGGACTCTTCAGGTGAGTTTGTGTGCACATATGTCTGTGAGTGTGTGCGTGTGTGTGTATGTGTATGTGTGTGCATCCCTGCAAAGCATTTTGCAAACAGTTATAAATTATAATGTTATTATCACTGGGTCTGGGTTACTGGGTATGTGTGGTGTTTCACCACCATAATTCCATAACACCACCACTATAACAAAGTGCTGTGAATAATGTGTTATCTAACTTAGGTGTGTATACTAATGAGTAATGCTCTTGTTCTTTCTATTAGAAATGCCTGGAGCAGAATCGCCTCCTGAGGATGAGTCTCTGTCCACCGACCCTGCTAACTGGCCTTCAGTTCTGACTGAGAGAATTCGGACACAACTGGTTTCCAGGGGACCAAGTCAAGTACCATCTGACTTTGTATTCCCTAGAAACGACAGTGACGGAAGAAGTTTCCACCATCAATACTTCAGGAAGTCATTGGTTAGTGGGGAAAATATAACCAGAAGTTGGTTGGTCTATTCCTTAAAAAACAACAGCCTTTTCTGTTTCTGTTGTACATTATTTTCCAAGAGGAAAATAAATTTAACAAGTTTGGGACTCTCGGACTGGAAGCATGCAAGCTCATTGCTCACATCACATGACAACAGTTCAGAACACCTAAATTCTATGAAAATCTGGAAAGAACTGGCAGTGAGGATGAGAAAGGGGGAGACCATTGTCAAGCAGGAGATGGCACTTCTGGAGGCTGAGAAGTTGAGATGGAGAGCGGTGCTGACACGTCTCACTGCTATTGTGCATTCTCTGGCAGTTAGGAATTTGGCACTAAGGGGACATACAGAAAAATTGTTATCACCATCAAATGGCAATTTTCTGAAAGAAGTTGAACTGATGGCACAATTTGATCCTATAATGCAAGAGCACATTAACCGTGTCCAAAAAGGGACCTCCAGTCACACCAGCTACCTCGGCCACCACATACAAAACGAACTCATTGATTTGTCGAGCAGCAAGACCATTTCAGCAATAGTGAGTGACATCAAACAATCAAAGTTTTTTTCAATAATTCTAGATTGCACTCCAGATATCAGCCACACTGAACAGTTGTTAGTTGTGATTCGGGTTGTGTCACTGGAGGGGAAGCCCCATATAAAGGAACATTTCATGGGGTTTTTGGAGGCAGAGGAGTCCACTGGTCAACATTTGGCATCTCTGATTCTGAAGAGACTGGAGGAGCTAAAAGTTCCTTTCATGGACTGTAGAGGACAATCATACGACAACGGGGCCAACATGAGGGGAAAAAACAAGGGTGTTCAATCCAGGCTCCTAGAAATTAATCCCAGAGCTCTGTTTGTTCCATGTGGGGCTCATTCTCTGAATTTGCTTGTGGCCGATGCTGCTAAGGGATCTATTGATGCCACAAGTTACTTTGGCATCTTGCAGAAGCTTTACAACTTGTTTTCAGCCTCCACACAACGATGGGCCATTTTGAAAAAACATGTGAACATCACATTGAAGATGTGGTCTGATACAAGGTGGGAAAGCAAGATCAAGAGGAGTGTGGAGCCCCTGAGATATCAGGCAGCTGCAGTGAGAGATGCACTGATCGAGGTGAGGGACCACACCAAAGACTCTGTAATAAAGGTCGAGGCTCAATCTCTGTCAGAGGAGGTTGGGTCATACCGCTTCGCCATTTGTTCAGTGGTGTGGCATGACCTGTTGTGCCAAATTCAGCATGTGAGCAAGCAGATGCAGTCTCCTAGCATGCACGTTGATGTTGCAGTAAATCTCCTAAAAAAAACAGAGAGAGGTCTCCGCAATTACAGGGCAACAGGTTTTGTGGCTGCACAAATGGCAGCCACAGATATCTGTGAACAAATGAATGTGGAGGCTGTGTTAAAACAAAAACGGCTGAGGTCCACAAAGCGGCACTTCTCCTATGAAGCATCTGATGAGCCCTTGATTGATGCTTTGAAGAAGCTGGAGGTGACATTTTTCAATGCAGTGGTTGATGCTGCAACATCAGCCATTCAGGAAAGATTTTCCACGTTGGAAATTGTGGGAGAGAAGTTTGGAGTGCTGACACATTTCCAAAATCTCACATTTGAGGAGCTGACAGAACAATGTGTGAACCTTAGTACTACACTACACTTTAAGGGACAATCTGACTTGGATGGCAGAGAGCTTGCACAGGAGCTGAAGAACTTGCCTGACTTGCCATCAAAGACCATATCCTTGCTTGAACTGCTGACATTTATCCATGAAAGGGAGCTCTCTGAAATATATCCAAATTTGTGGACTGCTCTCAGAATTGGTCTTACTCTTCCAGTCACTGTTGCTGAAGCAGAGAGGAGCTTTTCAAAGCTGAAGCTCATCAAATCCTACCTGAGGTCAACTATGTCACAGGAACGCCTTACTGGTCTGGCCATCATCAGTATAAATCATACAATTGCTGAGCAGATTTCATATGATGATTTAATTCATGACTTTGCATCAAGGAAGGTAAGAAGAGTCAGGCTTTAGATGGCAGTTGTGCTGTGGTGCAATTTATTTTGTTTCTTGTTCAAAGTGTAGCATAATAATTACCCTCTCTTAAGTGTCTTATTCTATTTATGTGATAGAGCATTTGTACAATTTAGAAATTTGATTCTCTAGTTTATTTATGGCAGTTGTGCAATTTAATTTGTATTTTTCCTGTTCATGTATCATAATTACATTCTCTTAAGTGAGTTATTCTATTTACGTGATGAAGGATTTGTAAAATTCAGAAATTTGAGTCTTTGTTTTGGTTCTGAAGTTCCAACAATTAGTCCAATAAAAAGTTATTTTGTGAAAGAGTTATGTCTGTCCTTTATTTTGGGAGGATTCGAATGTGTGTGTGTTGGCGAACAGGGGGGGGGGGCGGTGAAGGTGAGGTTCGCCCAGGGCGTCATGTAAGCTAGGACCGCCACTGGCGTGCACTAAGTTGTTATCTGCAGATATATCACTGTTTGATTCACCGGATTTGCTTGTTGAAGCCATGACACGCACACGATAAAGAAATCAACCGCTTTCGACTAAGAGTGGCACACAACTGATTGAACTGACACGTTGAAACATGAACCATGCTGTACTACACAGTCGACGCGTCGTACTGTACTAGTACAGAACGTGTATTAAACCAGTAAAAGTATTTACATTTTTATATTTTGAGTATTTAAATACATTGTATTTAAATACTCATTAAAGTATTTAAATACTATATTTAAATACATGAAAAACAATGTATTTATAAATACAGTTCTAAATACACAAATGTATTTAAATACGTATTTAAATACAAATGTATTTAAATACTGCCCAGCTCTGTAAAGAGATATAGAGTGTAACATATTTGTGGATAGTAGTCTATTATGACTTGATCCTCTGTATCCGGAGATTCTATCTTTAGTTTTAAATCGATAATTAATTAGTTTTTAATTGATAATTATTTAGTTTTGCAGAAATTGGTCGTTCCGAATGTACAGGCAATTACAAACACAGTTAGGTAGACCAGCCATGAGTGGATCCTAGGGTCTTTGTTGGTCTGAAACATTATATATATATATATATATATATATATATATATATATATATATAATATATATATAATATATTATATATATATTATATATATATATATATATATATATATATATATATATATATATATATAATATATATATATATATAATATATATATATAATCTATATATATATATATATATATATATATATATATATATATATATATAATATATATATATATATATATATATATATATATATATATATATATATATATATATATATAATATATATATATATATATATATATATATATATATATTATATATATATATATATATAGATATATATATATATATATATATATATATATATATATATATATATATATATTATATATATATATATATATATATATATATATAATATATATTATATATATATATATATATATATATATATATATATATATATATATATATATATATATTATATTATATATATATATATATATATATATATATATATATATTTCAACTTTTTTCATTAACCCTTTCAAGTTTATATGCATAAAATTACATACCCTAATATGATGTTAATTTAAAAAAAATAAATAACTTATATGGACTACACTCCACCAAACCTCGATTGTAAAGACTTTCTATCTCATCTTCCAGAAGTTCTAGTACAGTACTTTAAGCACAATTACAGGGAGTCTCCATTATCCAAGTTCCCCATTTACGAGGCAATTTATTTTAGATTTATATGTAAAAATTCCCTCGCACTTACGAGAATTACTAGAAACCTTCGGGAAAATTGATGACATTCTCGATTATTTTAAGAAGAATGATCCTCTCTACGATCGTGCTGCCAAAGTTGAACGTGAAATAAGAGATGTGTTAGCTTGCTGTCAGGCAATTTTACAAGAAAAAGTACGTGCTGGAAAACAAACCGCTCTCGATTCATTCTTTGTGCAACACAAACCGGCCACAGAGGAATCTGAACCTCAGCCAGGTCCTTCTGGTTTAAGGCACTAATTCGGGGAGGAGATGAGATGGCATTAGACGACTCGCCTACTTGTCCTACCTCTTCATCATCATCATCCTTAACATCTGCCCAGTGGCGGTCCTAGCTTACATGACGCCCTGGGCGAACCTCACCTTCAGCGCCCCCCCCCTGTTCGCCAACACACACACATTCGAATCCCCCCAAATAAAGGACAGACATAACTCTTTCACAAAATAACTTTTTATTGGACTAATTGTTGGAACTTCAGAACCAAAACAAAGACTCAAATTTCTGAATTTTACAAATCCTTCATCACGTAAATAGAATAACTCACTTAAGAGAATGTAATTATGATACTATGAACAGGAAAAATACAAATTAAATTGCACAACTGCCATAAATAAACTAGAGAATCAAATTTCTAAATTGTACAAATGCTCTATCACATAAATAGAATAAGACACTTAAGAGAGGGTAATTATTATGCTACACTTTGAACAAGAAACAAAATAATTGCACCACAGCACAACTGCCATCTAAAGCCTGACTCTTCTTACCTTCCTTGATGCAAAGTCATGAATTAAATCATCATATGAAATCTGCTCAGCAATTGTATGATTTATACTGATGATGGCCAGACCGGTAAGGCGTTCCTGTGACATAGTTGACCTCAGGTAGGATTTGATGAGCTTCAGCTTTGAAAAAGCTCCTCTCTGCTTCAGCAACAGTGACTGGAAGAGTAAGACCAATTCTGAGAGCAGTCCACAAATTTGGATATATTTCAGAGAGCTCCCTTTCATGGATAAATGTCAGCAGTTCAAGCAAGGATATGGTCTTTGATGGCAAGTCAGGCAAGTTCTTCAGCTCCTGTGCAAGCTCTCTGCCATCCAAGTCAGATTGTCCCTTAAAGTGTAGTGTAGTACTAAGGTTCACACATTGTTCTGTCAGCTCCTCAAATGTGAGATTTTGGAAATGTGTCAGCACTCCAAACTTCTCTCCCACAATTTCCAACGTGGAAAATCTTTCCTGAATGGCTGATGTTGCAGCATCAACCACTGCATTGAAAAATGTCACCTCCAGCTTCTTCAAAGCATCAATCAAGGGCTCATCAGATGCTTCATAGGAGAAGTGCCGCTTTGTGGACCTCAGCCGTTTTGTTTTAACACAGCCTCCACATTCATTTGTTCACAGATATCTGTGGCTGCCATTTGTGCAGCCACAAAAACCTGTTGCCCTGTAATTGGGATACCTCTCCTGTTTTTTTAGGAGATTTACTGCAACATCAACGTGCATGCTAGGAGACTGCATCTGCTTGCTCACATGCTGAATTTGGCACAACAGGTCATGCCACACCACTGAACAAATGGCGAAGCGGTATGACCCAACCTCCTCTGACAGAGATTGAGCCTCGACCTTTATTACAGAGTCTTTGGTGTGGTCCCTCACCTCGATCAGTGCATCTCTCACTGCAGCTGCCTGATATCTGGGCTCACACTCTTGATCTTGCTTTCCCACCTTGTATCAGACCACATCTTCAATGTGATGTTCACATGTTTTTTCAAAATGGCCCATCGTGTGTGGAGGCTGAAAACAAGTTGTAAAGCTTCTGCAAGATGCCAAAGTAACTTGTGGCATCAATAGATCCTTAGCAGCATCGGCCACAAGCAAATTCAGAGAATGAGCCCACATGGAACAAACAGAGCTCTGGGATTAATTTCTAGGAGCCTGGATTGAACCCTTGTTTTTTCCCCTCATGTTGGCCCCGTTGTCGTATGATTGTCCTCTACAGTCCATGAAAGGAACTTTTAGCTCCTCCAGTCTCTTCAGAATCAGAGATGCCAAATGTTGACCAGTGGACTCCTCTGCCTCAAAAACCCCATGAAATGTTCCTTTATATGGGGCTTCCCCTCCAGTGACACAACCCGAATCACAACTGACAACTGTTCAGTGTGGCTGATATCTGGAGTGCAATCTAGAATTATTGAAAAAAACTTTGATTGTTTGATGTCGCTCACCATTGCTGAAATGGTCTTGCTGCTCGCCAAATCAATGAGTTCGTTTTGTATGTGGTGGCCGAGGTAGCTGGTGTGACTGGAGGTCCCTTTTTGGACACCTGTTAATGTGCTCTTGCATTATAGGATCAAATTGTGCCATCAGTTCAATTCTTTCAGAAAATTGCCATTTGATGGTGATAACAATTTTTCTGTATGTCCCCTTAGTGCCAAATTCCTAACTGCCAGAGAATGCACAATAGCAGTGAGACGTGTCAGCACCGCTCTCCATCTCAACTTCTCAGCCTCCAGAAGTGCCATCTCCTGCTTGTCAATGGTCTCCCCCTTTCTCATCCTCACTGCCAGTTCTTTCCAGATTTTCATAGAATTTAGGTGTTCTGAACTGTTTGTCATGTGATGTGAGCAATGAGCTTGCATGCTTCCAGTCCGAGAGTCCCAAACTGTTAAATTTATTTTCCTCTTGGAAAATAATGTACAACAGAAACAGAAAAGGCTGTTGTTTTTTAAGGAATAGACCAACCAACTTCTGGTTATATTTTCCCACTAACCAATGACTTCCTGAAGTATTGATGGTGGAAACTTCTTCCGTCACTGTCGTTTCTAGGAATACAAAGTCAGATGGTACTTGACTTGGTCCCCTGGAAACCAGTTGTGTCCGAATTCTCTCAGTCAGAACTGAAGGCCAGTTAGCAGGGTCGGTGGACAGAGACTCATCCTCAGGAGGCGATTCTGCTCCAGGCATTTCTAATAGAAAGAACAAGAGCATACTCATTAGTATACACACCTAAGTTAGATAACACATTATTCACAGCACTTTGTTATGGTGGTGGTGTTATGGAATTATGGTGGTGAAACACCACACATACCCAGTAACCCAGACCCAGTGATAATAACATTATAATTTATAACTGTTTGCAAAATGCTTTGCAGGGATGCACACACATACACATACACACACACGCACACACTCACAGACATATGTGCACACAAACTCACCTGAAGAGTCCTGCCGGGGAGAAGTAGAAGCAAATGGGTCTTCATCCTCAGGATCAGACTGCATTTGTGGAGACATATGTGAGGCTGAGGAGGTAGATGGCTCCTCAGCCTCAATAATGGCAGAAGTAGACGCTTCTCATCCTGGCTAGGCAGAGGGTGTTCCAAAATATTTCAAAAGTGCCCCTGCAAATAGTAAAATAGAACATAACAGACCAATGCATGAATAGGCTAGTACAATTAATTTAACATGTTATTAAGCACAATTTATTAAACTTTTAGAATAGGAAACAATGAATAAATACAACCTCCTTGGTTAATGGCTAATTATATACATAATAGTACACTTCAAATGACACAGAAAGCTATATCACAAAATAGCAGTGCAATATAGCAGTGAAGAGTAGATGACATAGCTCTATACCTTTATCTTTTGCTCGTTTCTCCTCTTCTTCTTTCCTCTTTTTTCTAAACTGAGCACCTGATAGCTTTGACCTCTTCTTATCCATTTGCGGTTATTTGACAGACCTTAGTGGCTTAGTGTGAAGATTCGTTCTGTAATAAATAATATACATTTCACTATTTAACCAAACCCAGAAAAAATAACATTACATATGTTAAAGTATGGGCCTTTATTCCCAATAATATTAATCTGAAGCATTTTGCATTGTTTAGGTCTTTTATGGGAAGGTTTATGGAAAATGCAATAGATGGTTTTTTATTAATAAAAATATATTTATTGATCTTTTATTATTTATTTATTTTATTTTTTATTTTTATTTATTTCTTTATTTATTTATTCTTATTTTATTTTTATTTTTTTGCAGGCGCTCATGCCGCCCCTCCACAAATGCCGCCTGTGCGGCTGCCCATATTGCCCATATGAGGAACCGCCACTGCATCTGCCTAATGCTCTCCCAACATCATTCTCAATTAATCCAAACAAGCCCAACGCCTCTACTTTTGAAGATAAGATAATAAAAATCACTGATGGATTTAAAACAGCTTGTTTTAAAAAGATTTTACTGTAATACTGTAATAAAATAATCTTTTTTATTATTATTTATTATCTTATGGTCCCGATCAAACACTATTCCATTATAACTTATGGGTAGAAATTCCCTGCTTTAAGTAGCGTTTTCCAGGTCCCTATTAGCCTCAGATCACTGGTCTTACTGGTAGACTCCTCTGACACAGGTAGGTACTACCAGAGTGAACACCCAACGGAGGAACAGAGCGAGCCCACATCTGCAAGTACGTCAGTCAACAATATTAGACGAATTGAGAGAATAAAATGTATAGGAAAGACTGGAAAGTGTACCCTAATCAGCATGTCCAATGTTCAATGTCCCAAATCAGTATGTGAGTGAGCAAATCGGATCGGAGGACCCCGTATATTATTGAAAATATTAATTTTTCTAGTCTTGAATTCCTCGTCTGTTTACAATTTGCACCCCTTTCGCCATAGTCTGTCCAATGTAGCCTAATATTAGGGGTTAGGATTCACCTCCCACTCATAGGTGGAGCATAATCGTTCGAAGGGGTGAAGTTTAAATAATTGCCCTACTGAATTTAATGAAAAACAACATAATACTCGTAAAACACAGACTAGACCTACGAGTCTTGGCAGGGGTTACTGGATTTGGTGCATTACTCCTGAAGTTAGTTGAGAGTTCTGTGGACACAAAGATTCCTAGCCATTTACATAGTTATATCAGATATTTTATATTTCATTTGGAAAACGTGAAGCTACGGGGGTCTATCGAAGTTATCCAAAGTCATAAGCTACATTTTATAAAATCTTGCAAAATGTCAATCTGAAGTCTACTAATTAACATGAAACAATTGGCGATCCTTAAGAATCCAGCCGTAAATTAGTTTAAAAAATAAATTGTTATCGTTATTTGACGATTAGTTATTGCTTTTAATGCACTAAATTAGTTATTTTTTGAATAATTTTAAATTAAACATGGCGGGCATATATAATATATATATATATATATATATTATGTGCATTTAGGTGATAAATCCCACAGCTCAACACAAGGGTCATTCTCTGTCAGATTTCAACCAAAAAAAATTGAAATTAACACCCTCATCTCTCATATTTTGCTGAAATTTGGTTTATAGGGAGTTTGTGAGCCCTGAATCCATTTCTGAAATTATAAGGTCAATCCGACCAACGGTTCAAGAGATATGACCTCGGGCAATTTGAGGTCACTCGCGAGGTTACTAACATTTGGCGAGCCATAACTTGGGTAATAATTGTCATAATTATATAAAAGTATATATATTTAGAATCAGAAAACGACAAGGAATCCAAATATGCAGGTTTTAGAACTCTAGGTTGAAAAATAAAAAAGTTACACTGTAACCAAAATTTGAGGTCACGATTTGACCTCTGGGTATCAAATGAGATTTTTTTTTTAAATGTAAAAAATGAAGGCATAGGCATTGGCTATTAGAATCAGCAAAAAAAAGTTTGTTTATGTTAGTATTTTTCATGTAACTAACATATAAGTGAACACCATATTCATAAGTTGTGCGTCAATTCTACCTATTTTTTCACACTTAAGCTCATAATTTGACCTATAGAAATTAAAATTACATTTTTTATAGATATAAAAAACAAAGTCAGAGTTCTTGACTAATAGAAACAATCGTAAAAAGTTTGTTTATGTTGGTACTTTTCATGTAACTAACTTATAAGTGAACACCATATTTATAAATTGCTTGTCATTTCAAGGAATTTTTATATCTTAGCTATCAATTTGACCTCAAGCTCCAAGAATTTAATAAAAATTGTATTTCACTGCTAATCTACACTGGCAATAATAGTTATAATAGTGAAAGGGGAAGACTAAGCTCACATGTAGCCTAAACAAACCTGTTGAAACATGTTGCTACTTGTCTAAGTGCAGAATCAACACAGATAGTTGCAAAATTCCTTGTCTACAGGTTAGTACAGTTCCAGCCAGCACTGTGGGTAGCTGGTGGGTATGGTGTTTTAATGAGCCTCAGAGACTATCAAGGCCTAAAATATTAAGTGTGTATAGCTATATATTTTCTAAAAAATATATATTACCTAATTGTAAATCCTATATCTTTACAGATCAAAATACAATGGTTCGGCACTTGAAATACTGCCAGGACCCTATTCAAAAACACAAGAAACGCATAACAATCAATCTTAGAAAAGTGACTGATGTACTTGTTGAAAAATGTGCTGGAAGAGTGAAAAAAGACTCATTGTTGTGTGTGAACTGCTGGACACTGATAATGAAAAACCCCACTATACTTAGTACCACTGAAAACAACGAGTCTGAGCAGGATTCAAATGAATCATCTACTATCAGTGGCTTGAGTAACATCTCTTCAATTCAAGATCTGGACAATGACAGTGATTGCTTGATAAAGGAAAATCTTTCAACTTCAGTTGAACCAGTTCTAGCATTTCTGGACCAAACACCAGTTAAAAAAAGTAAGTAATAAATTAATATAATAACTTATACTTTACTACAAGGTCTGTTTGATCTACTATATAGCCAATTATATAGCATTTAAGGTATTATAATTAATATTTAATTACTAATATTCAGGTGTGTGAAACCTTTTTTTCTGTTCTTTTCAGAAGGGCTGTCATTAAGCCAGAAAAAGCGCAAGGCTCGTGGTAATCTACTCAGAAACACCTGAAGGAGAGGCTAGAACTCAGTTATGGTGTTCAAATTACTGAGGAGGTAAGTGATACTTCAAAACCTGAAACTAAATCTGAAAAACATCTGGACAAATTAATGAATGAATTGAAACAGTCATTCCTGGAGAGCAAATGTCACCATCACAAACTACAAATATTGACACTCTCACCATACACAATTGAAAAAATAGCTAGTTTCTTTCAAACTACAACATACATGGTGAAAAGAAGCCGTTCACTTAAATCAGAACATGGAATCCTTCCGAAGATTCCACTAATGAGCAAAGGAAAAGTGATATCTGAAGAACACAAAGATATAGTTAGAAGATTCTATGAGTCAGAAGAGGTTAGTCGTATGTGTCCTGGCCAAAAGGATTGCGTGAAAGTTATCAGTGCGTGCAATGAAGGTGCAAAAATGATTGGTCCTCGGAATTTAAGAGATATGTTTGAACTATATAAAAATGATGAAAAGAATCCCAAAATAGGATTTTCCACATTTGCAAAATTACGGCCATCATATTGTGTGCTTGCCGGTAGTGGTGGGACTCATTCTGTCTGTGTCTGCACATACCATCAAAATCCAAAATTGCAGCTGGCTGCATTGGGAGAAAGAGGTCTTTCATACAAGGATCTTATGGATTACAGTGTCTGCAGTACAGAAAGAGAGACTTGCATGATGCAACTTTGCAATGATTGCCCAAGAGAAGAGGGTGGTCCTGGATTTTCTTGAGTTACTTGACAGTGTGAAATCAGCTCCAAATGAAATATCTTACAAGCAATGGGTGACTGTTGACCGTTGTACAATGGTTGATAAGGTGGAGCCACTTCATGAATACTTATCATCCCTAAGCATGAAAATATCCCGCATGGTTCGTCATCACTTTGTTGCTCAGCAACAATCACAGTACTTCAAGCAGTTGAAAGAAACACTACCACCTCAGAGTGAGGTAGTTATAGTAGGTGATTTCTCTGAGAATTATTCTTTCATTGTCCAGGATGCTGCCCAAGGGTTTCACTGGGACAATTCACAGTGTACAGTTCACCCTTTTGTCATCTATTATAGATCATCTGCAGACCAGGAACTTAGCCATTTTAGTGTCTGTTTCTTATCTGCATCACTAAAACACAACACTATAATGGTTTACTCATTCATATTGAAGCTTATGACATATGTTAAATTCAGATGCCCACAATTGAAGAAGGTGCACTATTTCTCAGATGGATGTGCTGGCCAATATAAGAACAGATACAACTTCACAAATCTCTGTTACCATGAAGAGGATTTTGGTCTGTCTTGTGAATGGCACTTCTTTGCTACATCCCATTGCAAAAATGCATGTGATGGGATTGGAGGAACAGTGAAAAGAGCTACTGCTCGTGCCAGTTTGCAGAGAACTACAGAGAGGCAAATTCTTACACCAGAACACATGTTTCAGTTTTGTGAAGAAAACTTGAGCAAGAAGATAAATTTTTTCTTTGTAACTACAGCTGATTTGAAAGATGCAGAAGAACGGTTGGAACATCGATTCAAGGATAGTAGGGCTATTCCTGGAACTCAGAAATATCATAGATTTGTTCCCCTAAACAAGGAAGAACTGATGGTGTATCCCATTTCAAGTGGCATTGGAGAAAAGAAAAGAATAAGGAAAAGTCATTTTACTAATGAACCTGCAACGATTGGTAACCTAAAATGTGTCAAACCAGGAGAGTATGTTGGCTGCATTTATGACATGCAAGTTCGGTATGGAATTGTAGAGGAATATTGTGAAGAGTTTGATGATTTCACTGTGAACTTTCTACATCCCTCTGGGTCATCAGGATCAAGTGCATATTATTATCCATCAAACAAGGATTCATGTGCAGTGCCAGGACATCATATATTAACTGTAATGAGTTGTCCTACCCTAAGAGGAGGCAGCAGAATTCAATACATTTTTCCACAAAAAGAAATTGATGAGAGCATCGAGCATGCAAAAATTGTATTAGGCTAGCACATGAATCCTCTAAGTAGGTCTTCCCCTTTCACTATTATAACTATTATTGCCAGTGTAGATTAGCAGTGAAATACAATTTTACATTTTTGCCTTTGTTTTTATATCTATAAAAAAATGTAATTTTAATTTCTATAGGTCAAATTATGAGCTTAAGTGTGAAAAAATAGGTAGAATTGACGCACAACTTATGAATATGGTGTTCACTTATATGTTAGTTACATGAAAATACTAACATAAACAAACTTTTTTTTGCTGATTCTAATAGCCAATGCCTATGCCTTCATTTTTTACATTTAAAAAAAAAATTCTCATTTGATACCCCAGAGGTCAAATCGTGACCTCAAATTTTGGTTACAGTGTAACTTTTTTATTTTTCAACCTAGAGTTCTAAAACTTGCATATTTGGATTCCTTGTCGTTTTCTGATTCTAAATATATATACTTTTATATAATTGTGACCATTATTACCCAAGTTATGGGTCGCCAAATGTTAGTGACCTCGCGAGTGACCTCAAATTTCCCGAGGTCATATCTCTTGAACCGTTGGTCAGATTGACCTTATAATTTCAGAAATGGATTCAGGGCCCACAAACTCCCTATAAACCAAATTTCAGCAAAATCTGAGAGATGAAGGTGTTAGGCACTGGTTGATCTGACAGAGAATGACCCACAAGTGTTGTGGGATATAGGGAGGCAGCATCTTGGGTTAGGGGATACTCTCTGTCCTTAACACACCCCATTCAAAGAGATTCCTCTGCTGAGCGGTGCCCTCTATAGTACTGTGAGGTATTGAAAAACTCATGATCTTCACTTGCCCCACAAATACTTTTAAATGGGAGACCCAAAATGGGTGCACACATTTCAACATTACTGTACAGTCTTTACAGCCACACCTACACTTTTCTTCCTAAGTATATATATTGTAATGTATTGATGGGTACCTAATGAAATTTACTGGATTCTTTGGACCTGATATATTTGTATGTTAGTTATAAATAGATATAGAGTGTAACATATTTGTGGATAGTAGCCTATTATGACATCCTCTGGATCCAGAGATTCTATCTAGAACATAAGAAATTTTTATAGTGGGCGCACTAGGGGCCAGTTTGGCCCATCGAGGTGGCTCCACTATGTAAAAACTGCCTGTACATTGGCAATAACCAACTTTTACAAAACCAATTAAGTATCAATTTAAAACTAATTAATTATCAATTTAAAACTAAAGATAGAATCTCTGGATCCAGAGGATCAAAGTCATAATAGGCTACTATCCACAAATATGTTACACACTATATCTATTTATAACTGACATGCAAATATATCAGATCCAAAGAATCCAGTCAATTTCATTATGGTACCCATCAATACCAGTACCATGCCAACCAAAAATAAGTCACGGTCCATATCAATTGCGGACCAAGTCACAATTTACATCCATATACATTACAATATATATACTTAAGAGGAAAAGTGTAGGTGTGGCTGTAAAGACTGTACAGTAATGTAGAAATGTGTGTGCACCCATTTTGGGTCTCCCATTTAAAGGTGTTTGTGGGGCAAGTGAAGATCATGAGTTTTTCAATACCTCACAGTACTATGGGGGGCACCGCTCGGCAGAGGAATCTCTTTAAATAGGGTGTGTAAGGACAGAGAGTATCCCCTAACCCAAGATGCTGCCTCCCTATATCCCACAACACCTGTGTTGAGCTGTGGGATCTATCACCCAAATGCACATAATATATATGAAATAAACTAGTACCATTCATGCAATAAAAATGGGCTTAAACACCATCACCAGATGTCCCTTGCAGACATCAAACTATCCAACCTTCTTTTGAAAGAATCAAGTGTATCTGAAGTCACCACTTCTTCTGTCAGACTGTTCCAAAACTTAATTACTCTGTTTGTAAAACTATGTTTTCTTAAATTTGTTCTACATCTTGGCTTAAATAATTTCATACTATGACCTCTAGTCTGATTATTGTGATCTTTAATGAAAAGAGACTCAAAATCTATCTTATCCAACCCTTTTATCATTTTATACACCTCTATCATATCACCCCTTAACCTCCTTTTTAATGAGAACATGCTTAGATACGCCAGTCTTTCCTTATATGTCAATTGTCTTAGAGATGGGATCATTCTTGTTGCTCGTTTCTGTACTTTTTCCAGTTTTTCAATATCTTGTATCAAATAGGGACTATTAAATTGAATGCAGTATTCGAGGAGGGGTCTCACATATGAAATGTATAGTTGCTTTATAATATTGGGTGATTTGTATTCAATGTGTGTGCATGAGATTGAGTCTAGCATTTGCTTTATTTCTGATTACCATACAGTGATTTGAGGGTTTAAGTTCATTTGTCACAGTGACACCCAAGTCTTTCTCTTTATCATCATTTTTAATCCAAATTCCATTCATATTGTATTCAAATTCTGGATTTTTTGGCCCAATATGCATAACCTTGCACTTATCAACATTAAATTTCATCTCCCACTTATCTGCCCAGGCTGTTACTCTGTCTAAGTCTTTTTGTATTGTCATTGCTCCTGCTACTGACTTAACATTATGGCCTAATTTTGTATCATCAGCAAATTTTGAGGTTTTACATGATAGGCCCTTCTCTAGATCATTTATATAGACAACAAAAAGCAGAGGTCCCAGAACAGACCCCTGTGGGACTCCGCTCAATACGGGTCTCCAAGTAGACTTATTTCCATTTAGATGAACTCTGTTTTCTATTTCTCAGCCATCAGCCATTCTTCTATCCAATCAGCTATATGACCTCTTATACCATGGGCTCTAACTTTTACCAACAATCTTGCATGAGGAACAGTATCAAATGCCTTTGCAAAATCTAAGTATACTATATCTACTGGCTCTTTATTGTCCAAATGCAATAGGACTCCATCATAAAATTCAATCAAGTTGGTTAGACAGGACCTTCCATTTCGAAAGCCATGCTGGCTATCATTTATAAGGTTGCACTCTTCAAGGAACTCAGTAACTTTACCTCTAATGATACTTTCGAGTAATTTGCAAATAATGGAGGTGAGGCTGATGGGTCTGTAGTTTTTTGCCAAGTTTCTATTTCCTTTTTTAAAGATTGGAGCCACATTTGCTTTCTTCCAATCCTCTGGAATTTCAGTACATATCAATGATTTATTAAAAATAATTTCTAGTGCCTGTGCTATATTCTTTTTGGCAGCTTTTATGACTATTGGATGCATTTCATCTGGCCCTGGAGATTTTTCCATTTTTAATTTATCTATTGCTTTTAAGATATCTAGTTTTGTTACCCTTAATTCATTTATTTCTCTATCTTGTCCTGGTAGTATAAGATCAGGAATATTATTTAAATTTTCATTTGTGAATACTGATGAGAAGTATTTGTTTAGTTCTTCAGTTATTTCAAGATCATCATCTATAGTTTTATCATCTATATGGAGGGGGCCAATTTTCTTTTTCACTCTACTTTTCAAATTGAAGTGACTGAAAAACTTCTTAGGATTGTTTTTTGAATTCTTGGCTAGGCTTTTTTCCAGGTCGTTTGCTATCTCTGATTACTTTCTTGCAAATGCTTCTTTTACTTTTATATATTTCGGAGTCTGTGCCATTTTTAGTTCTTTTGAATTTATGAAATGCTTTTGTTTTTTCTCTGATTGCTCTTTTTACATTGCAGTTTATCCAAGGTTGTTTTTTATTTTTTCCAGTTCTGATTTTACACTGTGGGATATGCTTCCTTTGTATGTTCATTATTATACTTTTAAATTTTTCCCACATACTAGTTACTGTCTGTTCAGGCTGTAGAATATCTGTCCAATTTATTAGACACAGATCATTTACTAGTCCATTTATATTTCCTCTTTTAAAATCTGGAACTTCTACTTTATTTTCACTAGGTCTTGAATTACAAACAATATTAAACCGAAGGATACAATGATCACCTGAACCTAGTGTTTCTGAAACCGAGATATCCTGGAAGGTATCTGGATTATTTGTTAGAATTAAATCTAGAATGGCATCGGCCCTGGTTGGCTCCTTTACTAACTGGGTTAAACCATTCTCAATTATACAGTCTAAGAATCTCTCATTACTTTCTGGTGTTTGTAATATTTCCCAGTCTATATGCCTATAATTGAAATCTCCAACAATAATAATATTGCTTGTCATTGCTTTATTTATTTCATCAATAAGTTGATTTTCTACATACTTATTTTCTTCTCTACTTTTGGGGATTCCTCCAACTGAACATCCCTCAGGTGGTCTATAAATACCCCCTATCCTGATTTTCCTGGCATTTTTATGCCCAATATCTATCCATACAGATTCAACTATTTCCTCTTTAACGGAGGTAACTTCAACTGGATTCAGATTTGTCTTGGCATAAATAAATACTCCGCCACCCTCTGAATATTTACGTTCATAATAAAAAAGTTCATAGCCATCAATTTCATAAGTAATGGTATTATCTCTTTCACTAAATAGACTATTTGGTATCGTACTGAATTTTGTCCAAGTTTCAGTGACAATCATAACATCAGGATTTTCAATACCTATGTATGCCTTGAATTCATTTATTTTATCTCGGATACTTCTTGCATTTACATAGAAAAATGACAAAGAACCCTTGGAATATTTTGCTTGTAATTTAGTCTGGTTCTTGTTCTGTGATGGTATATTATTTGCATCTCTCTTACTTTCTTTGTTGACCTTTTTCTTTTGAGTTTTGATTATATTTTTGATTAGTTTATTGTTATCAAGAGTGTTGGTATTTGTACTAATTTGGCCTATTCCTTTAGGTTTTAGTCAGTTATATGATACAATCTTTGATAGTAAATCAGTTCCTTTACTATTAAGGTGAATTCCATCTCTGTTATAGAGCTCTCATTTTTTGTAAAATTTATTCCACAGTTCGATATATGTAATTTCCATGCTCTGACATAGTGTCTTAAGCCTACTATTTATATATAATGCTTGTGAGTACCACTTATTATTCTCATGTATCTAGTTTTAAATTGATAATTAGTTTTGTAAAAATTGGTTGTTGCCAATGTGCAGGCAGTTTTTACATAGTGGAGCCACTGTGATGAGCTGAAGTAGCCCCTAGTGTGCCTACTATAAAAATTTTGGTGCTCTTCCAATACGTGCTCTACCGTAAAATGTACATTCCAATATGTGCTAACTAACGAAAATATCACGACCTAACCTAACCAATCGTTAGGTCAATTGTACGCCCTTGACGATTGGTTAGGTTAGGTCGTGATATTTTCGTTAGTTAGCACATATTGGAATGTAAATTTTACGGTAGAGCACGTATTGGAAGAGCACCAAAATTTCTTATGTTCTTATAATTGAATGCCTGGTTAGGTCAACTGAATTTACCTTGAAGCGTTTTTGCCTCAAGGGTGCGTTGCACTCACTGAGGCGGGGCCATGACATAGTCATCACCCTTCTCTTCTCTTGCTCCTGCCATACAATTTGGTCTACTATTGAATTTGTGAGGGCTAGTTTAGCAGAGGAATACCCTGGCACTGTGGGTTGGTTGGGTATGTTGCTAAAAACATGTCCAAATGTTTTTTAAAAGTATCTACTGGTACTGCGCTTATATCTCTAAGGTACTGAGGCAAGGAGTTAAACAGGCGAAAACCCTGCCGAGAGATACTATTATATTGAAGGGTTTGCATCCTCAGGCTATTTGGTGGGAGGTGATGTTTTTGACATATTCTGCCAGATCTTGTTGAGGTGGGCACAATTGGTTCAGTATTGGGGGTAACTAAAAGCCTTTCTAGAATTTTTCAGGTATAGATCAGGATGTGGTTCTTTTGCATTATCCTCCCAACACTAATTTTTTTACATAATGTTGGTTTGGTTTTGGTACTTTATTTTCTTTCCATTATAAAAAAATTAGTGTTGGGAGGATAATGCAAAAGTACCCAGGATGTATCTCAAACCACCACCTCTATGGAATAAAGGTCAAGGTCTCTGAGCCTATCCCAATAGTTTAATTTATTTTTACTTTCATGTTGCTCATCAGGTTAATATATGAAGTAAAGGTTCTTTGTAGGCCTTCAATTTTTTTGCAATTCATTCTGTTTGTGGGGAAACTATAATTGAGAGCAGTAGTCAATGCTTGGACGAAAAAGTGATTTCCACAGGTCATATTGTCCATAGTTCTGAATGTCCTTGATATATATATATCCTATTAGTTATTTGCATGATGAGGTTATTTTGTCAATGTGCCTGTTGAATGTTGCATCTTGAGATAATATAACCCCTAGATCCTATACATGATCAGTCTATACAATATCTTTTCAGGTAATTGTATACAACATCCCCCTCACCTCAATTTTCTGAAATTGACTTCACAATTGATGTAAAACCTTTATTTATAGCATGTAATTACTTTATTTATTTTTGGAAATCAACCCAACCTAACCTAAAAAAATGTATACTAGAAAAATATATTTTTGACTAAAAAAGTGCATAACTTATTACATTATCATTTGTATAATGAGCTCTGCCCCCATAAAGATCATGCATCACAAAGTGAACCCTATACCAATCAATTTGTGATGCATGATCTTTACGGGGGTGGAGCCCCCGTACCCCCAAGACCTAAATTATACAAATGATAATGTAATAACATGTTTAGTTATGCACTTTTTTAGTCTTCATCTAGGGCACATGATGAATCAAGTTCTCAGTCAAAACCACACAAATAGCACATCATAATTCTATCATAAACACAACCAAACTGAGGTATTACCCAAACTGAATCCAATTAGAAAAAAAAAAGTCAGAACAGAAACCAACCAATTAATTAAGTCACAGAGTAGTGAAAAAATAGCCCAATCAGAAAAATGTCACATTAAATGAATATTGTTAATTAAATAATATCTCCATAAATATGAGAAAAATATATTTTTGACTAAAAAAGTGCATAACTTATTACATTATCATTTGTATAATGAGCTCTGCCCCCATAAAGATCATGCATCACAAAGTGAACCCTATACCAATCAATTTGTGATGCATGATCTTTACCGGGGTGGAGCCCCCGTACCCCCAAGACCTAAATTATACAAATGATAATGTAATAACATGTTTAGTTTTGCACTTTTTTAGTCTTCATCTAGGGCACATGATGAATCAAGTTCTCAGTCAAAACCACACAAATAGCACATCATAATTCTATCATAAACACAACCAAACTGAGGTATTACCCAAACTGAATCCAATTAGAAAAAAAAAAGTCAGAACAGAAACCAACCAATTAATTAAGTCACAGAGTAGCGAAAAAATAGCCCAATCAGAAAAATGTCACATTAAATGAATATTGTTAATTAAATAATATCTCCATAAATATGATCAACTGAAATTTTTTTTACTTAACACTTACGCTGCTCCCATCCTCATATGATGCTCAGGAAGTTTGTCGGAAGAATGCTCCCAGCATCATATGATGATCGCGTTATTTTTTTAATGTTTTCGCACAAAATCCCAATAAAAATAAATGATTTTGCATTTTAATGCTATTGATGACTCAGATATATTCATAAACCATCCGCAACAAACATACACACATGCATGCATGTACACATATGCACACATGTACACATAAACAAGCAAGTATTATGCTTACATTTGAGTTTTGAAGAATCTATGACTCAGATATATTCATAAACCATCCGCAACACACGCACGCGCACACACATACACACACACACACACATGCATGTATCCATATGCGCACAGCCGCACATGTACACATAAACGAGCAAGTATTATACTTACATTTGAGTTTTGAAGAATATACATTTTATTTGTCTTCTTGAAAAATAATTTTTTATTCCTTTTCAAAAATAACTCCTTATAAAATAATTGTCCTTTTGGAAAATAATTGTTCATGAAATAAATATTATTTTGATAAATCTACACTTTCCATTATACTTATTTACAACATTGTTTTACACTTTTACTGAATTTAGTATTTAGTAGTTGGCACGGGTGTGGTAGAGAACAAAGCACTCAAGGCACAATGCAACTTTGCATTCCGGACACCAAGTAGAAACTTTTCTAACATGTTTTTCTCTTTGTGTTGTATGTGGGCATACATGACATTGTCGTTGACCTACAGGTCGAGATGGTGTTGGTGGAACTTGTTCCAGGTGATGCTTTTCAATGTAATTAGCTGAGAGAAGTCTGTCAGGAGCATTTGGTCTCACACTTTGTCTTCCAGGATGTGGGGATGTTATTTGAGCATACTTCGTGAGTAGTGAGAGACTAATGTAAGATTGAATTCTCTCATTGAAATCTGCTTTTTCGTAGTTTTTTGTAGAGTACAAAGGAATTGTAAAGAGAAATATCCAAAAGATGAAAGAATACCTTCTTATACCACTTCACAGTTTTCCTAACGCATTCTACGCTGATAATTTGCATATCAGATTTGTCCACCAGACGCATATTTTTGTTATAGTCCACAACAGCATCTGGTTTGAATTTATTTCGTTTGTTCGATGATCAACCTTTCCTGAGTCAATCATGCTTCCACTGTGAATTGTTGTTAGCATATGCACATCTCTTTTATCAGTCCATTTTAGTGCTAATAAAGGTTTTGATTCATCAGATGGCACTCTCCTTTTCTACTTGGGTGAAACTTTGGGCATATTTTTTCTATTTACCTTTACAGTTCCACAAGATCCTGTTTTATTTACATGCAGATATTTGCATAGTAATGGGCTCGTATACCAGTTGTCAGTATACAGAATGTGGCCTTTATTCAAATATTTAGCTAAAAGTGTCTTTACAATCGCTCCAGAATGTCCTAGTGGATCATTTGCAGGATAATCTATGTCTGATCCAGTGTAAATGATGAAATCCAAGACTAGTGATAAGTCGTTTTTTATTGTCGTTTTTTTTTGTTTTTTTTGTCGTTTTTTTTGTTTAAAACGAAGGTAGTCTGTTTTTTTTGTTTTTTATTGTTTTAAACTTATTCCATATTTTTTTTCCTTTAATCTAATAAGTATATTAGTATTACCTATAATTTACTATACTACCATGCTTATACGGTTATACCTAGTATATATACTATATAGTCATCTTTTAGAAAAATTGAATCACGCAAAAAGTATATAAGAAAGGAAAAACAACCCTCATTTTTTATATGTATATATATTTTTTAACTAGAACATAAAACATTCTTCCTCGTTTCAAACATATACATAATTGTGATTGGCAAGAGTACCAGTATATATATTCCAGATAGAAAAGGAAAATATTCACCTTTTTTTGAACCTTTTTGTTAACCTACATTTCCATGGAAGAATCATCACTAGATTGGGTAGAGCATATATGCTAGTTTCAATATCACAGGTACTGGTATAATATCCATAATACTGGTATAAAACAATAGATATAATTGTGATTGGCAAGAATACCAGTGTGTGTATATATATATATATATATATATATATGAAAAATTATTTCACGAAAGTGACACGTGAAAAGTATTTATGAATAAAACCACGAAGGAAAAAAGAAACACAAAGGGTGCTCAAGCGCTTTCGTCTAATGACATCCTCAGGAACACGAGTGAAAGGACAGATCAAGGCAATATATAGGTTACAAAAATAAACATACATACATACATATTCATATATATACATATATATATATACATATATACATATATATAGTAAGCATAGAAAAAAATTGTGGGAGGAGCCAACATTTATATGGTCACAGAAGAATAAAGAAATAAAAATAAATATAAATATAAATTGAGAAAAAATTAATTACAAAATAGTGCCTTAGTGATATATATGTCACAGCCTAAATAATCATAAAGAAATAAACAGGCAAATAAAAAAAACCCATAAATATATATACATATATATATATATATATATACATATGCGCATATAACTGCAATGACCGCGCAGTATATAAATGAATAGAAACGACATAAGTGTTAAGGAACGTTTCTGCACACGAGGAGGAGAGATAACGGTTCGCCTCATTTTTCATTATTCGTTATCTCTCCTCCTCGTGTGCAGAAACGTTCCTTAACACTTATGTCGTTTCTAATATATATATTATATATATATATATATATATATATATATATATATAAAGCACTTTTAGTACTTTGGCCGACCTTCAATATAAATTCAAATGGCTTTTTTATGGAACAGGTCACAAAAGAATAAAGAAATAAAAATAAATATAAATATTGTAAGTGGAGTCTACCAATTCAAGCTCAAGAGGGAAGTTTTACAATCGATTTAATAGATGCTGCCAAATTGATATATATGTCACAAAAAAAAATAAAGAAATAAACCAAAAAAAAAATTAATTATTAAAAAAATAAAAAATAATAATAATAAATTGAAAGATAAATTTAAGAGAGGCACACCAATTTATAAGGGAAAAATTACCACATATGCATATTATAGTCACAAACGAATAAAAAAGTACAAGTAAATATAAATTGGAAAACAAAATGATGCCTAGATATATAAAGAACAATAAAATTATATACAACATAATGGTAGCATAATGGTAGAGCGTCCGACCGGCAATTGGAAGGCCCTGGGTTCGATTCCCAGGCGGTTCGCCTCATTTTTCATTATTTCGTTATCTCTCCTCCTCGTGTGCAGAAACGTTCCTTAATACTTATGTCGTTTCTATTCACATATATATATATATGTATAAGGGAAAAAAATTACCAAATTTGTTTTTATAATTATTGTCTGAGAAAATGGTAGGTCGCAAAAGAATAAAGAAATAAAAATAAATATAAATTGAAAAAATTACAAATAATACACGTACACATGTATACCCGCATAACCAAATATATATATACATATACACACACATATACAAACACACACACACACACCACATATATATATATATATATATACACAAGCTTGACCTTCACGAAATGAGAAATCATCCCGCAGAACCTTTGTGAGGTTGTAAGGTAAGGTAAGGTACATACACATATACATATATATATATATAATATATATTTAACTGCATACATACATACATACATACATATACACACATATACATACAAACACATTTAACTGCAATGACCACACACATACTCACATACACATACATACATACACATACACGCATACAGCAAACAATTGAAAAATAAAATTGTAAGGGAAACAACAGACAAAAACAAATTTTTTACCAAAGATTTAACAACCTGCCCTTTTTGTTTAAATCCATTCTGAAGGAATTCAGAGCAACGGGATCAAGTTGAAACAGACCTTTACTCATGTTAAGGTTATTTGTAAGTTGAATTATAGCCGACTCAAGAATATTTCTATTAACAATGTTGCTAGAGTGAAACAAAACTGAAACATTATTCAATTTATTATTATTATTTTTTATTTTTTTAATAATTAATTTTTTTTTTTTGGTTTATTTCTTTATTTTTTTTGTGACATATATATCAATTTGGCAGCATCTATTAAATCGATTGTAAAACTTCCCTCTTGAGCTTGAATTGGTAGACTCCACTTACAATATTTATATTTATTTTTATTTCTTTATTCTTTTGTGACCTGTTCCATAAAAAAGCCATTTGAATTTATTGAAGGTCAGCCAAAGTGCTAAAAGTGTCTTTATATATATATATATATATATATATATGTAATATATATGTATGTATATATATTTATGGTTTTTTTTTATTTGCCTGTTTATTTCTTTATGATTATTTAGGCTGTGACATATATATCACTAGGCACTATTTTGTATTATTTTTTCTCAATTTATATTATATTTATTTTTATTTCTTTATTCTTCTGTGACCATAAAATGTTGGCTCCTCCCACAATTTTTTTCTATGCTTACTATATATATGTTATATATATATATATAAATATGTATGTATATATATGTGAATATGTATGTATGTATGTTTATTTTGTAACCTTATATTGCCTTGATCTGTCCTTTCACTCCAGTGTTCCTGAGGATGTCATTAGACGAAAGCGCTTGAGCACCCCTTTGTGTTTCTTTTTTCCTTCGTGGTTTTATCATCATATATATATATATATATATATTATATATTCCAAATAGAAAATAAAAAAAATATAAATATTCATCTCTTTCTTTAACCTTTGTGTTAACCTAATGCTGTTTAACTTTCATTATCTGATTCTATTTCCATTGAAGAATCATTATCACTAGATTGATTAAAGCAAATAGTTTCAATATCACAGGTACTGGTATTTATTGCAGATTTGGATGTTGACGAAGCCAATGTAGCACCATGTTTTACTTCACTTTCTTGGAATTTTGCATTTTGGGATAAATACTAGCTTGCTGCTCTGTCTGTGCTTAATTGGTTTCTTTTGGCTGTATGGATATTACTGTATGTGCTAAATGATCTCGGTGGTAATGAAAGGGCGAAATAGAGGTGTATGAGTTTGTGTAGTATATATGTGAGTATGCATGCGTATGTATCTGGAATTCTGGATGTATGCATGTGTATGGGGTATACAATAGATATAAATGTGTATATAAGTATTTATGTATATATTGGTATATATGTATATGGGTGTATGTGTATGTATATATTATGGATGGTCTCGTGGGGGGGGGGGAATATGTCATCGCGGGTCTAAAGGATAGTTAAGTGGGAGATTCAAAATCCGAGGCATGGATGGGAGAGTCCTGGGAAGGTTGGACAATGGGCAGTCAGCTCCCAGCCAGTGTTCTCGCAAGTTTAATGGATCTCAAGATACAAGACTTTCAGTGCAAGAAAGAGGCCAGTTTTTTCTGTAAATAGGCTGAAAAGGACATTCTATACTGGTACCATATGGCCTATTTTTATTATTTATTTATTTATTTATTTTATAATATATATCATTGCAAAAGTATACCTTATAATTAAATTGGCAATATCTATATTAATTATTAAAAAAAACAAAAAAACAACAAAAAACAAAAAAAAACGGTTTTTTTACATCACTATCCAAGACAAATCCAGTTTCACAATCGCAAAGGATAAAATATTTCACTCCAAATCTATGACGCTTGGAGGGTATGTATTGTCGAAAAATTACCCTCCCTCTGAAAAGTACAAGAGATTCATCAATAACTAATTTTTGTCCTGGATTGTAAATATTTGAAAACTTTGACTTCATATGAGTTATACAGTGTCTGATTTTCACAAGACGATCATTTGGCTGATTTGGAGGAATTGAATTGTCTGTGAAATGCAGAAATCTCATGAGTAATAAATATCGATCTCTTGACATATACTTGCGAAAGGAAGGTGTTTCAGTCAAGGAGTCTGAACCCCAGTAATCCTGCAGTCTATGTTTATTTATGTGTGGCATGAGAATTGTTTAGAGCAAAAAAGACATACAGTTCATCATTTTTTGTATCATGCCATCGTTGCATCCTGGAAGATTGAGATGGGCCTAATCTTCTTTTCTCATATTGATAAAACTCATTTGTTTGTCCCACTATATTTTGCATCATAACATTGTCAAAGAAATACTCAAAAAAATTTATTTCTGAACTTGCTTCATTTAGATTGCAACCTTGTTGAAGTCCTACATTTTCTTCAAAGCGATATCTGTTAGACTGGCAATGTTGCACACTTTGCCATGAAAATGAACTATTACTACTTGCTGTAATATCATCTCCATTGTCACTTATATCAGTTTCACTATAATCACTTTCACACTCACTACTTCCAGAGCTTATTGCATCTAACGCAGCTATTATTTGTTCACAACTTTCCAGTCTTTGTTTTTTAGCTGCCATAGCGCACGTTTCATTCCCCCAATTTCTCATGCAAGACTGAACATAAACGCTTGAAAACGTGTAAATTTTCATAAAATTCTACTCAACCATATTCCCAAGTTACCCACTAAATTCTGTTTATTTTGTAAGAGAAAATGTTTAGTTTGTAAGAGAAAATCTTTATTTATTAAGGGAAACAAAAATAATTTAACAAAATGGTGCTTGACTTGATTTATTTTACGTTAACAAATGGGTAAATTTCCCGATTTTTTTGCGCACAGGTGGAAAGTACACGGTCAGGAATTGCGCATCCGAAGGGTTAAAGGAAAGGTTTTATTTATTATTTTCTACGCATTGCAATAATTTTTATTAGAAACTGAGGTGAGGGGGATATTGTACACAATTACCTCTTCATGTGGGTCCAGTGTAGTTGAATTGTTCTTTTAGGCATTTATTTGGTCCATGCTTAATTAGTTCAAATTTGTCTTCATTGAAGGCCATATTGTTTGCATCTGCCCATAGTTTGTAGAACTTTGTAGCTCTGCACAGTCTTCTTTTTCTGTAATTGGTCTTACTCTTATATATACAGTACCTTACAATAGTTTTGCAAACCCAAAGGATCAGGTTGTCTATGTTTCTCATATGACCATATGTATATAGCTATGTACATATATGGTAACTTGAATAATACAAGCTCTACAATAAAGAGTAGGAGGAGGTAGGGCTGTAAAGATGGTATAGAGTATTTGGATGTTCACCCATTCAGGGTCTCCCATTTAAAGGTGTCTATGAGGCAAGTGACCATACTGAGTCTTTCATATATCACAGTGCTATGCGGGGCACTGCTCGGCAGAGAAATCTCTTTAAATGGGGGGTATAAAGACAGAGTATCCCCTAACCCAAGATGCTGCCTCCCTACATCCCATCACTGTGTGTGTGTGTGTGTGTGTGTGTGTGGTGTGTGGTGAGTATGAAGAGATTTACCCAAATAAAAAATAAACTTGTGGATGTGGGAGGGGTTCACAAACCTCTTCTCCACACCATTACCAATTCCAGCAAAATGTCATTACCCAATACCTCTTTCAGTCGTTAATTTATCTAGTTTATTCTTAAGTCTCCAAAGTATGGAAACTCACAACTACTACATCTAAGCTATTCCAGAATTTTACTACTCTATTTGAAAAACTATGTTGTACTAACTGTGATTTACATCTTTGCTGAAAAAGCTTAAGGCTATGGCCTCTTGTCCTATCATTGTGATCCTTTGTAAAAAGCAGGGTTGTGGAGTCGGTCCAAAATTTTCCGACTCCGACTCCCACATTGTCAAAAATTCGACTCCGACTCCGACTCCACACATTGTAAAAAATCTAAAAATCCGACTCCGACTCCTCACATTTTAAATATACGACTCCGACTCCTCTAGTGTTTCACTCTATAATTATCATAATAATAAGACATTTCATCACCACCACACTAAGTGTGAAATTTTATATTTTATATTTTATATTTAAATAAATATTAATTGTATATTCTGAAAATGTAAAAAAAAAATATTAAAAAAACTTAATCTAGGGGCTATCAATGAATAAGGTTTATTGACCAAAAAAACTAAATAACCTAAATGTTAGTATTTAGGATTTAGAAATTAAGGGTGACACAGGACAGAAATTGGAGTCGGAGTCGGAAGTTTTTTACCGACTCCGACTCCGCCCTGAAACGTACGACTCCACGACTCCGACTCCGACTCCACAACCCTGGTAAAAAGAGTGGAAGTCTATATTATCTAACTCATTTATTATTTTATATAGGTACTTCTATCATATCACCTCATAACCTTCTTCGCTTTAAATAGGGAAAACATGTTTAGGTGCTCCAATCTCTCTCTCTAACTAAGGTGTCATCCTTGTGGCTCTCTTTTGTACTTTTTCTAGTCGGTCTTTGTCTTGCTTAAATATGGACTACCCTACTGAACTAAATGCAATACTCAAGAAGAGTACTACTACTCTGCTCCAACCAGAGTAGCCTAAACATAACCTAGGCTAAAGATGACCAGCCTAGCTGTGTGTCCATAAACAGGACTTCCATACTCTTTTGTTAACAATTACAGCTGAAATATCAGCTTATTTAACCTAAATTTAATAACTGAAGGGAAATTTATGAATTTCTTACCTTGAAATTATATATAAATTTAATTTCTTGACACCAATAATGAACTTTATTCCAGCTTCTTTTGTCTCTAGCCCCTCCCTGTCATTCTTGTTATTATTCTTATGCTGATCTTTTTCTTCCCAAAACCATGTTGCCATTTATAGCTATGGGATCTTTTTTCTTTTCATCCCACATTTGTTTCTTCGTTGGTGTGTCTTTAATTTTTCTCAGCAAGAGTTCAAGTTCTCCTGATTTACTTTTATTATTATTATTTTTGAATGTCAATGAGGCTTATCCAAGATTAGGTGGGTCTTCCATTTTGGTACTCTCAAATTTTCCACACATTGGGGCTGGCCAGAAAGGAAAAATTGCATGTGAAACCAAATTTGTTCTTTAATATTTGTTAACCCATTTTAGATTACCTATAATTTAGGTTTTATTTGTTGTTCCATTTTTGTTTTTCCTCACTTTTTGATATAAAAAGTGTAGCATTTTATAAAGTCCTCACTCTTTCCAAAATGAAAGGGTGTTGCTTTTTAATTTATTTTCCATAGGAAATATTACAATACTCCAGCCCTTATCTTTTGTTGTAACATCTGCCTAGCTTGTAGAGCAGTTGAATGTTGTGGTCTACTATTTGTGGTATAGGTTATTGTAGTAGTAGGACTAGTTACATCATTTATTGAACAGGTTAGGTTTGGTATAGTTTGGGTCAAATTTTGATCATCATCAGAATCTATTATAGATTCATCTTCATGATCATTTTTGTTAACAGTAGTTGGTCCTACCTCTAGGGGGTATAAGAGTGATACATCTCTCATAGTTTCACCTGAAGCGGTTTTAAGTTTTACAACCCTGGTTAATCCATCTTCCCCAGTTTTTAGTTCTAAAGTTCTACCTAATGGCCAACACTGTCTTGGTGTATTTTGTCTGATTAGAACTACATCTCCTACCCTGATTTCATTAACCCAGCCTTTGTTTTGTATATATTTATGCCTTTCTCTCAACCCAACAAGGTATTCATCACTCCATTGCTTTTTAAATTTTGTTTTCGTATTTGTTATTTGTGATGATCTATTTTGCAAATCATGATTATTATCACTCTAAAGTGGATCATCCAAGGAGATATTGTAATCAGGTAGAGGGTTAATGACTTCTCCCTTAATCAAATGATTTGGGGTGAGAGGCTCTACATCATTAATATTATCCCCCTACATAAGTAAGAGGTCTGTTATTGACAACATTCTCAATTTCACTAATGAGAGTGAGAAGTTCAAAGAATTCAATTTGTTTTTTTACCTATTGATTTCTTTAGGCAATTCTTTATTGTTTGGGTATTCCTTTCCCAGATTGCTCCATACCATGGTGATGCAACAGGGATGTATTTCCATTTTATTTTGTTATTTTGTAGATATGCTACGGTATGTGAATTTTGTAATATGTCATTTATTTGGTTTTCACCAACCTTGAAATATGTTGCATTATCTGTCCAAACAATTTTGGGTACAGAATGCTTAGCACAAAATCTTCTGAAGCTATAGACAAATGATTCTGCAGAGAGATCACTCACTATGTCTAAGCTGACTGCTCTAGAAGATGAACATGTGTAAAGTATGATGTACATTTTTTGTTCTATTGTTCACAGACCAACAGTCAAACTTCCTGTATAGTCTATGCCAACTGTTTCAAAAGGCCTATTGAAGGTCTCTTTCCTGAAAGATCTGCAATGAATCCTTTTGCAGGTGACAGTTATTCAAAACTGTCTTTACAGTCATTCTGCCTTTGGGTATCCAATACAACTTTCTAATGGCATTTAATGTTTGTGGAACACCCATGTGATAAAGTTCATTGTGTTTCTCTCTAATAATTAGGGTTGTAATGTGATGGAACCTAGGAAGAAGGGGTTGTTTACTGTTGTGTGATTTGTTTAATCTACCATTACATCTTAATAAGCCATCTTTGTCAATGTAGAGATTCAAGTTTATTACCACAGGGGGTACTTTGTTCATTTGTTTACCAATTGTTAGAAAATCTATTTCATTTTTGTATTCTGTTTGTTGTATGTGGTTAATCCAATATTTGGTAGCTAGACTTGTATACATTTCATTATCATTATTTCTTTTATTTATTTTCTTTAAACAGTTGTGAATGAATCTGAGACAGTAAGATGTTACCCTGACAAGTTTACCAAAGTCAGAATAATTGTTGTAATCTAATAGTGGCTCAACTTTATTTGTGGTTATCATGTTAAGCTTTACATTGATTTGATTTGTTCTGCTGGCCACATTGTTTCATCCTGAATTAATTCAGGTCCATGAAACCAATTTTTGTTCAATTTTAGTAATTTACAGGATAATCCTCTTGTAAGAAAGTCTGCAGGATTTTGTTTTGTTGGAATGTATCTGAAGGTTATGTCCAAGTTTTTTCTAACTGCTTTAATGTCTCTTAATCTGTTATGGACAAAGATTTTTTTTGAGTTTAACCCTTTAAGGATGAGCCTGCAGCATATGTGGTCACTCTTGTTACCAGAACGTATAGGTTTTGTTATTTAAAACTAAATATTTTAGTAACTAGTCACTGAAATGATACACATTTTGGATTCCTTTCCCAACAACTAAATGACATCTATATATAAACATGTAGAAACATTTATAGAAATGAGGCATTGTAGTACAATTTATATTATTATTTCTGGTGGACCTTAAGGTCCATCCGTCGTTAAAGGGTTAACTCATCAGAGTTGATCCATGCCAAGCAGATTTGACTGTTAAGCCAAATATATGTATTTGTGGTGTTTACATCATGGTAGACTTCATGGAGAAATCCTGTTATTTTTACAGGTAGATAACCTGCAAGTAGTTCAAGCTGAGGAATAGTTTTCTTTTGTTTTAAGGGTGTTACTTTCCCCTTGGCATAGATCAAATGACTGCCATCCTCACCTACAAGGTAAGCGCAACAGCCATACACCTTTTCACTGGCATCGCCAAATACATGCAAGGTTTGAGGTGTATCTCTGTGTCCACAAACTCTGGGAATATTTGTGTTGTAGTTTATTGAGATCTTTAGCTAACCTTTTCCAGCTATCTTGTTTATTGGTTATAGGATCATCCCAGTCTACTTTCTGTTTCCAAAATTCTTGTAAAAGAACCCTGGATCTGATAGTAGAAGGAAGGAGTAAACCCATAGGATCAAATATTTTTGAACTTTTGGATAAGCTCTTTCTTTTTGTGTTCAAATCCCAGATCATACCTAATGTTTTCACCCTATTTGTTGGTTCTGTCAATCCTCTGTGTTCTGATTTTATTTTTTGATTTAGTCTCTCATTATTTGTGATCCACTCTTAATTCAAAATTACCTTCTTTCATTATTTTATCTGCTTTTATGTAAACTTCATTTAATTCTGACTCTGTTTTGGTTGATCCTACAAGGTTATCTACGTAGAAGTGATCTTTCAAGAACTGAACAGTTAAATCATTTTCATCATACAAATTTAAGTGATGTTTGATGGTTAAAGCCAGTAAACTAGGACTTGCATTTGCTCCAAACAAAACTACATTAAATTTAAATGTTTTAAACCCTTTATTTAAGTCATGTGGATCATTAAACCACAAGAATCTTAGTTGATCTTTGTCAGTCATTTTTCAGATGAATTCTCAAAAAAGCTTTGCTTATCTCACTTTGAACTGCATAGTCATCTAATCTAAATCTTAGAAGGATTTTTACAAGGTCTGAAATAAGATTAGGCCCCTCTATGAGACAGTCATTCAAGCTATGCTTATTGCCATCTTTAAGACTACAGTTATACACAACTAAGTTTTTTTGTGGGTGCATCCTTTCTATAGACTCCTGTGTGAGTAAGATAATGGCAATTGTCTTTTTTAAAGGGTGATCTTTAACTTCCTCAATGAAGCCTTTTTCTAACTGGTCCTTGAAAACATCATATATTTTAATTCTATTGTCATTTTTTAATCTTCATCAAATTATAGAGATGACCTTTAGCTACCTTTAGATTATCATTTAATTTTGGACTATTGATCTTCCAAAGTAGTTCAATTGAATAATGGCCATTTTCATACATGATATTTTCAAAATTTTCAACCATTAATTGATTTTTGTCTGTATAATCACCATCTTGCACCCCCACTGACTCTAATAGCCAGAGCTGTTGTACACCTTTATCTAATTCTTCAGTTGTTAATGATTTATTTAATATTTCAGTATTTATGTCATTATTTGAGTTGTGTAAGACCTTGTCATAATAGGGTGAGTTTGTTAGTCATATTTTTATATTTCATTGTTGTTTTATATTTATCTATGTCCCAGTGGAGCTATACCCCAGTGAGTATCTAGAGCTATCCCATCTCCTATTCTGACTATGCCCTTCTGAATTAAGTGAATATAATCAGCTCCAATTAACATTTGAACATTATCTATTGTATCATCATTTAAATTTCTATCTGCAATTTTATATTGCTTTTTAAGTTATTACTTGTTTTAAATTTAGTATTTTAAATTTTTGTTGACCAACTTGTTCAATGATTACTGCTTCTATGTTTGTTGTTTTATTCTCTGTGGGTATATCCAGATCTAAATTGACTGTACTATATTTTTCTTTCTGTTCATTTTCTTTGACAAATGATGTTATACACAATTCTTGTTCATTTTTATGAGTTTGTAGGCCTAATTAACTAATGATTGATCTACAAATGTTTGTTGGGAGCAAGAATCTATTAGACATCTTATAGGAGTTGTCCCACCTTTTTTATTTTTTAAATCTAAAGTTATTGTAGGTAGGAGTACACTAGAATTTTTATTGATACATGTCTATTAAATGTTTTTTAATCTTTCTTTGTGTTTATTTGAATTTTTAAATGAATCACAAAGACAAGAGACATGATTTAAACTTTCACAATTAACACATTTGAATCTTATTTTTGTTTTATAGTCTTTGCAAAAAAAAACTTTTTTCTACATGAAAGTCACAATATAATAAAAACCCACTCTAATAGACAGAGTTTATTTCTACAACAGTTTTGATGCCCACTGGCATCCTCTTTGGGTGGATACAGAAAAATGAATGAACCAAAAACAAGAGGGAAAACAGTCCAGAGCCTTTAAGAAATTCGCACATAGATTAGGTCCTGTTATCCTGACAGTGGAAGGGCATTTTATTAAAGGGATCCACTTTTTAAATACATTCGCATAAATTTAAAACTGTTCTTGTATACATATAGATTCTATTATTTTACATAATTATTACATTTATTATTAAATGTTACATTTAATATTGTATTATTATTTATTACAGGAACTATAAATTTATTATTACATTGATTATTACATTGTTGTTTATTATACAAAAATTATGAACCAAAAAACAAATGAAAAATGGGGAGTGAGAAGGGAACAATCAAGAGACTGCTACGAAAAAATTAGGTCCTGTTCTTCCAACACCAGGGCCTGACTACAGGCTGGGCCCTTTAAATAATTAAGCAGATAACTGAATTTGTCAACATCAGATATATAATTTTTGTTGCCAATTAAACTATCAAACTTTTCCAGAAAAGACTGAAATTTTGTTCGATCACCCTCAAATATTGGTACTTGTAATGTTGGTAATTTGGCTTTTAGTTGTTTATTGTCATCATTAGAAGTGGATGCATTTCTGAAGGCATCAATCAAACTTTGATTTGTAGCTTCTAAATTATTTGGTAGATTATCTAAAGCAGCGTATAATTCATTTATGTGAGAATCTATTTAAAAATATTCTGTTATTGTTCACACACAAGTGCTGTATATGTCTCTTTGCTAACATTTAACGCATCAGTTTCTGTAACAATTTCCTCATCTATAATTATTATTTCCTGTTTAATTCTATTTAAACCACCCAAAATAGTATCATAATCCCTTTTATTTGAATTTTCTTTGCTATTAAAGCTAGTTAAAAGCCTGGTAATGACTCCCTTCCTTGCTGATCTCTTCCTTTTTAATGATTTAATCTTTGCCTCAATTGCTTCACTTTCAGCCATATTTTGTTTATTTTGTTTTTCTAAAAATAAATCCCTAAAACCCTTTCAACTTTATAAGCTTTAAGCTTGGTTAAATAGACTAGGCTTCAGATTACCCTTATTCTAGAATTTTACCACATTTATGGCCAAATGATAAGTTTTGAAGTATTTGAAATATTTTATTTTTATTTTTAGTTAGGGCTTCGTAATTTATTATTTACCTATATGTAGTAAATATTTGAAAAAGCCAAACATGGAATAAATTCTGTTCAGATGTCAAAATGTTTGATTAGGCGTAATTCCCCCCCCCCCCCCCCCCCCCCCCCCAAGGTTAAGGTTTTCACAGCAAATAACCCTTCCCCACATGGGCCACCATTATAGATATGGAAAAAATGGGTCCTGCTCCAACCAGAGTAGCCTAAACACAACCTAGGCTACGTTGAAGATGGAAGACCTAGGCTAAAGATGAATGGTCTAGGGTTGCCAAGTGTCTTTTATTTCAAAGGAAAGTTTTTTATTTCAGCTCATGTGTCTTTGTCCTTTGATAAACTCGGAAAGGACGCCATATGTCCTTTAATTCAGTAATTGACTCTCAAAATTTTATTCATCACTAAAAATTTGAGACGGAGATGTTTTCAAACTTAATTAATTTGTTAATCAGGAGAAGTGAGATTCAACATTCAGATGTGATTTCTAGTAAATCAGAGTTGGCAATCCTGCCCCCATTGCCCGTTGCCATTGTCACCCTTGCTAGAGAGGAATGAGGAAGGCATCACCTGCTAAATTACCATATTAAACCGGCTTCATGAGTTTTTGATGTGATTCTATTTTTTATGAGTTGAAGAATATCTTCAGATGAATACTTAGGTATTGCACAAGTAAATTTTTATCATGATAAGCAATGGAATATATGGTAGTGTGCAAGTGTCCTTATTCAAGATCTGTTGACTTGGCAACCCAAGATCATGAACCAGCCTAGCTGTGTGTCCATAAACAGGACTTCCATACTCCTTTGTTAAACAATTACAGCTGAAATGTCAGCTTATTTAATCTAAATTTAATAACTGAAGGGAAATTTATGAACTTTTTACCTTGAAATTATATATAAATTTAATTTCTTGACACCAATAATGAACTTTTTTATTCTGGCTTCCTTTGTCTCTAGCCCCTCCCTGTCATTCTTGTTATTATTCTTATGCTGATCTTTTTCTTCCCAAAACCATGTTGCCATTTATAACTATGGGAGCTTTTTTCTTTTCATCCCATATTTGTTTCTTCGTTGGTGTGTCTTTAATTTTTCTCAGCAAGAGTTCAAGTTCTCCTTCTGATTTACTTTTATTGTTATTTTTGAATGTCAATGTGGCTTATCCAAGATTAGGTGGGTCTTCCATCCGGCCTACTTATAATTTCTGGTGATTTATATTCTGTGTGTTTGCATTAGGTTCAATCTAGCATTAGTCTTATTTCTAATTTCAATACAATGGTTTGTAGGGTTATCATCATGATTCACAATGACGCCCAAATCGTTCCTTTTTTTCTGTTTATCCAGCTTTCATCCATGTTATACTCAAATTCTGGATTATGACCAACATGCATAACTTTACACTTTTCCACATTAAATTTCATCTCCCATCTATCTGCCCAAGCAAATACTCTATCATTGTCCTTTTGCTGTTTCATCGTACCTGTTAAAGATCTTGCATTTTGTCCCAATTTTGTATCATCTGCAAATGTTGAAGTTTTACTGTTTAGACCCTTTTCCAAGTCATTAATATAAATAATAAAAAGTAGAGTCTAAGTACTGACCCTTGTGGGACTCCACTCAGAACAGTGCTCCATGTAGACCTAGTCCTATTTAATTGTTTTGTTTACTGTCAGAGAAAGGCATGGATCCATTTTCCTATTTTTCTACAAATTTTGAGTATTTAGTTTATGGAATAATATTCCATGGTCATCCTTGTCAAAAGCTTTTGCAAACTCTAGATGGATGACATCAGCATTGTGGTTTTCTTCCAAATATTGTAGGATTGTGTTGCAGTGGTCTAAAAGTTCAGTAAGACAGGATCTCTTTGGTCTGAAGCCATGTTGAAAGTCTTCTAAGAGATGTTATTTTTTCTATAAAATTGACAATGTGGCTTTTCAAGACTTTCTCAAATATTTTGATAATATGGGAAGTCAATGATGTGGGTCTATAGTTCTTGGCTTCCTTTCTTTTGCCTCCTTCGTAGGCTGGGGTAATATTTGCGTTTTATGATTAGTGGTATTCTACTAGTGTCTAGTGAAGATCTCCACAGGATTTTCAAAGGCAGAGATTAAGTATGTTTGCATTCCTTAAGAATTTTGGCTCCAGTTCCATCTGGACCAGGGGCTGAACTCCCTGATAGCTCTGCTATTGCCTGTTGTAGCTATATCTCTAGTGGTTATTTGTATATCTTCCAATAATGGTCTGTCTTGGTCATTTTCTCTATCAAAAAATACTGTAGTTTTTATTTTCTTAGCTACTACAGGAGTACTCCAGCTTAAAGCATATTGAGATTGTAGAATGTTTGCCATTTCTTGTGGATTAGATATAAAAGTTAGTCCATCTTTAGCAAGCAATAGGGCATATCATACTCTGGGTTCAGGATTGAAATTTTGGAAAAACAAAGTGGCTAATATGTATTCCTATGTAAAAATTAATTCTAAGATGGGTTTATTATTTGCAACTTTTCCGAAAAATCTCATTTTCATGGTCAAAGTCGCGTTTTTCTGATTTGAAGGCTGCCTAACGCAGCCTCAGGGCACCCAAACCAAAGCCTGACTAGGGAGTTACAGGGCCATCCAGCTTGATGATTAAGTGCCTCAGGGGGAGCTCATTCACATGGAGTTGACAGATCATCCAGTGGCAATTGTGACCCAGCATCTTCTCCAATAGGGCTATGGTGCCTCCAGACCACCCCATGTTGGTGTTGGTAGAGTCTCCAATCATTACAAGACTCTCGTCAGCTCTGTGATCCAGAAGCCACTCATGCAGGCCCTGAGCAATCTTGTGAGCAGGCTTTTCTCTTTCCTCAGGTTCCTCAGGAGTGAAATGGAAGAGGTACTTTCCTTGAGGCTCCCACGTGATAGTGTAATGCTCCTCGATCACTTTGTCATATTTCAACACCTTTGTGTTCCTATCCTGCTTGCCATTAAAGAATATCCCAGAGATCTTCTCCTCTGACCTCTGCGTGAGAGCTTCAACTGATGAGGCCATTACTTCCTTGGCCTTCCAGACTTTCATGCCATCTATGGCCAAGTAAGCCTTGTCTTTGGAAAGATGACTGGCCTTGATGAGGTCATTCAGAAAGCCAGTGGAAACTGCAGCTGCCGGAACATTTGCTACCCTGTACCTCAAAGCTGCTGAAGCTGTCCCTTGGATTTTCATGTAGCAGAAGTTGGAGTTTCGGCAGGTACTTCAGCAGGAATGTCCATAGGAGCTTCAGTAGCCTCAGCATTGCCAGAGGCTTCTTTTGCAGCTTCTTCCAAGTTTGGCTCTTCGTCCTCCTCAGTCTTTCATGAGAAGCTCCTCATTAGTAGCCTTCTCTTTCTTCTTCCTCTTCATAGCAGAAGCTTCTTCAGCCTCCTTCCTCTTCACTGCTTTGATCTGTCTCCTGCTGTCTTCGAAGTCTACAGAAGACATCTGGATTCCTGAAGCTTTGGAAGTCTTCACACACTGGTAGTACAGCCACTGAAGGTCCAGTTTAGGAATCTTCACCTCCAAAGAACAGTTACAGTTCACATGGGCCTTGAGGGAGTATCCTGAGCATCCACTCCCCTCTGAGCCATACAAGAAGATCTGATGCTTGCAAACGCAGACTTCACAGAGTTTATCCAGATCAGCCATCCTCACAGGCGGGGAGAACTTTACATTAGACTTCCTCCACTGAGTCATCACGAGTGAAGCCAGCTTGTCAGTCATCTCTCGGATAGGGTATTTAGACCTTTGGATGTCATGAATGAGGAACTTTTCCTCTTGCAGATGAATCCCTTTCTGAAGAATGGCTCCAAGTTGGCACCTCGCTGGAAATGAACTCCTTCCCCAGGCCCACAACATCCGAGAGCTTTGAACCTGACATTTTCCTGGTTTTGGGGGCAGATTTGGCCATCACGTCTAGTCAGTGCTTATTCTCGCTCTTGTCCAATCTGTAACAAATTCATATCAATATGTTTAGTGTTCTTTCGCCATAAATATAGACAAGGAATATAATTTTTGGTTATAATCAGGGTTGCCAACCGACATTTTTAATTACCAAATTAACCTAAATTTGGTAATGAATATTTATTTTGGTAATAGAAAACTGAATTTGGCATTGCAAATTTAATTTAAAATTTGTGATAATGGTGTAACATAAGCTTAACCCTTTGTCATTCAGTACCTACCATTTAATTTTAGTGTAGGTTCATTTTTTTACTTGAAATATGCATAGGAGGTATATATAAGCATTTTTAGCAATCTTTTTTTTTAAGAACATTTCTAAATGAAATAATTTGTGTCCATTAGTCAACAAAGGTCTAATAAGGTAATTGGGTGGTAGTTAGTTTCTCTCTCTCTCTCTCTCTCTCTCTCTCTCTCTTCTCTCTCTCTCTCTCTTGCAATCGATGGTTACGCGCCCTGAACTTGTTTTCACTGGAAACTCGGAGGCTGTGCGGTAAACTTATTGAGGCTTTCAAGTTCTTACGCAGGTTCAACAATGTTGATTTTCGAAGCATGTTTAGTTTAAAAGATAACCCAACTCGCAACAGTGGTCAGAAGTTGGATTTGAAATGGTTTAGGACTAGTGTGTGGGGGAATTACTTTGCCTATAAGATCTGTGACACGTGGAACAGGTTACCTTCAGAAGTTGTGAACAGTTCCTCTGTGGATCACTTCAAGAAAAGGTTAGACCAAATCTTGCATACTATTTGAGTGTGTAGAAAATTTTCTGTGGCACCCATTGCCATTGGTACCTCCTTGGTATGGGCTGCAAGGCCTTTTGAGGTACATCTTTTCCTTGTAACTCTCTCTCTGTACTGCTTTTAGGTGAGAGAGCTTTACTGCCCAGCTGGCTGCCAGGCTAACGTAAACTCTCGGGCGTAGTCTCTGGGTCTGGTGGGATATCCCTTGAACACTGGATTCCAAGAGTCTGGCTGCTTGTGAGTGACTAGTAAGACTTAGTAAGGGGCTGCATCTTGCTGTCACTCCTGGTGGGAAATCCATGATGCCTGCGTCGCAAGTGTTTGTCAGTTGGTAGCTGCGACATGTTTGGGACTGTCCGGCCCTGGGGAGACCCTTGGTCAGTGTGGAAGCAGTGAGAGGTGTAGTCTTCTGGATGGGATGAATGTCACTTGCAAATTGGTGGATGCATCTACGTGTGGGAAGAACCCCCCCCCCCCCCCCCTTTTTATATACTGGTCAGAACGTTTTTGATAGTTTTCATTGCTAGAACACTTTATCATATTCAGAGTTCGAGAGGAAAAAAAAAATTACAATGACTGGACCGCAGAAACTGAAGGCTGAATGTGCGATGTGTGAAGTAAACCAGTGGGTGATGAACTTCAAAGAAGCCTGCTTCGCGAAGATCAACCACTCCAGCATGTGCTGCTTTTGCGAACTCATGTGGTTTTTCCAAGAACCTAGAGGAGAGGGTCAGGCAGCTCGAGTTGTCCAGACCAGCTGTTGGTGGTGTGATGGGCACTGACGCAGCTGTGCCCTCCACCCCAGAGCTTATTGATAGGATAGCTGCCATGGAAAGGTGGTCCAGCGATGGACTGGACAGAGCTCGAGACTGTGGAGAAAGGGTAGAGGTGCAACTGGGAGCCAGGGTACAAAATCAGTGTGAGGAATTGCCAGCAACCCACGTTGAATGCACGGAACTGCGGCGCAAGGTGGAGGGCGTAAAGAAGGGGCTGATAGAGAAGGGTGGGAAGGGGCTAGTAAAGAAAAAGGGTAGGAAGGGGCCTACTGATGGTCCAAAGAAGCCGAAGGATGTAGCTGCTGGTTGGGGTGGGTCGGGTGGTGTAAGTGCGTCTATGGGTGGCAATGGGTATCGAAAGGTCTTGGGCAAGAAGGCTGCGAAGCCAAAGCCTGAGACCTCAATTGGCCCTGTCAGGACCTCCAACTGCTTTACTCTCCTGTGCTTGAAGGAGGAAGACACCGTTTTGATTGGGGACTCACAGATCAAGGGCCAGGAGAAGTACTTTGCTTCTTCAAACTGGGTCGGGAGGAAGGTAAGGTGTTTACCTGGGTGGGTAACAGCGCACTTAAGGAAGGAGGTAGAGAAGGTGCGCGTGGCTAGTTGAAGGACTGTGATCGTTGTCCACGCTGGTGGCAATGACCTGTTCCTCAAAGACAGTAGGGTAGGTCTTACAGAAGGGATCATCACCGAGATCATGTCTCTTGCGGATGATCTAAACCTGAAGACAGACAGGGGAATGTTGATGGGTACTTTACCACGGATGAATGCCAGTAACCACATGCTCAGTAAAGTCATTGGCATCAACGAGAGGGTGCAAGACTTGTGTGTCCTGCTGGGCATGAGGTTTATTGACCCGTTTGACACATTTTTGGGTAGGTGGGACCTTTACCAGAGGGATGGCGTCCACCTCAATGACAAAGGTAAAGGTGTGCTAGGCATGCTGCTCGACTGGCACTTACACAGAATGGTGAGGTCGAGCCCAGGGAGAGATGATGTTGAGCTGGTGGCGGACGTACCTTCAACTGAAGGATGCGTACAGGTACAGGTGGGTGATCCTCCTTCCATGTTGGAGGGGGCTCAGGCTCCTGCAGAAGTTGCCTGCTCATTGGTGAGGGGCGAAACGGGTCGTGCTAGGGGGTGGTCAGAATAGGGAAGGCTCTCTCCATGCAATGCTTTTTAATGCTAGGTCGATTAGGAATAAGTTTTGCGAGCTACAGGTGCTCTTAGCATCAGAATACCAGGATATCATTGCTATCACAGAGTCTTGGATTCATACTGATCATAGGGACTATGTTGGGGAGTTTGAAATTCCTGGGTATAGAATATTTCGCAAAGACCGCACCCGTGGGAAGGGGTACTAACTGTGGCGTATCAAGGGAGGGGCGAGAGGGGTGACCGCCCCGAGCGGCACTTCCTGAGGGGTGGCAAATTACTGTCAGGCGGGCGCAGTATGCAAAATTTTGGGTTTTTGTTTTAAAATGCAACCCTCCAAAAAATTATATCTCATCATTATCAATAATTTTTCTTCCATCTACAATGACATTAATCCAGGAAGTCTACTGGAAGAAATAAAGCATTTGTGCAGACATTTGCTCAGTTTCGAAAGCATAAGCGTCGATGATGATCCAAAGAAATGGGATGTGTTAAAACTACTTCAGTGGATCGTTAAATGGGATCTAGTGGAATCTTTGCCTCATATAACAATTGCCCTCCGGATCTGTCTAACTACATGCATGTCTGTTGCAAGTTGCGAACGAAGTTTCTCGAAACTGAAACTTATAAAAACTTACCTCAGGTCAACTATAAGTCAATCTAGACTGAGCAATTTGGCAATTATTTCAATTGAACGCAAAGTTGCAGAGACAATGGACATAGAAAAAATCATTCATGAATTTTCTGTTATGAAAGTCCGAAAATTTAACTAGGCATTATACATTATATAGTTATTGTTAAAATTATGTAGTGTATTATGTACGGTACATTATGTAGTATTGTTAAAATTGAAGTTGCTTTATTTAAGTTTTTCTTCCAATGAAAGTTTTGTTTAGAAGTGTATTTTTGTAAAGGAATTGTTTTTAAAATTGAAAATTGTTGCAGGGGGGTGCGGTGTTGGCATTTTTGCCCCGAGCAGCAAAAAGTATTGGTACGCCTCTGGGTACTAATATACATCAGGGACACATTGAGTCCAGTTGACTGTCAGTTCTGATTGGAACAGGAGCTGCTTGGCATCAATCTGAATGTAGGAGGGATGAACTATAGGTTAATCTTGGTGTACAGCCCTGTACACCGAACTCCGTAGCCTGCTAGGGGATAGGGTGTGTGTAGTTTTAGGAGATTTCAACTGTTACAGCATAAAGTGGGAAGACAGGACTGCTGATGCTGAAGGGAGGAGGCTAGTTGACTTTGCTGATGAGAACTTCCTCACTCAGTGGGTCAATAAGCCTAGACGAGGTGAAAGTGTTCTGGACTTAGTATTCATGACTGAAGACAACCTCATTACTGGCCTCACCATTGATAAATCGTTGGGTGGGAGTGATCACAGTCTGATTAGGTTCCATGTACGTGTCCCTCGGGTGAAGCGTAGTAACTCGAGAGGCAGTAAGCTTGATCTATGGTGGGTGGACTTTGTTAGCCTCCGTGATAGCGTAGGTGAGATGGGGTTAGAGGTTGGTGGCGATATTGAGGGAGTGTGGAGTGCATTCTGGGACTAGTTTATGGTGCTGCAGTCTGCTGCCATACCCTCAAAACTGGTCACCCCTGCTTCAACGCAGCGTAAGTGGTTCAGTCGTGACATCGCTTCGGCTATCTGAAGTAGGAAAGTAGTGTACTGTATAGGAGGGTGAAGGCCAATCATTCCCATGAGAACACTGAAGCGTATGTCCGTCTGTGTAGGGAAGTGAAGGCGAAGGTTAGGCTAGCAAAACATAACGAAGAACTAGGGGTGGCAAGCCTCTGCAAGGGGAACCCTAAGTAGTTCTTCAGTTAAGTTAATAGTAGAAAGCCCATTAGAAGCATGATAGGTCCATTAAAGGACCAAAGTGGCATTCTGCAGACCTCCAACACGGACATCGCTAATGTGCTTAATGAGTACTTTGCAGGAGTATTCACCAGGGAGGACACCCGTGTGATCCCTGAGCCAGGCATGAGGCACGAAGGTGCTGGCCTGGATAGTGTTGTACCATGACAGTCATTACCGATAGAATAGACAAACTGAGTGTGCTTAAGGCTCCTGGGCCAGACCAGTTTCTCCCCAGAGTGTTGTGGGAGATGTGTGACCAGGTGGCTCTCCACCTGGCTACAGTCTTCAACAAATCGTTGGAGATGGGCCAGGTGCCTGGTGACTGGAGGGAAGCCAACGTGACTCCTATCTTTAAGAAAGGGGATCACGAAAGTCCAGGGAACTATTGTCCCATTAGTCTCACTTCAGTTGTAGGTAAATTATTAGAGGGGATAATAGCGGATAGGATTGTTGACCATTTGGATTCCTACAAGCTGCTTGGGGACTCCCAGCATGGATTTAGACGGCATAGGTCGTGTCTCACCAATTTGCTTGAGTTTTTCCACGTCATGTTGGGTGAGTATGATAAGAATAGGGTGATTGATATACAGGGTGGGGCACGGGAACCAAGTGTTTTTGGAATAATCAGGAAAATTATATTTATTTTTGTAAAGAAAATATATTGGTAGAACAACATTCGTAAGAACATAGCATTTCATGTCATAATAATCATGTACCGAAAATTATATCTGGCATATGATGTCCTTGGCCGTCGACGCATTGTTGAAGGCGTTTACGAAAATTGGCCTCCACTCTTCCCAGCAGGTCTCTGTTGATTTGGATGATTTGTTGATGGATCGCTTCCTTCAATGCATCTAATGTACGGGGCTTGTCCTCGTAGACACGTGACTTGAGGTACCCCCATAGAAAGAAGTCACATGTGGACAAGTCAGGGGACCGAGGGGGCCATGCAATGTCACCAAATCTCGAAATGAGATGGTTGGGAAACAGGGGGTGAAGAACAGCCATTGACGCTCTGGCGGTGTGTGGCGTGGCCCCATCTTGCTGAAACCACAAATGTCGACGAGCAATACGCCTTCTTCGTAAGTCAGGGATGAAAAAGGTGTTCACCATCTCAATGTAACGCCCAGATGTTATGGTAACGGTAACCCCATTTTGTTCGAAGAAATAGGGACCGATGACGCCAAACTTTCCCACCGCGCACCAAACTGTAACCTTAGGGCTATGCAGCGGTTTTTCATGGAGTTGTCGCGGATTTTCAGCAGCCCAATACCGACAGTTTTGATTGTTGACGGCCCCATTAAGGTGGAAATGGGCTTCATCACTCATTACCACCATCATGTTTTCATTCTGCTCATAAAGTGCAAGCATTTCCTGTGCAAATTTCAGTCGTTGGGGGCAATCGTTTACATTCAATTCCTGCACCATCGCTAACTTGTATGGGTGAAAATGTAATTCTTCATGCAAAATCCGTCTAACAGTACGATTGCTGATTCCGAGTGCAGCTGAATGTCTCCGAGCAGAGCGGCCTGGGCTTTGCAACATCGCTTGTCTGACCCTTTCAACGTTCTCTGGAGTACGCACAGTGCGTTGCGGCCCCTTCGGTTTTGTTTTCATTATTGAGCCTCCTGTTCGAAGATTGTTAACCCAACATAAGATTGTGTCACGAGCGGGAACAGAGTCATTTCGATGAATGTTGAATCTGCGGTGAAACGCACGCTGAACTGCTGTCACTGACTCGCCACTCCTAACAAAATGATCATACGCGAACATGCGGTGTTCTAACGTCCACTGCTCCATGATGGCACCTGAAAGATAAAGGTGAGTGTTAGTTAAAGTTAAATGCTATGAACCCAGGAATGGAATGCTACCTACCGCACGCCCCTCCCATTCCTAATGGCCGATTACTAGCTATTCAAAAAACACTTGATTCCCGTGCCCCACCCTATACTTTATCTCGACTTTCAGAAAGCCTTTGATAAGGTACCTCACCGCCGGCTAATGCCGAAAGTGTGCGCGCTGGGTATTGGTGGGGAAGTAGGTAGGTGGATTGAAAACTGGCTGAAGAATAGGCAGCAGAGTGTTGTAATTAAAGGGGTTAGTTCGGGTTGGGCCTCAGTCACTAGTGGGGTTCCGTTTTGGGGCCACTATTGTTTATCATTTACATAAATGATAGCAACGGTGGCATTGTCAGTTGTATCGCCAAATTTGCTGATGACACCATGCTTGGGGCCAACGTTGGGATGCCCAAAGTGATAGAGGAACTGCGTGCAGACCTAGGTAGGATAGGAGAGTGGTCTGAAAAATGGCAAATGCCGTTTAACTTGGGTAAATGCAAGGTGATGCACATTGGCTACACCAATCCCAAGTTGGACTACTTGATGTTGGGGAGTAATATCGAGGCAACTGATTTGGAAAAGGACTTGGGTGTGCTAATTAGCAGCGACCTTAAGTTTACGAAACAGTGTATAGATATTCACTAGTATTGTCTTTATTTATACTGAGCATGATGATTTAGAGTTCACAGGCTCCATTTGAGTATGCCATGAGCAGTTCATTTTGAATGTTTTCAGGGATGTACATCAGGATGCCACCATTTAGATGGCTTTCTCTGTCGCATCTATGGGTGGTATACCCTTTGATTGTAATCTCATTAATCATGATCATAGGGTTCAGGTGTGTTTCTGTGAGGGCTATAACTGTGCTAGTAGTGTTTTCCACTAGGCTCTTTCAGTAAGGTACTTTGGTATGGTTGAGTTTGGGTAAAGGCCCTGGATGTTTAAGTAAATTATTGATAAATTTGTGGAGTCATTTGTTACATCTCCCACATGTAGGGCATTTGTAGGGTTCCTGCTAGGTGTCTCATTTGCTTTTGTATAAGGAGCCCAAGTGAGCTTTGAATGTCTTGTATTTGTTTCATGAGGTGATAAAACCCCAGTGGTGTTTCATGATTGCTTGCTGTACTATTATCACCAGTGGGCTTACCTGGACCTGCTACATCAGCAAAAGATCTGGTTGCAGGAGTGGTAAATGCAAAAAACTTCACTTTTCTACTTGAAGGTCAAAATATGATAATAAAAACCCACTCTAATAGACAGAGTTTATTTCCACAACAGTTTTGATGCTCACTGGCATCCTCTTCGGGTGGCTACAGAAAAACGAATGAACCAAAAACAAGAGGGAAAAACAGTCCAGGGACCATTAAGAAATTTGCACCTAGGTTAGATCCCATTCACCTGACACTGGAAGGGCATTTTTTTACAATAGATGATTATTATTGACTGCCCAGTTAGGTCAACTGTATGCCCTTGATGATTGGTTAGGTTAAGTTGTGATATTTTTGTTTAAACTAATAAAAAAATCACAACTTAACCTAACCAATCATCAAGGGCATACAGGCTAAATAGCCTGGGAGACTATTTAGCCAGTGCTGGTGAAATAGCCTGGAAGGTTATTTGACTAGTAATGGCTAAATAGCTACAGTATAGAACAAATCTAGCTAGAAATAGAAATAAAGATCCAAAGAAATTCTTTAGTTTTTCTAAATATAATAATACAAAGCATGATAGGATTGACCTAATAGAACACAAGATATTTAAAAATGATCAGGATATTGTTAATATTATAACAATTAACTTACCGTAGCTGTTTTTCTGAAAAAAATTTGAGTAACTTTGATTTTAATTTTTTATATTCTGAAACACAGGCATCCTTGATACTTTTTGAGATTCATATAAGAAAGGATGATGTTAGGCAAGCGATTCATACAATGAAGTCAAATAAAGCTGCTGGACCTGATAATATATATGATAGGATTCTCAGAGAAGGGGAGAATAGCTTATCTAAGGCACTAACTATTTTGTTTGTTAGGTCTGTTAATTATGCAGAGGTACCAGATGATTTACCAGGTAGCTACCAGTAGATTTTTGGAATGACTTGCCAAATGATGTGGTAAGTAGTAGCTCATTAGTTAGTTTTAAGAAAAATTTGGACACATGAATGAAAGATAGTTTGTAGATTGTAAATAGTGTATATTCTTAGCTTGTTATGTAGGTTACTTTGGTAGCTCTGTAAATAGTTGTATGTTAATTATCTTGCTTGAGATTGACAGTTTGTACAATTTTATTATAAAATATAGCTCATTACTTGGATAACTTCAATAGACTCCAGTGGTTTCATTTTCCCAATGTAATGTAATGATTATATGAAATGCATACAAGAAACCCAGTTTACTGTAAAATCTCCCCATCTCCCTTAACTTTTAATTTATTATTTTCCAGAAAATGATGCGAATAGCTGCTTTAAATGACTCCTCATCAGAGAGTAGCAATGAGGAAGAAGTAGGGCCATCTCAGGAAGCATTAGAAGCTGATGCCACCAGAGTGTACAGAAAGGCAATATCTCATTTGGCAAAAGGAGAAATAAGAGAGGCAAAGGAATTCCTTTTTGAAGTAATTAACAATCCATACATTGCTAAGGTAATCATTTTGATATTAAACCAACTCTCTTATAGTTTATAGCTAGAGCTTTAGACTAAGCCTGATGAATGATTTGTAGGGAGCCAAGTATAAAGCACTTAATTACTTAAATTAGTTTTCTAACAGTACACATTACTGTAGCTTACCTACCAGTACTTTTATGTGGATCAACAGAAGAGCATGTATTTTTATAAATTAAGCTTTAGATTGGTAAAAGAATTTTGTTTTTTACAAAATGGCTGTTCTGTTCATACACCTTTGAACATCTATTTGCATATAGCCTGTGAGTGTGATCAGTGTATTAATAAAATTCTATTCATAACTCATCACCACAGGAAGAAATAGTATCTTGATCTTTTCATACAGAAAGTGACTTCAGCATTATATCTCATTTGCATTGTGAGTTTATACTACAGACTCTGGAGAGGGCTATTATAAGGCCTGGAAACATGATTCAGAGCAATATCACCAATTTTGAGATTCTTTTCACAGGCTATGTAAATGAATTAACAATACATTAACATATTTCCCAGTCTATTTCAGTTGTAGACTTACCCATAAAATTAAAGTTTTCAGGCAAGGAAAAGCTGGAGCCATTTCCACTACTTGTGTTAAAATTGGTAATTATTGTAATTTGATCATTTAATTTATTTTTAATTAGCAACCACTTCAAAAAGGGTTGCAAATGATGATAATTTGACACTTCATCGTTCTTTACTTGGAGAAAAAAGTGCTTTAACTTTCTTTTGTTGTTTGTAGTACTTCATTTAGCAGTCCTGAGCTCTGTTACATCTCCAATGAATAGGGTATCCAGGATCAGTGATCACTTCAAAGTGGCACTATAAATTAGCTGAAAAGAAGAAATTAGGTTTATTTTTGTGAATTAAAGCATTATCTAAGTTATCTTCAAATGTTTTTCTGGCACAGACCTGCCAGTAACAGTAACCATGCCAGGACTATGGGTATTAATCTGAAATTTAGTTTAATAACATACTTAGAATTATTATTATTATTATTATTATTATTATTATTATTATTATTATTATTATTATTATTATAAAGGGAATAAAGCCATAATAAGAAATTGATTATTAAAAGTACAGTACTAGCTTTCAGCCTATTCTAAGGTTTTCATCCACTTTTACTACCCTGTTTGCAGACTATTGGGACTTTATTCCTATAATTCAATTTCTCATACAGTATAATCTCTACTATCCACATATGTCTGTTCATAGAGGCATGTGGATAGTTGAAAATGTGGGTCGTCATTATGTGTTGTCCCAGTTTCTCTCTCTCCATTTTTAAGTCATCAATGATTTAGGGAGCATTTTTGGTTTGCATTATCTAACATCTCAAATTTGTATTGTTTTATCTCGCTGCAACTGCCTAAATTTCCCTCATGCAGCCAAAACTTCCAGAATGTTCCCACATGCCTGGGTCATGACTTGGCATTTCTTGTTTGTTGAGTATAAAAGAGCATTTGGGACAGCATTCACTCAGTATTTGCCCATCTCCTGTCCAGTAAAGGTCTTGCTCATTACTCTTAGTTTTCTGTATTCTTTGTTAAAGAAAAGGACACTGGCTGAATAAAGAAGTTTGTCATTATCTCCTCCTGAAAATGGTTCTTGTGTACTATTGGGTTTCTATATCTAAGAATGCATCCTTAATTATTGCAGTTTTTCTATGGGAAAATTATTTTCAATTTGCGTCTTTTTATTTTACATCATCGTTTTCAGGAGCGCATCCTCGATGCAAAATGAGGGATGACTGTACTTGATGTTTACTTAGAGAATGGCCATTTTCTGGTCATATTTCAGTATTTTTATAGATTTCTACTCTAATATTGTATTGTATTTTTGATTTTATTGTAGTAGGTTATAGAATAAGGATAAATAAAAGTTCAATATTGTATTTTATTGAAGAATAAGGAGAAATAAAAGTTTGAATATAAAGAAATATACAGTATAAAGTGCAATATACAGTAGTACATAAATAAAAACAGCAAAATAATTATAGAAAATAGGAAACAATTATACAATTGTAGAAAAATTACCAGTACATGACAGATGTTATACAGCCAATTTTGTGTAGAAGTTGATGTTTGTGAATAGTCAAGAGTCGACTGCAATTGAAAATATTCACAGAAGAGAATTAGCTTATTAAAATAGGATTACACAGCCTAATTTCTAGCTTAATTGGCACTAGCCAATAGTGAAAAATTACAACAAAACAAGTATTTTCACAGATTTGTTTTTTTTAGAAAACTATTTAACTGCTGAATAAGAATGGCATTAACTGGAAAAATATGAAAATTAATGATTTATATTTAGTTTTACTTTCATTGTTTAGGATGTATGTTTAATTATGACTTTGCTACCCTTATATCATAATTACTGTATTTTACGCCTCATAAGACGCTAAAGAATATTTAGGAAAAAAAAAATTTCGAAGATTTATCAGCCTGACAAAAAATATATTCCCATAACTTTATTAATAGAACACTAAAGAAAACAATAACATATGAGCCCTGAAGTGATTTTTGGAGACATTTTTCAGGAAAAAAGTAGCATCTTATGAGGCGTAAAATATGGTACTTATTTCAGCTTGTGGTTAATATTAAATAAAGAAAAATGTATGTCTGAAGTAGTTTAATTACTTTCATTATTATTTTAATTAAGTTTTAAGACTTTATCTATGCCTAATATTAAAGTATTCAGTGGTACAGGTGTAGTCATTCCTATTCATGAGCTGTACGTACTAAAGGAGAGTGAAAATTATTGAGCAAAGTAGGCAAGTTACTGATTGGAGATGGGGTTAATCTGTTGCACTTAATTACATAAAACTTATTCATTTAGTTTTCAACATTATTTTTTTTTTAATTTTCAGGCTGAGTGGAAAGTGGAAACAGACAGGCCAAATGCACTGCCTCAGGATATTGCTTTAAAATATTCATGTTACAAAAACTTGGGTAACCTTTACATGACAGAGAAACTGTACAAAGAGGCTTGTAATTTTTATATGAAGGTAAGAGACCAAAATGCTACCCAGAAGAGACTAGTAACATTAAGTAGACTTGTAGCCTCTTTTTTTTTTTTAAATTGCTTCTGATACTATTGTATTAAATGTATTTGGTGTTAATGCTGCAGAATAGTATTTACTGATACTTGGTTTCTTCAGGCTGTTCATTTAGATTCAACAGAAGTCACTCTTTGGCAGAAACTCGGAGCATCTGCTATTAAAATAAAAGATTTTCAGCTTGCAGTTATAGCATTTCAAGAAGTAAGTTCAATTTTTTCACCAGGACTTTGAACTTGTGCAATAAGGTTTCATTTAGAGTAGATATGAAGGTTCATTTGTTATTTTTGATATGTTATCATGTAGCCTTACATCTTTAACTAGGTGTGAGGTCTAAATGGTGTATCAAAACATGGGATTTAATTAAGTTTTAAGAAACCAAGAAACTACAGGGTGTCCCGTAAGTCTGGAACCATAGGGCAAAATGATAAAAACCAATAAAAACGCTGAAGAGACTTTTGGAGACTGTTAGTGAAATGATCGAGGATGGTAGCGGTTGTGTTATCGTCGGTGGATGTCCTCGGAGGTCCACTGTGTGGTTTATCTCCTATGGATCCCGTTTCCCTGAACTTGCTACAAGTTTGCCGACACAGCTGTGTGTTATCGGCGTGCGTTCTGGATGCAATCTGTTAGTCCTCAGCGACCTCCCTCTGACTCCAATTTCCTACGAGCAGAATTACCTGGATGCGTTCTTCCTTACGCAAAGACATCATGGGCACTTGCATAAATGGAAAAACATAAATTACATATTTTGCCCTATGGTTCCAGACTTATGGGACACCCTGTATTATAAATCTTTTTATTTAGTCCTGTAACTTATGAAGTCCTAACTCATTCATAAAAATCTGTTGAAATTGCGATTACTACTAAAATTGAAGATTAGATTATGGTAATATTTCATTTTTCTTAACCAAAAAATTACTCTACTTTTGAATAAATAGTGTGTGTTTAATGTTTGGAATTTTGGAGAAAGTGCTTTGCTATGAAAAGATTGTAACAGAACATGCTAAAAATTTAATTTCTGCATAACTATTGATTGTAGCATTCTGTGATTCACCAAACATAAATCAGAAAAATGAAGTTAGTCTAAATAAGAATATTGCACCATCATTATTGAAAGATTTATTAAATTCAGATTGAGTCAAGGCAATTAAAATACATATTATTATTAGGGTTTGCTCATCAATCCAAACCACTGGCCATGCATGGACCAGTTACTGTCCGTTCTGTTTCTACTTGGATTTTATGAAGATTGTCTCGCTCTATCGATTCAGACGCTGAGCCGTGATCCATATTACATCAAGGCTCTCGCCTTTAAGGACAAGATTTTTGAGCTACAACCCTCCCTTATTATCTTCGTAAAAGAATATTTTAAAGGATCGTAAGTATTCAGTGTTATCAAGTGTTTACCGTAACAACCAAAATTTAACCCATATATGTAAGTCTATAGTATGAAATTTAATAATAGTAGTTCAGCTATGCATATGTTATATAATAATAATAGTAAATGACTATTAGGGTGTGTCAATTTTGGGGGTGAAATGACTAAATTGAAAAGCATATGATTTGGTAGCAATTTAATGTAATCATTTGGCATACAAAATAATATCCTTGCTTCAAAAACAATAAAAAATAACTCCTACCTACATCAATTTTAATTCAAAAATTCCATTTTTCCGTAAATTTGTAACAAAATAACAAATGTGCGCAAACATCCTATCAACATTTAAAGTGGCAATAAGATATCATTCAGAGTCTTTATTTGAAAGTAACCAATGCAGTCATGTCCTTTTGGCTGCGGTTCCTTGACATCAGCATTCGGCTTGCTACTTGCGCTTTGATGTAGCCTTCTCGCCTCTCGTGACTGTAAACTTGACTAGCTGCTTCTGTGACCATTTTCACACATCTCTCCACACTCTGAGTGTGAGAAGGCCACTTTGGCATTTGCATTGGGGCCTCTTTAAGTTGTGTTAAATCTTTGTTTGTTATACATGTTGTCAGTGGTGGCTCCAAAACTTCCGCAACTCAAGTTAACTAATTCTGACAATTTCGTGGCATTGACATTTATTGGAGGTACCTTCCTTGTCTGAACAGAGCAGTCTCCCAGCTGGTCATCATCTAGTGATGTTCCTCTAAGCTTTAGAATGATTTCCACAGCCTCAGTTCGCTCTTTGGTACATTGGCTGCAGAGTATTGCTTGCAAAACTGCCTCTGGCCTAGCATACCAAGCGGACCTTCTCACCACAGGTAACACGATGTCCACCACTACTTTCCTTTGGGTTCTCAGTAGCTGTAATTGAAACAAGATGTGGTTGGGCCCCTCCATCCACATTGGATTAAGTTTTACATTGAACCAGTGAGGAAGATAAAACTCAATAATAAATTCAACGATCAACATCAAATTCTGTAGCATTTTGCCCTTCAGTGCATGTTTGGAAACCCAAATCCTGCAGAAACGAACCGCTGTAGTTAACCAACGACTGTGACTTACTGGTCCAATCTCCGAGAGAGCCAGATTTTGAGGCAACTCTCCTGATCTGATTGCTTGAACAATACGATAAGCGTAAGATTGATCCGTGCTGAGGTCTTTAATAATTTCTTCAGACAACACTGGAAGGGGAGGGCCTACTTCGACCTTTGGAAATTTTGTATTTATTTCTAATTCCGTTGCTTCATCTAGCATGTTGCCAAGGGGGCCTGACCACTTGTTGTTGCTCTTTGTAGGACCATCAAGTTCCTGGATGAGACGACGAAGAGGTAGTTCCCCTGTGTGCAAATCACATACAGTCCAAACAAGCCTTCTTCCAAGTTTTTTCTTTAATTGCGTCATAACACCGCCCTGCCATCCAGTGTTCACCGCAGTTGAGTCTCCACCAACGGCCTGCAGTGAACTGTCAAGTCTTCTTTCTTGAAGCCAACATATTATTTGATCAGCAATTGCCTCTTCATGTTTCTTGCCTTCTACTTCTGCTTCAGGAACAAAGTGAAACAAATAGCAGCCACCAGGTTTGGAACACACAGAGTAGTGTTCTTCTTTGATGAGACCAGGAAACTTTGTCCATTCCCTCTACCTCTAGGAGAACTTTTGTGTCATCTCTTCTTCCATCAAACAAAAGGCAAGAGAGACCTTCCTCCTTCAAATCTTTTTCATGCTGATCAGATATTTCCTTCATTATTTTTTCTTGTGCTCTTCTTATCTTATTATGATCTATCACTAAGGATGTATCCTCTCGGCTGATGAGGCCTGCATCTATCCAAGCGGCAGTGGCAATCTCTGCAGTCTCTCGTAGCCCCGTATGGTGGCGAATACTGGCAAGGGCAATGTTTGAGATGTCTTTAGTGTTGTATTTCATTCTCTTCGGCGAAGGTTCAGATGGCATTTTGGAGCTATCATCTGATGTTGCTTCTTTGTTCATCTGAAGAGCTTTCAAAGAAGTGAGAAACCTCTTGATAGAGCTCTTCATCTCTTTGGGTGGCTTCTTCACTTCTTTTTCTTCCTTTCTTCCCTCTCTCGGATTTTTTTTTCTTAGCAACAACAATCTGTTTTTTGGTTTCTGAATAATCTGCCGAACCAATCTGCATACTTCCTTGGCCTCCTGCCTTTGTTCTCTGCGCCTTTATTAAAGCCAGCTCCAAAACAGGGATCTTCTTCTCACGAGGGCAGCGACAATCAATGTGAGGGTGAGGTTCTCTTTTGCATGAGGGAGAACAATTGACTTCAGAACACAACTCTATGGGGCACTGGCAGTTAAAAATGTCAAGAAGAGTATCAAGTGTGTGCAGAAATTTTTTTCTTTGCTAGTTTTCCTTTACCAAGTGATGTCTCAATTGCTTTGTGCCACAGCTTTGTTAATTTTAGCTCAATAGTTCTATACTGATTGAGTACAGGTGGTTTGAATAACACTAGCTTTTTTCCACTGATGCAGAAGAGGGGGAATCATGTCCCTTATGAGCTCTCTCTGTGTAGTTCCTTCTATCCTTTGTATTTTGTTCACGAAGGAGTAACCCTAGTCTCAGCATGTCTCGCACTGTTGGTAGTTCTGATACGGGAAGCTCCTTGCCTGTACCGACTAACAGGCTCAAGTGGCATGACGACTGACCTCTTCGTCTTCAATTTTGGCATTTTAGGAATATCTGAAAAGAGAAAAACATTTAAGTATTTTATATCAATTGCGATGTTTCAAAGTTGTCATTCGATGTTCTAAAATTCAATAAAAAAATATTTCATGGGATTACAACATAATTAGAGAGAAGAATATTATGATGATAAATTGTAATAATCAATAATCCATACTTACAGTTAAACTGTAGTATTCGTCTAGTAGAATAACTATGAAGTAGGTACAAGAGCAATAACAGCAAGCCACCGTCTATGACATCTAAGAGGCAACTGAGAGTGAGGGACAGTTCTATTCATGTTGTGACTTGTACATTGTACAACAAATATATAACCTTGAAAACACTCCATATGCGATCAGTGGGATAATTCTGTGACAGATGAATAGTTAATCAATTTGTCCTATTATTTAGTAGTCAATTTCTGAAACTTTAAGGTAAAATTGATGTAGGTAAGGGTTATTTTATTTCATTTTGGTTGGCCAATTTCAAGTTTTGACATGAAAAGACGCTATATTTTCACTACCAAAATTGATTTGAAAAAAGTTGACAAAATTGACACACCTTAATGACTATCCTGCTGTCAGTTTTTCCTGTGAGTATGTTCTTGTAATTTGTGAATGTTTTACCAAAAATATTTATTTAGTCTACTATACATAGGCACCCAATACAACTTATTCCTTTGTTTTTCAGTGAAATTCTCTTTCGAGATGTTGCTTATGATAAAGTTAGAGGGGACAAATTTATTGCAACTTGTCTAGAACTTCGTCCTCCTCAAAAACAACCAAGACCTCCTTCTCCAATTATTTCTCGGAAGATTTCTCAAAGCCTCAATAAATTCACTTGGGTTGAATTAACAGACTCGCTCATTCACACTTACGATCAGCTTATCAATGAAGAACCCAGAGTAAGGGGCTGCATCTTAGATCTGTATCATATTCGAAATCTAACCATCTTTAAATCAAAACTAAAATCTGGCCTAATTACAGAACACTAATGAAAGTTCATTTCACTTAGTTTACTGGATAGAAAAAAATGGCTACGAGATCACTGTTGTGTGTATATATTTAACCTTGGTTTTGCTTCCGCCCGAATTGCTCATTCTGACGAAAGTCAAGCTTGTTACGCCACACCTTAGACATACAGTTTAATGTGGAATCCGAACCACGCCCCACCACGGGCGATTAGAAATTACAAAGTCCTCGCTCGGACTCGATCTCACGACCTTCGGACCTCCCGATCAGCAGCCCAGCGTCTTAATCACGTCTACCCAGGGTACCCATTTGTTTACCAACCAATTTTTTATTGTGTGGAAGGATGAACAGTTGGGTTTTGCTGCGTGCCGCCTGCATCACCGGGTCTCGATCCCAGGGATGATGGCTTCGTTGTCAGCGATGCTAACCACTAAACCACCGAGACGTGTGTATATATATATATATATATATATATATATATATATATATATATATATATCCCTTTGCTTTGTCCGGAGCTATAGGGCGCGTCCCTCTGTGGCGAATGTGGGAATACACCTTTCTTCGGTGTAAGGGCTTTCTCTGCCCTCGTGGACCATTGGGCCCGTTTGGGGACCCGGCTGATCTCCTGCTTCTTTTTCTTTCTTTCTCCTTTAACCCATTCTTTCTGGCTTCTCCCTGTTTTTTTTTTTTGGCGTTGTTCTTTGGACCTTGATTTTGACCCTTTCCTTGGCCCTTGGGTGTGGGAGGTGGTTGCCCTGCACCCTTGTCGCTTTCCAACCAAACCCAAACCCTGTCCCTGCCACTTTTCACCGCGCGTTGGATGAGAGTGGCCGCCTTTCAGGCACAGGGACTGGGTGCGGGTGTATCTCCCCCTGCGTGACATCCATCGGCGGTGGGACCGTGTGCCCACACTTCGCCTTTCCCTTGTTGGAGTCGGTGGTGGCTGGATGCGCGCGGGGGATGAAGTTATTTTTTGTTTAGCTATGGACACTTCTCCCCCCCGGCTTACGACTACTGCTTCTCATTCCCGGACTACTCTTTCTCTCAACACTCGGGTGGTGGGCAACCAGGCCCTCGAGTCCTTTACCACTGGAAGACCGCAACCTAATGGGGTTGACCCCCCTGTGGAAGCGGAACGCTTGCACCCTCCTTTTCCGTTGCCGACCCCAGTCCGTCCCTCGATTACGCCCTTGGACCTACACTCTCTAGAGCAGGGGCCTCGCCCCAGCCCACTTCAGCCACCTTCGGGCAAGTCAAGTTCCACCGAGGACTTGCCCCCACAACCCGGCTTCTTGCTCTCCCCATATGCCCCCCTCACCCGCCGCCAGCCCACCTCCCCACGGAGAGAGCCTCGCGGCGGACGGGGGAGCCGGCATTCACGGCCGTCCTACCGACCGTTGAATATTCCAGTACATTTCGACTCTACAGCCTCCCTCTCCCTTCCAAGTATCCACAAATTCCTGGTGATTCGGCCTACATCTGGGTCCCTCCCGAGCAACTCTGAACGGACGTTCCAGGCGATCCGAACCCACAGCAACTCCAGCCGCTGTGACGTACGCCCACAGAGGGATGGCTCCTTCCTCGTAAAATCACGCTCAGCCGCAGAGACGAAAGCCCTACTCTCCATCACTGAGGTCCTTGGATGCTCGGTGTCCGTTTCCCCACACCCTCGCCTGAACCAGAGTCAGGGCACTATTTACGCCACCCGCCTACTGTCGGTCGCAGTGAACGAGCTCCTGGAGGATCTCGCACCCCAAGGAGTTACTAAGATCTATCGTTTCACATCCCGACAGGGAGGCACCCCCTCCCCCACCCCACGTCTGCTCCTTACTTTTAACTCACTAATCCCCCCTGGCCGTATTGTATGGGGTATGGGAGACCGCGCCTCATGCGAGTTTTCTATCCGCCCATACGTCCCAGACCCGACCCGTTGCTTCAAATGCAATAAATTCGGACACGTCAGCTCCGCTTGTCGACAGCCGCATCCATTATGTGTTCACTGTGGACGACTCGCCCACCCTGACAGGTGCCCCAACACACCCAAATGCTCGAACTGTGAAGGCGCACATCCCTCTTCATCCCGAGAATGCCTTTTCTTCAGGTTCGAGAAGGAGGTCCGATGCCTACAGGTGACGGACTTCCTTAGCCCCCGTGAGGCACGCGACAGGGTGCGGAGTCGGGAGGTGAGGCCGGGGGTGTCCTATGCCGCTGCTCTCGGCTCTATCATCTCGGCACGCCGCCCTGGCCTGCCGCCGAAACCCCCCCCAGCCACTGCTTCCTGTTCCCCACATAGCAAATCCTCGCAGGACCCGACGGTCCCCTGTCCCCCCACCGTTCCTCTTCTTCCCTCACCTCACCTGCCACGAATCCCCCAGGAGTCTGGGACCAGGGTTTCCAGGTCCCAGCCACCTCAAACCCTGCCTTCCCAGTACTCCCTGGACACGCCCGAACCTGCCGCCCGGAGCAAGCCGTCGAGGCGGAGACGCCGGAGCGTGTCACCAGACCCTCCGGCCTCCCAACGTCTCTCTCCCTTTCCCCTAAGACCAAGAAGACGGCTCGGACCCTTACACCGCCCACCACGCCCACTATGTCCATCTCCCCATCGTAGAAGTCCCACCGTTCTACCCCCACAGACTCTGACAATAGTGGCCGAAATCCACGACCCGCCCTGTACGACGAGACCCAGCCCAGTGGATCCAGTGGATGCGGCTCTGGCGCGCTGCACGGTGTGACCGAGGGAAGCTCGGCTGCGCCCACGCCCATGAGTCTCCTGGATCTGCCCTTGCCTCCTGGTGCCATTTTCTCCACCCCTCCACGAGACCACTCTGGTTCACCTCCTTCCACCCCCATCGTACCTACCCCCCCAACATCCCCGACCCCCCCCTTATCAGCTACCCTGAGTACGCCCTCCCTCCCACCCGCCCGGTCTTTTTGGTACCCCCTGTCACCACCTAGGGTCCGCCGTGAGACCCCGGACAGGCGGGGTAGCGCCCCTTTTGGGTTAACCTGCCCCCCCCCTGGCCCGACCATAGAAGCCCGACAAGGCACTTCCGACCCGCTCAGCCCACGATGTTCCTCTGCCTGCCGTGATCCACGCCTCCGGTCTCGCTCGGCCGACTCGACCCCGCAACCTCCGCGGGTTCGACAGGCCGACCGATTCCTTCCCTGGTGAACGGTAGATAGCCAGCCATGCTCCCGACCCAGCCTTCAGTTTCGCGAACTCCAGATCCCCTTCACACTCCAACCCCTAGCGCCTATACCTTTACCCATCCCCCTTCATCAACTAATGGATCCCCCGAAAACCACATAGTCCACTGGAACTGTCGAGGAATCTTTGCAAACATGAAGGCCTTAACTCCTTGATTGCCACTTCCCGTCCGGTGTGTGTCTGTCTCCAGGAGCTAATCCTGGGGGGGGGGGGATGGGGACCAGGTCCATGCCCTGCCCCACTGGTTATTTCTGCGTCGCCACCCCGCCTCCTACCTGCACTCGAAGGGGAGCTGCCATCCTCGTCCACCACGCAGTCCCCTTCTACAATCTCTCCATCCGGTCCCCGCTACAGGTGACTGCCGTCCGGCTCTCCCTGGATAGACAGTACACCATTTGTTCAATCTACCTTTCCCCCCCACGCTCAAGTCTCCCGCGACGACCTGGTGGAAGTCGTGGAACAACTCCCAGGCCCTTCCTACTACTGGGCGATTTCAATAGTCGTCACCCCTTGTGGGGCGACACACACTCCACCTATATGGCCCCAACCCTGATATCCGTCATGACCGAGCTCTCCTTCGAGTGCCTCAACGATGGCTCTCCAACATTCTACCATGCCACCACCTGCACTCCATCCTGTATAGACCTGTCCCTCGTATCAACTGATGCCCTCCTAGACTTCACGTGGCAAGTCCTCCGAGAGGACTATGGCAGTGACCATCTCCCCATTCTACTCACCCTCAATCGACCCGACCAGACCGTACGGGTACCGGTAAGGTGGGTTACCACCAACGCGAATTGGGCCCGCTTCCGCGACAACACATATACCACCCTTACAACTGCCCACTTCCCATCCATCGACGGGTGCGTCGCATACTTCGAGTCCGTCGTTCTAACGGCCGCAAGCACAAGCGTACCACAATCCTCCGCCTACCCCCGCGCCCGACGGGTTCCTTCGTGGACCCCGGAGTGCGCGGAGGCCGTGCGCGCCAAGAAGAAGGCAACTCGGCGCTTTTACCGGACGCGACTCCCCATCCATCGCACGGAAATGCAGCGGGTCAGGGCCATCGCCCGCCGCACAATGAAGACAGCGCGCCGAGCTTCTTGGCGTGCCTTTGTGTCCGGCATTACCGTCAACACACCTTCGGCTACCATCTGGAAGAAGGTGCGGGGCGTCGAGAGGCGACATGTCCCCTCCCGACCCCCGGTCCTCCGGACAAACGACGGACTCCTATGTGAGCCCAAGTCGGTGGCAGACCACCTTGCTTCTACCTTCGCCGCCGTTTCTTCCTCTGTAGCCAATCCCGTACCCGCCCCTGACGATAGCCCCTCCCCACCGTCCATAGACAGCACCTACAACCGATTGTTTACCATGCGTGAACTACAGACGGCACTGGCCTCTCGGCGATCCCCTTGCCCCGGCCCGGACGGTATTCCGTACGGCATGATCCAACACCTCCACTCTACCTTACAAATTTTCCTGCTAGACTTATACAATCGCATATGGATAGAGGGTGCCTTCCCCTTTAGGTGGAAGGAGGCCCACGTCATCCCTATCCCCAAGCCCGGCAAAGATCCCCTGGACCCCACAAACTACAGACCAATCGCCCTGACATGTTGTGCCTGCAAGATCCTCGAAAAAATGGTCGCTACGCGATTATCGTTCGTCCTTGAACGTGCCAATTCCTTCCCGTCTACCCAGTCCGGCTTCAGACAATTCCGCTCCACCACTGATCCCCTCCTGCTTCTCAGCCGAGACATACAGGATGCCTTCGACAATAGACAGTTCGTACTGTCAGTTTTCTTCGACATCCAGAAGGCCTATGACACCACCCGTCGAGCAATGATCCTCGGTCAGCTCCGACATCTGGGCCTTGTCGGAGCCATGCCTACCTTCATCAGGGGCTTCCTTACTTCTCGGACCTTTAAAGTCCGGGTGGGCTCAGTCCTCTCTGACACCTTTGTGCAGGAGGACGGGGTCCCACAGGGAAGCATCCTCAGTGTTCTCTGCTTCTCTGTCGTGATGAACACGGTCTCACCATGCCTTCCACCCACAATCCGCTCTTCCATCTACGCGGATGACCTTGTAATCTACTTCGCAGGGCGAGAACCGTCTGTCGTTCAGCGGCAAATGCAGCTCGCCATCTACCGGGTGGAGAGGTGGGCGAGGTCGGTGGGTTTCCGCCTCTCCATCCCTAAGTCCAAGTGTATGGTCTTCAGTAGAAGAAGACCCACAACCCTTCCTCTACCCTCTGTTACATTATACGGCAGTCCTCTTGAGGTGGTACCCTCCACGCGTTTTCTGGGCATGACCCTAGACCGACGGCTCAATTGGGTTCCCCATCTCAAGCACTTAAAGCAATCCCTTCGACGCCCCCTCGCTCTCCTGGATCACCTCTCTCACACCACATGGGGTGCAGATCGACGCTCTCTTCTTCGCCTTTATACTTCCATAGTACAGTCGAAGCTGGACTATGGTAGCGCAGTTTATGGTTCAGCCTCCAACGCCCGCCTCCGTATCCTGGACCCGGTACTTAATAGAGGCCTCCGCCTCGCCACCGGTGCTTTCCGCTCCTCCCCAGCCTCCAGCCTCTATGTGGAATGTGATCATCTCCCTCTCGCCCTCCGACGGGGTCTACTCCTCATGCGGACATACCTCCGTGCACAGAGGCTACCTTCTTCGCTTCTGGGCACGGCGGTTTTAGAACTACCACCTCAGGGACGGAGCTGGCACTTCACTGAAGCGGTCCGCTCTTTCCTTGATCTTTTCAACATGCCCGCCCCCTCAGTTATCCCCATTTCATTCAGCATCTACCCCCCTCTGGATCCTAACCCCTATCAAGTTCTGCAAAGATCTGTGTTCCCTACCGAAGACTACCACGAGCGCCATGATATACAGGTCACTTTTCCGCGAACACGCAACCCAACACCCGGACGCAATCGCCATTTACACGGATGGTTCCCGCTCGGAAGCTGGTGTGGCCTCCTCAGCGGTGATTCTGTCCCAGCCGCTCTCCCGGAGCGTCGGCCTGCCCCGTGATGCCTCCGTTTTTTCGGCGGAACTTTTCGCCATAACGGAGGCCCTCGATATTGTGCGCACCCACTCTGCCAGCTCTCTTGTCATTTATTCGGATTCCCAAAGTGCACTTCTCTCCCTAGAAAGATTTAACTCCCCTCACCCGCTCGTCTGTACCATCCAGCAGACCTTCCACTCTTTAACGTTCTTCCAACATAAGACAATCGCATTCTGTTGGGTCCCGGCTCATGTCGGCATCCAGGGTAACGAGGCGGCGGACCGCACAGCAAAGACGGCCTGCTTGCTGCCGGCCTCCTCCCGACCCCTCCCCTTCTCCGACTTCTTCCCGGCTTTCCGCTCCCACTTCCGCTCCATATGGCAGCGGGAATGGGACCTGGCCACACAAAATAAACTCCACACGATCAAACCGCACATAGGACACTGGGCTTCTTCATTCCACCGGTCCCGCCATAAAGAAGTAATCCTAGCCCGTCTCCGCATAGGTCACACCCGCATCACCCACGGACACCTTATGGCGAAATCGCCAGCCCCGCTTTGCTCTACCTGCCATACCCCTATCACTGTCTTACACCTTCTGGTGGAATGCTCAAAGTTGGCCGCTCTCCGTCGCAGGTGTTTCCCTCTCTCGGCCGAAAACCCCATACCCAACTGCCTACGATCTATACTCGCCGACGGCCCCCACTTTTCAGCAGAAGCCGTTCTCCTCTTCCTTACTCACTCCCATCTGCTCCATCGTATCTGAAACCGTACCCCTCCTACCCATTATCCATCGACTGACCCTTACTCATTCCCCTAGTCTACCGCCCCTAGCACAGTGACATCACCCACTCACTGCCTCGCCGAGATATGTACCGTCTCTTTAGGTACGAATCGGCGGTAAATCTGGAAAAGAAAAAAAAAAAATATATATATATATACACACACATACACACATAAATAAATATATAACCTTTGGTTAGCTTCCGCCCGAATTGTTCATTCTGACGAAGGTCAAGCTTTTCACTCCACCTTAGACCTACAGTTTAACGTGGAATCAGAACCACGCCCCATCAGCAGCCCAGCGTCTTAACCACTAGGCCACTTAGGGTACCCATTTATCTACCAACCACTTTGTCTATTGTGTGGAAGGATGAACAGCTGGAGTTTGCTGCGCGCCGGCTGCCGACGGGTCTCGAACCCAGGGCCGATGGATTCGGTCAGCAACGCTAACCACTACACCACCGAGGCGCATTGTGTGTGTGTGTGTGTGTGTGTGTATAAATGGAATTATAAGTATATACACACAAGTTATTATTTGTATTTTTATAATTCATAAGTTGTAGCAAAGTAAACTTTACTAAGGAATATTTGATTATAACTTTATAAGTGTTACTTGGCACTATTTTGTGGTTGTCACGCATTTTTTTCCTCATTTTTTATAAAGTTAATCATTTACTGGGAACTTTTAGGTTGGTCACATGATTTCGATTTTTGGGCTATGTCAGTTTATACCATGGATACTAATTAGGTGCAACTATTTATGAATTATTTTCAAATGCCATCCATCTTAGTCACTGGTTATCCTGTAACTTTGACTTCTAAATAAGGTGTTATATACAGTATGTGCTTATGGCTACTATAACTATTGTAAGAGGTGGTAGACCCCCCCCCCCCCCCCCCCCATCCTAAAAAAAAAAAAAAATCGGTATATAATTTACTATTCATTTATCTTTATCAGGCATTTGTTGGCAGACTGGAGTTGGAATCGGCGATTGAAGAATATGTAGACTTGAAATTAAAAATTGCCATAAAGGAAAATTTGAAAACTGATCTTTCCAGTGTCTTCAAACCTGGAAGAAGACTCAGCAGAAGTCTTTCATACAACGATGATTTATTATCGAAACGAAAATGTTGTGAAAGTGCAACATCGGCGCCTAACGTTCAAGACACGAACGTAGTTGAAAGTTTACCAACCAAACTAATGAAAGAGACTGTTCCGAAAAGAAGACAGACTATTGAATTGGGTGAGGGACAAGAATCCTTTAGAGTAGGTAGCAGAAGGTCTTCTTCCGTTGATTCAGAGATGCAAGAGGTTTCTGAGGGAATGGAAGTGGAAGAACCGCTGGTAAGAACTGCGGATGAAATGGCGGAAAAGACTGAGTACGAAAAGAAAGGAGGAGAAGCGAACGAACTCACCGATTCTACCGAATGCTCTTCGAAAGACAATATGAAGACGACAGGACTTCCGCACGCGAATGAAAGCGAAGTACAGCATCAAATGCAAGGCGAAGGAAGTTCCAAAGAAGAAACTCCTGAAAGGGAGGTGAATTCGGCGAATGAGAGCGAAAACCGTTGTAGCGATACCCTCCAAAATGACGAGGAAGAAAACGGCGAATGCGAAAAGGGAGGTGGTGGTGAGGATAATCAACAAGGGCTCAACGTCGTCGAGGAAGAGTTTATGTCAGGCGAAACTCAAGCTGCCGTCGATCAACTCAAAGATATCATGGCCTTAAAACCACCTACAGAAATTCTGAATCTTTCTCAAACGGCGTACGAATACGACCAAGATTACTGCGAGTACTTCGATGGAGGAGTGTATGAAGAAGAGGAAGACGAAGGCGACGAAGAGGAGGAGGAGATGGAAATGGAAGTTATTATAAGCGAAAATTCACAGTCCTTCGACGGGAGAGTACAGAAATTATCCATGAAAAAAATCGAAATCTTGCCCATTCTTAAAGAGGAGGAGGATGTAGTACAGAAAGAAAATTTAGTTCAAAAGAATATCGAAGGGACTGTGGAAAAGATTGAGAACAATCAGAAAAGAAAATCCGAGTTCGATGACGGTAAAAATGTAAACAAAGCAAATTCGGGAGAAGCACTTACAGATGTTCGCAAAATGAGTGGAGAGATATTACCATCTATAGAACAAGGAGGTTTTCATTCTGCGCGAGAGAAAACGTCCTTAAATCCAGTTCCGTCTAATGGGATAAACGCCATTCCTGTCCCAGTTAGTGTCCCAGAACCCCTTCCTGAGGCTCCTCTTCCGGTTGTCCCCAAAAAGCCTAAGCGATCCAAACGGGGCTTGGAAAGGGAGTTGGAACAGTTGGATTATTGGGGAAGACGTAAAGCGAGAGAAGCGAAGAGAAGACGACGAACTCTTACTTCGAGACTCGTTGGCGCATTTGAGGAAAATGAATACTTGACTTGGGCTCACGTCATTAGGAGTTTCATTCCCGCGGCTCTTCTGTAAGTTTTGTCATCTCTCGTTTTAAAAATTGTTTATAGTAAGTAGACATTCTTTCTGAGGTATTTTAAATTTAAAAGAAATAGTTAATATCCGAATGGCCCATATAAGGAATTTGTGGTTAGGGGCCGGAACTGGAGCCGCCTTAACTAGAGTTAATTAAGTAGGGGGGCCGACCACTGCCTCCTCGTAAGATACAGAAAAGACAACCGCCCAGCTCTGGGCAGCACTGGGGTTTGAACCCACGATTCAGAGGAGTCTCGGCACTGTCGAGCGACGCCCCAACTGATCGAGCCACCACGAGATGTTCTAAAGAAAGAAATTGTTTCCTTAATATTTTATAGATTGAGAGGAAATTAAAATGAAACTTAATTTGACTACAATTTCCACCAGTTTTTCAGTCTTGGTTATTCTTTCATCAGGAACTTAAGGCGAAAGAAGCCCTACAGTAAACGACTTAGAGATTATCATTTCCACAGCTCGATTTAATTTAGTATCAGAACTTAGTTTAGCTTTAAGTGTTTCCAGTAGCAGAAAGAACCCAAAGAAACTCGCTTACGTGTTTTTACTTTTTAACTCAACTGATTTTATCCTTTTGTTACTACCACAGGACCCATGATGATGAGTCCAGCACTTCCAAAGAATCAGAAAATAGAGCAAACGGAAATGAGAATAATAAAGAGGGTTCTAAGAGTGATAAAGATAAAGTAACTAATGAGATGGGGCCGAAGCAGCGGGAAGTTCCCCCTCAGAAAACAAATGAATATTTAATAGAGAAAGAGAGAGAAAATGTTTTGCGGGAAAAGGGTAAAGAATCGTCTTCCAAGTTTCTCGAAGAGTTTAATGGGCTCTTTGATGCTTCGCAGTGGAATATGGAAGAATTAGAAGTAAGTGTTTGGTTACTTTTTAAAATAAGCCTTTGTACAAATGTGATGAACTGCGTATGCTTCTCAGCTAGGCCTGTTCATTTCAGTTTCTCAATTTTGGTAGAGAATCGCGTAGAGCATTGTGAAACCTTAACTCTCTCCTCACGTTTTATCTTCATTTTCATATTATGTAACGTTTTGTTCCTCCTTCATTTTTTATAGAAGCATTATTGCTCATACAAAGATTATTGGGTAAATTGTGTATGAAACCGGGTTTGTGTGTGGTGAATATAGTGAAGTATCAGGTCATCCCATAAGTAATGTCGTTTTTTAGATCGGAATTTGAAGGACAAAAAAATAACAACAAACTTTTTAATCTAGTATATATTTTCCATCGGAATCAATGACACTGCCAACGTCCTACGAGCTTTTCAATGCCATGTTTATAAAATTCAAGCGGTTTTGAGGCAAAAAACGTACAAAGACTTCTTTTAGTGCAGTGTTCAATCGATCCAGTTGTTGACAGTAGACTTGAGCGGTGATTGTTTGGTTGTGTGGTAAGGTTTCAAAGTGTATTACACCACCTTTATCCCACCAAACACTAAGCAACACCTTCCGAGGGTGAAGATTTGGTTTTGGCTGTGGTGTCGCTGGTTCTCCGGCCCAAACCCACTGTCGATGGCGCTTAACATTGTGGTACAGTATCCACTTTTCATCACCAGTCACTAAACGGTGCAAAAACGGATCTCGGAGTTCACGGGAATGATGTGTTAATGTTTACCCGCACCCTCAGATTGTCGACCGACAATTCATGTGGCACCCATTTTCCTAACTTAGGCACTTTCCCGAGTTGTTGCAAATGTCGATGGATGGTGGACGGGGATGAATCGAGTTTCTGGGCCAATTCTTCAACAGTTGTTGAACAGTCTTCTTCAAGTGCGGCTGACAGCAGGTCATCATCAAACTCAGCAGGGCGTCCAGAGCGTGCTGCATCTGTCAAACAGCAGTCACCGTTCCTAAACTTTTGAAACTATTTTTGGCATTTCCTCACATGCAGAATATCGTTGCCATAAACTTCCTGAATGTTTCGCGTTGCTTCAGTAGCACTATTCCCTTTTTTGAACTCGTAAAGCATTATATGCCTGATATGCTCTTCTGATACCGCCATGTTTATGAGGGGTTCACATAAAGCAAAACACGCGTCTTCACTGGTCAAGGTCTGTAAAGTATGTAGCGAAAGACGATAGATCTCCTCTTAGATATAACCTTCGGAAAATTTATGCTTAAACCGAGTAGAACTACTTTAAACTTAATCTATCGTAAAAAACAACATTACTTATGGGATGACCTGATAGGAAAAAGTATTTTCATCTTCGATTATAATTATACGCGAGACAAGAGGTGACAAGACGCCACAATTTTAATTAACCACTCAAATAAAAGCCATTTGTTTCGTTTCTCGTGCGCAGCTGCCTTGTCTTATAGGTATGTACGCTACGAGTTTAAACAATTAACCTTCTGTCCCAAATTATTGTTTTGAGCTAAAAAAAAAAAAATTAACACTTAAAAATAGGTATGGAAACATAAACGAAACTTTTAGAAATTTATTTAATTAATTACACTAGAAATTATGAGATTCCATTGACTATCGAGTAATAAGAGAGACAAACACAACTGGTACTTTGAATGAAACAAATAAAAGCGATATTTGTCCTTTGCTAAACACAATGGTATACTACACTACTTCGAATGGAATGCATTAAAACAGTTTTTGTCCTTCGTTAAACATAATGGTACATCACACTTTTTGCATTTTAGACGAGAGTAACCCTTCATACAGTTTCTGCATCTCTCTTGGGGTTCTAAATGCTCAGGCCAATGTCCAAGAAACTGCCATATATTGCTATACAGTTAATTTTTATATTCAAATGCCATAAGGCATCATTGAAGCTAATCTGAGGAAATTACACATACTTTTTGTTGATGATGCCATATGGAATCGCTGGGACAGAAACGATTAAGGTTAAAATATGCATGCATTTTTCTCACTAGTAATTGTATATGTTGTGTATTTTAAAGTTAGAATATAAATAATTATATGCATAATTATTATTATAATAATTATATAACATTTCTTGAATAAATCTCCATCTTCGAGTAAACGTCCTTTTTTGAATTTGCCCACTCAGAAATGTTAAAAATAGCTAACTTCTCTTTAAAGTAAAATTTTTCTGACACCTATTTCACACAATGTGGATATAACAGTAAGTACGCGTTTGTCATTCCTACGTTCAAATGAGATCTTCTAACCACATGCGCAAACGCATAGTGTTTTTAGAGGGTCAGTAGTCTATATCAAACACGGTGACAAGCTGAACTGGAAAAGGAAATAATAATAATATGAAATATACTGTATAACTAAAAAAAGAACATATGCTGAAGTCCAAAGTCCAAAGTCTAAACATAATATAGAATTATAGATAATAAATAAATTTCACTAACATGGTAAGAGCTGGCTTAGTATGGAACATTTTGTCACAATTAGTGATAAAAAGTGCAAAATGCAACGTCTGCAGGGAGGAACTTGAACAGTGTGGCGGAGGTACTAGAACTTCAGTTTTTCGGTAATATTCCCGGGATTACAACTAGTCTTCATTGATTATTACTCTTATCCAATATTGATATTACTCTTCTCTTCATATATGCAGGTTGGAGAGTTTCTCCATAACTTGAAACAAAACGGGGGAATTTTAGATGTGATGCAACGGTGTCTGAATCTCTTGATGAAGAAATACAGTTTAGTTTGGCCCCTTAAATTCGCCCTTGCTTATAAAGAATTGTACTCTCGAATCAGGTAATTAATGTGAATTATGGAAATTGCAACCTTTAGGATAAAAATTAAACACTTTAATTATACAGTTTACTTTTAAAACAAACCATCCACTATAATGGTAGTCATAGATTTATAACTAAACTAAAGTTACAGCGTTTGTTTTTACATTATTATTTTAATAACATTAAAATGGTTATTAATAAGGAACTTTAAGGTAGTGAGAGTCAACTCGTATAAGTGATGATTAAAATTGTCGTTTTTACTTTAAAAGAATCGTATTTATGCGAGTATTGGCCGCCATTAATTTTAAATGGGCAGTAATTTCTTTGGAAAAGGAAACTAGGAGATAGTAGAACTCGAATCCACGTCGCGTGCCTTTCGGAGTCGGCGCTCCTACTGATTACGCTATCCTCAACACCAAAAGATGGTTCATTCAAGCAGGGCCAATATTTACATTTTGACCATGCTCCATTGGACTTAAAATGTATTCAGATTCTTTTGGGCAATTACTACTTCCTCTAAAAATATTTTGATTTGTAAATTGGAGTAAACGTGGCTTAGTTGATTGGAGACTGGACTCGGGCTGCAAATGCTGGGGTTCGACTCCCAACTCCGCAGCGGCGGTTGCAGTTGGACCGGCCACCCGCTTTGTGATTGTTCGAGTTCAAGTAACGCTCAGCGTTACCCATCCCTTTCCCATTTGTTTGAGGAAATAGGGATTTCGGATATTAATTGTAATTTAATTAATTGTAATTTATATCAATTTTAGGAAACATATAACTGTGGGGGCAACACTAAGTCTCAAAGAAGATCCACGAAGACTTTATCGCTTTGCGAACGCGGCTTTAATCAATATTGAGCTATTACTGAGTCTGGAAAACCTTTCTGATCGTGCCTCACATTGTAGGTAAGTTGAGAATAAAGATTGGCAACGTCATTTGGATCCAAAGATTAGAATTTAAGTTTCCGTCCGTACAGTAACTTCATTACTTAGAATTCCTCAGTGATATTCTTCAGTGATTACTGTCACTACACGCCCTTTGGGTTACATTATATTAAGACGCTAATCAAACTGTGTTTTTGTCCGTTAATGATTTTAACACACTCCACTTTTGCAAGCCGAGTTTTTCCTTTTTTTAAAGCAAGGGGTGTGACTCCAGTTTGGAGCAGCTTCTCGCCGATGAGAACCTCCACTTGGAGGATGATCTTTTCCACCTCCAACTTCTCCTGACGAGGCCAGACGTGTGGAATGAGACTTACCTTCAGGCGCATCTTCGGCTGGATTGGGTTCAATCTCAAATTAAGCTCATTCAAGGGTTTCCAGAAGAAGGAGCGCTTCACTTGCAAATGGTAAAGACAGTGTGTGATCTCGACACTATTATTATTATTGATTCCTTACTTTCTTACATTCATAAATTACTTGCATAAATTTGGTAGCAACACTGTCATAAATGCTAAATGTTCCTACCTCTACATTTAATTTTGATGGACTACCAGTTGACAGTATCTGTGACCCGATAAACGCCCCTTTCGTTTGGTACTTAGTGGGGTTACGTCTTGTCCATGTCTCAGCACCGCTTCATGTAAGATCAGCGAGGTTAAGCGACGTTGGCTCTGTTCAGTAATTGGATGGATGATCGTTCGCTGCGTTCAAATGATGTAGCGATCCGGATATAGTTCGGATTCCACATAAAGCTGTAGGCCCTTATCCGTTACATGGCCTTCTAAGACGTTGCAAACGAGATTAAAACAACTCTTATTATTATTACTACTAGTATTATTATTATTACTACTAGTATTATTATTGTTACTACTAGTATTATTATTATTACTAGTATTATTATTATTGTTACTACTACTATTACTACTGTTACTACTACTACTATTATTATTACTACTATTATTGGTGGGGAGAGTTGGGTACTTTGAGCCACTGTTTGGAAACATGGTTGTACTACAAAAGGAATTTAGGAGACATAATTATTTTAGTAAACCTGCAAGCTAAACCGCCAGTTAATTGAAGTTGGAAAAATAATTTCTTGTATATTTTTTGTTCAGAAAATTTACTTTAAAGTGGTTCAAGGTACCCCACTCGTGGGGTACTTTGAACCATGAAATAAAATTTGACTTTAACATGTAACTAATTGCAACATCTTATATTGTAACATGGAACTAATTCCAACATCATGTATTGTAGATCATTAGAACAATATACATGAATGTGTTAATAATACAACAAAACATTACAATCTTCTAATTAACACCATGTAGAAAATAATTAGTTGAAAAAAAAAATTTTTTGTAGAGATCACCCTTGAGATTTTCACTGACAGTTGTACTTTGAGAGATCAACTGCGAAGTGCATCATAGACGCAATTCTTTTAGTGCCACCAGAAGTGGTAGGTTTGGATAAGCACATGACTATGTCCTCCTCTAGTATGGTTGACACATCTTCAATGTCAGATTTAATGAAACGGCCGGCCATCTTCTTTGATTGTTGGTAAAACTCGACTTTGTAGGCTTTGCTCATCGTGTTCGTCTTGAACACCATCAATTTTGGTCACATAATGCAGAGCCTTCTTAGAATTCACTGGAAATAATTTTACAGTATAAAGTGTCCAGTTTCGGGTTTCTTGTCCATCAGGTTCACTATAACCTCTTCATCTTCACGATAATCTCCCTCATAACTCTCCAGGTTGTAAAATATAAATATATCCTTAATTCTTTCATGATCGTGGGGTACGGGTTCAAATGGGGTACCTTGAGCCCCCATAATGTGGCTCAAGGTACCCCATTTGAACCCATACATATTAAACACGTGCTTTGTATATTAGGACAAGGCAGAATGGAATGGCGGATACGTAGGTCTGACAATTAGCTTATATTTTCCATTATCACTATGCTCACATAACCTTTGGGGCATTCCAATAAACATAATATAAAAGAAACAAAACTTAACTGAAAATTTTACTTAGGAAGTCTAAAAATTAATAGATGGATATTAACAGCAAGATAACACAAAAGTGAACAACTGTGTCCCTTAATTCTGTCACAATAGACGATCACGCACTACTGCCATCTGTTGAAAAATATCAGAAACTGTAGTCTACAAGCTGTGTGGCTCATGGTACCCCACGGCTTAATGTGCCCCACTCTCCCCTACTTAGTGACCTATTCGATTCTTTAAAGAGTTTATATTTTGTGCAGTTGATAGAACAAATGCGCCTCTCTACCAGAGACGATCGAGAGCCTCTTAAAATTGACAGATGCAGAATTGAGGGGGATTCCACTGACCTGACCTTGCCTTGCCTCCGAAATCAATTAAATAGTATACAAAGGTAATAAAACGGTTTCCTTTTAATAACTTTAAGCTTTTAGAGTAACTTTGTTGAAAGTAAGTTATTTAGTTTTCAGTCATCCCAAACACGTCTTGTACAACGTGGGGAATGTTGACAAATTTTATTGGTCACCGAGCATACGACAACACGACTTTTTCTCCGAAAAATGGTTCTGAATCCACACACTATTCGTCGAATCTCAAACTATTAAACTCTTAAATCTTTCACATACATTATCTAAGATGTTTCTTACTCTTAGTGGGGTGGGCACGACGCTTGAACTTGGGGCTGAAAACAATCAAATAAATTGCGCACAGTGATACATAAGGATCATAACCAGAAAAAATGGGGCCACCTTAAGTTGAAAAAGTCAGTCATATTCATATCGTTTTGCTGATGCGTTACCTAACTATTTCGAATATGGGTCGTAACAATGACCATTACTTCCTCTCCCCGCTTCCCCTCCCACGTGAGGTCGCAAATGCTGGAGAAGATAGAGTTCAAATTTAGAGCGGGCCATTACCAGGAAGTGGTGCAGATTATGACATCCGTATTCGACGACTCTAAAACCAAACTTGATACCGAAGGACCTTGTCCGCCAAGATACTCACAGCTACTTATTCTCGTCGAATCTCTCGTCAAAATTGGCGATACTAAGGTTTGTTTAATGAATATCTTTAAAACGAGTAGGTTCTTCGCAGCGTCGTAACATTACAATAGTCATTGACAATCAGTCAGACGATCAATGCTCAGTCTCAGTTAGAAATATATTGGTCTGTAAGATCTTTATTAAAGTTTTTTATTAATTATTTGTTATTATTTATATATATTTTAATCATATCATAACATAATATTTTATCTTTTAGTTTTAATTGAGCGCTTAGTAGCTCAGTAGTTGCGGTGTGGACTTTGATTTCATTTCATGGGAAAGTATTTAATCGTTCTAATTACCATTAGATGATTGTATATTAAACCTTCTAATAAGTGAAAGCCAACCTTTGTTTTGTGTCTATCTTTACACTATTAACTCTCTCATCGCCAAACCCGAATATATTGGTGTATAGAGATCCCTGCTGCCTGTAGTGCCATGCCCAAGTAAACTCTGTTTCGCTATTGAATTGAAATTTTAATCGCGCAACCCCGTCTGGGAGGGGTGCCCATTGGTTTTCATAATTTGGCAGTGCAGAGGTTAATAAAATGTTAAGGTATTTTACTTCTTTTTCCTTAATTAAAATGTTTATTCATCCCTGCTGAAAGTTATTTCAGTACAGTTTTTAAACCATAGAAGGGTCTTCATTGTATTTGTCATTTATGTCAATATGTTAAATATCTTTTCAGGGCTTAATTCACTGGGGAAGTTTATGCCTGAGTGAATCTGTGGAGAATTTCCAGTCGAACGAAACTGATGATGACGACAAGAGGAAATGGGGCGAGACGATACGAGCACTTCTACTTTTGGTCTCGGACTCGTTTTCAAACGACGTCGTAGAAGGTGAGGTTTTATCATTACTAAATTTAATATTGTCCGTAACACACGTACTTTTCATTAGGTTCATCCACCCACCCCTGTCACTCGGCCTTGTTTCGTTTAATTGCACTCATGTTCAAAGGTCTTTCCTTTTTGGTAGGGCTACGTCGCGGCCATGTCGTGACTGCTTCTCGTTAGATTAGCGAAGTTAAGCGACGTTTGAGTCTGTTCAGTAGTTGAATGGGGGGCCGTCATACTCTCCGTTTAGATGATTTAGCGATTCTTAGATGGTTTGGATCCCACGTAAAGTTGTAGGTCCCCTCCGTCGCATGACCTTTTTTGCCTTTACGATGAAGATCAACCCCAAACATTATCATGGAAGAAATGTAAGTACAGTAAACGTTTCCGCTGTTATCTAGTAAATCCACTTTAAGCGCAATGGGAAACTAGAAGCTAGTGGGATTCGAACCCGCGCGTCCCTTGGTTTCAAAGTCAGCGATCCTACCCCCAGTCAGGTTTGTTGAAGCTAGGACTATTTTTACTATTACGTTAACTGTTAAATCTCTCGCCTTTATTACTTTTTCTACGTTGTTACTCGTTTTCTTTTTTTCTGCTAAACGAACGAAGGTTATCAAGACGACTCGGTGAAACTGATATCGTGTTTGGTGAATATCCTCGTCATCCAGTTGGAACAAGGTTCGAGCCTTTCTCAACCTTATTTCAATACACTGTCTCCCTGGATAATCCTTCATCGCATCCTCTCCCAATTTGAACAAAACCAGGCGAAGAGAAACAGTCGTGCTGAGAGCTCTAATATAAACCGAAAAGAGAGCAATAACGGAACCAGCGGGGGAGTCCTCGCGGGACAACAACAAAAAAAACAAAACGAGGACTCCAAAGAGAAAGTAGTGTCTCCAGCACCGTCGACTCTCCTTCTTATCACTGCTCATGAGGAGTTGGGAAAGTAGGTTTTGCGTTTGTTTCAGTTGAAAAACGTTTTCTTCTATTACGATGAGGTTTCATATGAGTGAAAGAGTAGAGGCGAATTGGAATTAGTTGGTGACTTAAAGATTTGCAGTGTTTAAAGTGAAAGAATGAAGACCTCATTATTCGTGAATGTATCGGTTAACCTTGGTTTTACTTCCGCCCCAATTGTTCATTCTGACGAAGGTCAAGCTTGTCACTCCACCTTAGACCTACAGTTTAACGTGGAATCCGAACCACGCTCCACTACGGGCGGTTAGAAATTACAAAGTCCTCGCCCGAACTCGATCTCGCGACCTCTCGCTCAGCAGCCCAGCATCTTAACCACTAGGCTACTCATTTATCTACCAACCAATTTTTGTGTGGAAGGATGAATAGATGGATTTTGCTGCGCGCCGCCTGCCGTCACCGGGTCTCGATCCCGGGGCCGATAGATTCGTAGTCAATTATGCTAACCACTACACCACCGAGGCGCATGCAATATTAAGATTTTTACACCGTTACAGTAATTTAAAAAAAAGAGAATACAGTTTGCCCGGTAACTCAGTACTTACGTTGGCGGACTCTGAGCAATGAGGTTGTGGTTCGCTTTTCCCTGCTGCCTCCTAGGTTGAGTTGAGTTGGCCGCTTACCCTGTTAATCAGGGTTAAGGTGACTCGGGGCGCGCACAGCCCCACATCGTGGGGAAATGATTTTCGTAGCTATTCCATACAATTTTGTTAACTGGACTATCTATATTTTTTTAATTTGACCCATAATCTTCAGGCTTTATTCGGCGCCGAGATTAATTAAAAGATAACGCATCACTTCGTAGGTAAGTTATGATTAAGTAATGTATGAACGTAATATATAAAAAGTAAGAAGTATCGGTTAATTTCGAATACACAAACGAACTTAAGCGTTGAATGCGAGAAATTAATTATGTAATTGGGTATACATAAAATATTAAGGCTTTATTACATGTATGATCTAAATACAGTACAAAGAATTCATACAAGAAATGAGATGGGTAATACAGTAGGTCTATATATATTTAATCCTAAAGATTTATCAATAAGAATGCCTTTACTAACCGAGATTTCAACGCGTTTAAATGCAATAATCTTACGTCCCCAACCAAATAAATTTAGAGGGACCATACTGGATTGCAATTGTCCGTTTGTCACAATTTCGTGTCGGCTATAATTTTTGAACAGCTCAACGGAAATTGATGAAACGCACGCGTACGCAGGGAGGGATCATCACGAGACTCGTGAACGAGATTCGGATTCCTGCACCGAAGGTAAAGGTCACAAGTAGAGGTCAAAGGTCATATGGAGCTTTTTCGTGTCAGGGCTATAACTTTTGAACCGCTCCACATAAATTAATGAAACTTCATATATATATATATGTATCGTCACAAGACGATGTGTTGCGAGTAAGAATTGGGTCCTAGCATCATAGGTCAAGGTCACAAATATAGGCTGGGACATTGATGTCGTCCCAATATAGTTCTTCGGTGGTGTAGTGGTTAGCATAATTGACTACGAATCTATCGGCCCCGGGATCGAGACCCGGTGACGGCAGGCGGCGCGCAGCAAAATCCATCTATTCATCCTTCCACACAAAAATTGGTTGGTAGATAAATGAGTAGCCTAGTGGTTAAGATGCTGGGCTGCTGAGCGAGAGGTCGCGAGATCGAGTTCGGGCGAGGACTTTGTAATTTCTAACCGCCCGTAGTGGAGCGTGGTTCGGATTCCACGTTAAATTATTCTATAGTTTGTCTAACGAAAATAGGTGATATTTGGAATGAAGACGATCTAAATTGAGGAGTAACATTCGTAGTTAACTGCGCCTCGTCTGTTATAAGTGAATTTCTTGACGAGTTACAAAGTAATTATTTATTCACTAAGTTAATAATTTTGTTTGTATACAGTATTTGTAAAGAAAATGGGCCAATTTGATTGCATCTTTGATAACTTTAACTCTTAAAATATGTATTTGAATGATTATAAAAATTAGCATCACGTATTATCCTCATTACTCGTTTTAAATAATAAAGATACTGTTTTAAACAGTCGGCAGAATTTCCGTACGCAATGTTGCAGTACATCTTATAAGGAAGAACAAGAGTAAGATACAGAGTTAATAAAACGTATTTAAGGACTATATGTCTAAGTTTAAACATAGCAATCGTAGAAATCTTTTTAGAGATACAATTTACATGGTCCTTCCACTGCAACTTTGGCCCAGCATTACCTCAAGAAATTTCGTTACAGTGCATTCTTTTATAACTATTTCTGCACCATTCAGTTCATTAAGATGCCCATTTTATTTGTTAGTAAAAATCGTGAAATTTGTTTTATTGGTAGGGCACCATTTAGAAATAGTTTGAGTAGGGGTCAACCATTCCACAACTTTGGTGGTAAATTTTTATTTAAATATGTCCTGCGCTGTACTAACATCTTTGCAAGAAAAAGGCACAGTTGTATCATCTGCAAACATTATGAAGTAAAGTATATCAGAAGCGCACAGATTATTATTTAAATATAATAAATATAACTGGGCCCAAGACTAACCCCTGAGGTACACCATGTTTAGAGTTAATTTCGTTGCGCGCACATTTTTCATTGATACAAATTGATATCTATTGGACAAATAACTCTTAAATTCGTAATTGTTCTTCAAAAGCCGTAACAGTACAGCTTGCTAAGTAGAATATTATGGTCTATTACATCAAAAGCCTTACTCAAATTCATAAACATGAAAATTATAATTTCTTTTTTCTCTTTTGACGACATTGGCTTTTTCCATAATTATAATTATGGTGGTTACTGATCTGGAGAACTCGTGAAATTTAGAACTGGTAAGCCAGTAGCCACCATAATAATGTATAATGCAAACGTAGCACACAATTTCTTGATTCGTGCAATTGTGGTTCTCAATTCCTCACTTGAGCAGCCTCTCTATTGGTTTTTATTATTAAAACTTTTCCAGTTAAGTCACTGTAAATAAATGCAAAAAACTTCACTTTTTTACGTGAAGGTCAAAATATGAGAATAAAAACCCACTCTAATAGACAGAGTTTATTTCCACGACAGTTTCGACGCCCACTGGCATCCTCCTCGGGTGGATACAGAAACACAAATGAAACAAAACAAGAGGGAAAAACAGTTCAGGGATCGACCGTTAAGAAATTCGCACCTAGGTTGGATTCCATTCTCTCGAGACAGGAGGGGCATTTTCATTAAGTACATTCGCACAAATTTTAAAACTATCTTCCTGTTCTAAACATACAGATTCTATTATTTTTACATAATTATTACATTTATAATTAAATTTATTACATTTAATATTGCATAATTATTAATTACAGAAATTATAAATTTATTATTACATTGGTTATTACATTGTTGTTTATTATACAGAAATTATAAACCGAAAAACGAATGAAAAAAGGCGATTAGGAAATAATCCAGAGACCATTGAGAAATTCCAGGGTGGGTATTCCGTGTTTAAATGGTTTGATTCTGAGCAAGTTTCTGGAACATTTCAACTCATTGGACTCTATTCCCAAAAGATTCCGGTTAGCTTTAGACAAGCTCAGGAAGAATGAAGCAATATTTGTCACTAAAGCGGACAAAAGTAACACTGTGGTTATTTTGGACAAGTGTGATTATAAACAAAAAATGGAAGCGTTACTTAGTGATGAATTCACCTACACCAAAGTGAGATCGTCCCCCCTAAAGCGTCTTTCTGCCGAATTCAACAAAACCATCAGGAACTTATTAAAAGATGTCCCGGCGATTGATCCTAAAAGATTTCTACAGATTAACCCCAAACTCCCCCACATTTACGGCCTACCCAAAACCCATAAGATTAATATACCACTCCGTCCCATTATTTCACACAGGGGTTCCTTTAGTTACAGGTTATCTAAATTTCTTGCAGATAAATTATCCCCATTAGTTGGTAAATTTTCAGGCTCGCACATCACTAATTCCTGTGACTTTATTAACAAAGTTATGTCCTTAGATTTAAAACGGGGAAGAATGATAAGTTTTGATGTTGAGTCCTTGTTTACGAAAGTTCCCATGATGATGTACTTAGTTTTTTAGATAGAAAATTGCCAACATGTAACGTAGAACTAGGCATGCCCACATCTGTATTTTTAGAACTGATAAAACTCTGTGTCACCAATAATGCCTTCTCCTTCGGTGAAGAATTTTATTTGCAACGTTTTGGTATGGGAATGGGGTCCCCTTTATCCCCAATACTGAGTACATTATATATGGAGTATTATGAGTCGGAATTGTTGCAAACAATATGTCCCAGGAATCTAATTTGGTTTCGTTATGTAGATGATATTTTCTCATTTTGGCCTGACCACTGGAACAACTTTGACACTTTCTTTCAGTCATTAAATAATCTTGTTCCCTCTATTAAATTTAAATATGAATGGGAGAACGACAAACAATTACCTTTTCTAGATGTTTTGGTCATTAACGAAAGCAAGCCAATTTCACGGTCTATAGAAAACCTACTCATTGTAATTCGTACATTCATTATTTTTCATATCATGATGAAGGGGTTAAAAGCTCAATTATTTCTTCCATGTTTCTAAGAGCACTCAGGATTTGTAGCCCACATTTGCTGGATCCGGAAAATTCAAAGATTTGGAACATTTTTAAGGATTTAAAATATCCTGAGTGGTTTATCAGAAAGGCGTATTTTAAAGCCAGAAAATCTTTTTATGCCCCTCGGGAACCTTCAGTTAACCAAAAACAATATGTGAGTTTGCCTTACATTGCCGGCTTAGAAAGAGTAAAACCGTTGACGAAAGAATTTAAGTTTGCTTTGGCGTTCAAATATTCGTCTACCGTGAAAAGTAAATTGGTTAGGAATAACGTTGCAAAAGAGGAACAAGCCTGTGTCTACAGCATTCCCTGTAAAAGTTGTGATTTAGTATACGTGGGAGAAACTGGAAGAAATATTGAAACCCGTATCAAAGAACACAAATATGCCTTCAGAAGTTGTAATACTAATAATGCCATTTTTTATCACGCTAGCCAAAATAATCATGCTATAGATTGGGAATCAAGTAAGGTACTTTATAAATGTAATAATTATGTCAAAAGAAAAATAATAGAATCTGTGTGTATAGAAAAAGTAGATAATTTTAATTTGTGCGAAGGTACTTATAAGTTAGACCCTTTAATGAGATTCTTGGTCAATAAATCCCTTACGGAGTCGTGGGAACGTGTTCGAACCTAAGTGTGAATTTCTTAAATGTCTCTGGATTGGAATGTTTCCTTACTCGCTTTTAGTAAATGTAATAATGGAAGTAATTAATGTGGAAATATATATATGCAGTAATTATGTCAAAACATTAGGATCTGTATGTATAGAACAAGAAGATATTTTTAATTTGTGGAAATGTAGTTATAAGCTGACCCTGTAATAAAATGCCCTTCTGGTTTCGGGAGAACGATATCTAACCTAGGTGCGAATTTCTCAATGGTCTCTGGATTATTTCCTAATCGCCTTTTTTCATTCGTTTTTCGGTTTATAATTTTTGTATAATAAACAACAATGTAATAATAAATTTATAATTTCTGTAATTAATAATTATGCAATATTAAATGTAATAAATTTAATTATAAATGTAATAATTATGTAAAAATAATAGAATCTGTATGTTTAGAACAGGAAGATAGTTTTAAAATTTGTGCGAATGTACTTAATGAAAATGCCCCTCCTGTCTCGAGAGAATGGAATCCAACCTAGGTGCGAATTTCTTAACGGTCGATCCCTGAACTGTTTTTCCCTCTTGTTTTGTTTCATTTGTGTTTCTGTATCCACCCGAGGAGGATGCCAGTGGGCGTCGAAACTGTCGTGGAAATAAACTCTGTCTATTAGAGTGGGTTTTTATTCTCACTGTAAATAGTTGTTTTTAAGCTTGATTGACAGTAGACCCATCTCCTGTTAATACAAATAAATAAAATTTGTAATTAATATTTGAATACGAATTAGTTCATAATAATTTTTCTTTATGTAACGAACATTGGTGTTTCAAAGAATTATCATACTTTCATCCTTCATTGTATATTTGAAAGTAACAATCGAAAGTATTGCAGTTGCTAATCCAGAGCAGGAGTTTCCAAATTTATTTTCTTTCGTACTACCTACAGCAAAATGGAAAACTTATCGTATCACAACCCTCAAAGTTTTTCACGGCGGACCTACAGTATTAGCTGACTTGAAACTAATCTTTTGCAAAATTTGATGGAAAAAAAAATACAACTTTAAACCATTTATCTGACTTGGATAACTTCGATAGGCTCGAGAGGCGTCATATTTTCCAAATGTAGTGTAATTACCATTATTTTACAGACAGGCAGAATTAAAGTACCCTATCTGTAATAATAACTTAAAGTATGTGACGCAAAAGTGTTTAATTTTACATTTATATATACATACTGTATATATATTTAATTAATTATTTGGTTTAAGAAGAGTGGTAGATTAAGTACCACTAATCGTACAACAACAACAGTAGTAGTTTGGGAACCCGTGATCTACAGAAGAAGACAACTTGCCAAAATTAGTGTTTTATATTTTATTTTTTGTTTTCATATTTTCTTAATGTATAGAAACAGTTGGTGTTGCTTGGAGGAGGGAAAGTTCTTGTTGTATATGCTGGACGTGCTCGTGGTAGAGTTTGAACATTCACTTTCGGAAGAACAGAAAGTGATTATGCATCAGTCAGTGGAACAGATAATGTTCTGCCTCTTCTCACACCCATCTCGCAAGACTAAGGTTAGTTTTATTTCTGATTGTTAGTTTTGTTGTGGAATCAATTGGATTGGATATGCAAGATACGCGTCTCGCCCACCTCATGGAGCAGTGTTTCCCAACTCGGTGCCACGAAATTTCATGAAAATTACAAAAAATAATTATTTTAAAATTGAGAAATTAATGAAGATGCTCAAATTTCAAATGAAGCAAAACATACGCGATGTATTGCAGCCATACAGAAAGTGTATATGATCAATTTGAAGTTATGTGGCGTTGGGGAACTGGGTGATGAACAATGAGGGGGGCAAAAATCTTACAGGATGCTGGGAAAAGGAGATCAGATGTCATTGGGGTGCCTTGAGCCATAAAAAGGTTGGGAACCACTGCCATGGGGAATAGGAGGAAATAAGTGTCTGATTCAAAGAAAAAAACAACTATGTACTCGTAATCTGCTAGGCCATTATCAAAGTTTAAAAGACAAGGAAGCAGGTTTTTGTATTTGTAGTAAGAAAGCCTTTATTTAAGAAATGAACAATGTTACTTATGAAGTAAAATAACTCTGATTTCAGAAACTGTTTAAAACCACGAGCAAATTTCATCGAGTCGTATTTTTATTTTTCCTTTTTAATTTAACCCTTTCATTACCGTATGGCAACATATGTGAACGTTAACTTGCATAATCTTTGTCCCCATGAAACGATAACTCAGAGAGGACTCTTTTTTTTTACCAAATTTTCATACTTTTTAAGTATACTTCAAGCATCAAAGGGTTGATGTTAAATAGTCTTAAACAGTTTTTATCCTCACAAAGTGAACTGTGCAATAGGGTGATTGTCAGTGTTAAATCTTGTGTAGAAGGAAAATTACAGTAGTAGCATCCTGTATTTAGGTTTTGAATGTATAGTTAACTGCAGTAACTAAACATCAATGAAGTAGAAACTAGGAGCTAGTAGGACTCGAACCTGCCACGTCGGTAGGAACGTTGACTTTGAAACCGTATGACGCTGTTCGAGTCTCGCTACCTTCTAATTTCCCGTTTTATTGATTTCTCCATTTTCATTTACATTTTTATATTGATTAATCTATTCTGAGTTGCTAAATTTCTTTTTTGCATTTATTATTATTATTATTATTTTAGACAACTCTGTTAAGTTTCGTGATTTGAGAATACTCTGCCAATTTTATCAACCAGAAGCAAAATTTACATTTTTCATTTTGTTATACAGGGTGTGTAGAAAGTAACGCGAGTGAAGAGAAATCTGATTTGAACTGGTTTAAACTAGGTTCAACTCGGTTTTTTAACTTACCGAATATATAGTGGTTATAAAGTACACGTAATATTACTCGTCCTTGTTCACTCGCGTTAATATAATTCAATCGGATTTCTCTTCACTCGCATTACTTTATATACACCCGGTATAAATGCTAAACACGTTCGACATTATAAACAAAAGCCAGATAATAATAATAATAATGTTTTTTTGTTATTGGAAATTTAAGTACTGTACAGTAAATATATTGTGTATAAAAATTAACTACATGTTCATGCCTTTAGTTGTTCAACAGTCTTTGATGGGAGCATTGTGTAAGAATAGGTTTTGCTATATTCATTTATAATTAAAAAAAAAAAAATTGTCCATGAACCTAATTAAATTAGTTTCAGGTATTCAGTGACTGTTACATCACAGGTTCATGGACTTAGATATCCTTGATTCGGATAAATATCATTGATTGTCATTGTGTCATCCTATGTCATACATAGGGTTGCCAACCCATACACACACACACACACACACACACAAAAAAAAAAAAAGAAAAGAAAAAAAAAAGCTTGCCTCCTAGCAATTTAATGGCAGAATTGGCTTTTCATTGTGTTTTAGGTCCGTTTACCCGTTACCACTTAAAGGTATTCTGCGGAAATCATTAAAAATGTAATATCGGTAACGTTGTCGGCTTTAAAATCGTGTCGGCGGCAGCCGGCTTATTTCTCCGACGAAAGGCAGCCGGTTGGTTGGTTGGTTAGTTGGTTGGTTGGTTAGTTAGTTGGCAACCCTATTCACTGAAAAATAATTTCATGGAAATTTTTCGAATTTGAGCATAAATTACGAAAGAATCATGTGATTTCCTTCTCATTTCTTTTATTTCACTTTTCATCGTTTTTTTTATATTATTTGTTTTCTTTAAAGTTATATAAATATATTTCTTTTTGCCAACAGGTTACCCTTCTGTATTGTAAGGTAGGAAATTAAAAGGTTAGATTATATTCATATTTCCAACCTTTTTTTTTATTTTCAAACCAGTACAGAATTATTTTATTTTTATAGATATTCTTTAAGGAGTATTAATATATTTTTTCATTTTATATATATATATTATGGTGATTACAAATGGTCTTCCCAATTTTAAACATTTAGTATGAAAAACTAACAAAGCTACAGCGAAAAGCAAGATATACAAATAAAGAATATTTCAGGGAATTTTTATTTGTAATATTGAAAACGTCAGAGAGAGTCCTAAAGTTAACGTGTTTTGTGCTCTTACTGCTGAGAAAGTGTACGATCCATTCTTCTTTGCTGAACAAACAATTAACGGTATCATTTACCGCGATATGCTACATCTGTGGCTGATGCCCCAGCTGCTAGAGGACAAAGTTGGTGTGGTTTCAGCAGGATGATGCGCCACCCCATTTCCACAATAAGGTTACAACCAGTGGTGGCCGAGTAATGAAGCATTTGTAATCGATTACAGTAACTAAGTTTTTTCAGTAATCTACTTGTAACTAATTACTTTTCTGAACGACTACTTTTTACTCGTAATCAATTAAAAAATTTTCAATAGTAACTACTTTTTACCTCATTACTTTTGTAAAAATGCTGTACAATTACCTTTTTATATTTTTCTTTGCGTGGTAGTGTTTCTTGTGTAATGTATAAACTTCAGTAATATCTGCAATTTAGCATTAGCCTATAGTGAATCACGAATGCATTAACTAATAATTCAAATTGTAATTATATTATTAGAATATCAGTGCTGCAAATTTGTGCTATGTAAATAAAAATACATTGAAAAGCAATATACTGGGTGATCCAGATAAATGGGACCCATAAAAAAAAGCCAAATATTCTTAATATTTAATTCCTTTCATAAAAACTATATATCATTCGAAAGAGTAGAGTTACAAGTTTATTATGAAATATTTATTTTTTAAAAATGACTCCTTTCAAATGTGCTCCATTAGTTGCCAAGCATTCGAGTGTTCTCGCTTGTAAGTTCTGCATCACTTTTGCAAGAGTGTGCGGTGGTATGGCCTGTATCTCATTTGTGATGGCGGCCTTCAATTCTTGCAAGGTCGTTGGGTTATTTCTGTAGACCCTACTCTTTAAATATCCCCAGAGATAATAATCTAAGGGAGAAAAATCCGGAGACCTTGCGGGCCATTCAACGTCTCCAAATCTTGAGATTAACTCGCCTGGAAACGTTTGACGCAAAACTGCCATGCAGTTCCTCGTGGTATGGCAGGTAGCTCCGTCTTGTTGGAACCAGTGGTTTTCTAGACAAAGATCTCTTAATTTAGGAATAAGGAAATCGGTCAACATTTTTTCGTAGCGATCACCATTTGCAGTGACCGTGTTTCCGGTGGAATCCTCGAAAAAGTACGGCCCTATGATCTGAGATGCAGTAAGACCACACCAAACAGTTACACGCTGACTATGCAACGGGACTTCGGTAATATTCAATGGATTTTCTGTTGCCCAGAAACGACAATTTTGTTTGTTTACAGTTCCATTCAAGTGAAAATGGGCTTCGTCTGACATAATCAAAGTTGCTAGAAAATTGGTGGTGTCATTTACCTTCTGTTGGATCCATTGACAGAATTGTCGTCTTCGTGCGAAATCTCCATCGTTTAGTTGTTGCACTGTTTGAATTTTATATGGAAAGAGCATTAAATTTTGCTTGGATATACGGTGTGTTGTTCCATATCCAACTCCTAACAGCTGAGAAGCACGTCTGATGCTTATGTTAGGATTATCCTGTACAATTTCATGAGTTCTGTTAATGATCTCGTCTATCCTTGCTGTGCGCACTCTTCCAGTTGGTTTTCTTTTTCCAATGCTGCCAGTTAGTGAAAAATTTCTGACACACCGACGGATTACTTTCTTAGAAGGTGATTTTGACATCTGAAAATTTGTCTTGAAAGATCTTTGAGCTGAAACTACACTTCTTCCATGCTCATAATATTGCTCAGTTATGAAACGCAGCTGTTCCACAGTCCATGCAGTCATCTTGAAGGGTTAGTTTTAACTAACACTTTTATTTTGTTTTGTATCTTATCTTATCTTATCTTATCTTGTCTTGTATTATCAAAACCTATCAAAACCTATACAATCCTGTACAAACTTGTAACTATCCTCTTTCGAATGATGCGTATGATTTTATAAAAGGACTTATACTTTAAGAGTTACAGGGGTTTCTTTTGGGTCCCATTTCTCTGGATCACCCTTTATAATTAATCCAGAAGTAATTTCTACTTTATACTTTACTTTTCAGACATCGATTAAAAGTAAAAATTACTGATTACTTATTTAAGCTACTAATTTTACTTCTACTTGATTACTATTTTTGGCAAGTAATTCTACTTTTACTCGATTACGAAATCTTAGTAATTTCCCACCACTGGTTACAACATTCCTGAATGAGCCATTGTCTGATCGTTGGATCGGGCGCGGGGGGTCCATTCCTTGACCGGCTCGCTCGCCCAATCTAACCCCAGCCCCTTTGACTTCTTCCTCTGGGGCTACGTCAAAAATTAAGTTTTTGTTCCACTAATGGCAACAACTTTGGAACATTTAAAAGAAAGGATACGTGAGGCTGTTAGAAAAGTTCAGTATGATATGCTACAAAATGTATGGAGGGAAACAGAATACCGCTTTGATGTCTGCAGAGCCATAAAAGGAGCTCATATTGAGCTTCAATAGCTCGTAAATAAAACTTTTGAGTTCTTTATTTGTATATCTTGCTTTTCGCTGTAGCTTTGTTTTTTCATAATGTTTAAAATCGGGAAGATCATTTGTAATCATCCTATATATATATAGTATATATTACTCTTATTAACCTTATCCTATTCTAGCCAAAATTCACCTTGTATTATTGTGTGTGAATTTTTTTTTTTTTTTTTTTTTTTTTTTACGTAACGAGTGGTTAGCGGGAGAAAGGGGATAAACGACAAAATTGGCAAAATACGTTTTCTGTTTGAAAAGATGGCTTATTATGCTTCCCTCTATCATCTTCAATTGGCAGGTATCCCATTTTCTGACTGGAAACACTGTTTTCCAGTAAGAAAATGGGATAACTGCCAATTGGAGATGATAGAGGGAAGAATAAGCCGTCTTTTCGAACATGAAACGTATTTTGCCAATTTTGTCGTTATCCCCTTTCTCCCGCTGCACTAAAAATTGATCTTGAAGGACAGGTTGGTGATATTTACATGAAAATTAGTTTGTGTATTTTCTTATCGTTAAATATTTTGATGATGGGGACACTATTAATTATTAATACAAAGTATAATTGACTACTTTTAATGCCCCTCCCCGATTGGCTTTCTCGCATTACTACAAAATCTTATCCAAAATCTTATCCAAAATCTTATCCAAAATCTTATCCAAAATCTTATCCAAAAACTTTAAAATAAAAAGATTGGGTTTGATACAGCGTTCCGAATTGGCATATTGGTTAAGAATATTTGTAATTTTTGTTTTTTACCTGTCAGGGTGTTTAACGGAATTTATCGATTAATCTTTTAAACATGTGAATTAGATAATAAGGATATTGATTTATTTATGTATTGGTTATCAGTAGGAGGTAGTTAGAGGAAGGATAGACTGAAATTAATAAATGCTAGTGATTAATGGTCATCTTGTTTGGATATAACTAATTGTTTTCTTTTTTTCATCTTTCATTCATTTTTAAGATGTTGATAAAATTTTGGCCTGATCATGGCTGGTCGATTTAAATTATTTATTTCAAATGATTTGCTGAACATTCGTTCAAAGCTTTAGTTGAAGTCCTTAAAATATAGAATATTTGATTAAAATTTTCAATGTAAAACTTTCAGAACAAATATTCCTCATGCAAATCTAATTATTAGGTATTATTATTAATTATTATTATTTATTATTATTAAGGAAGAGTATATAATTATAATAACTTAAATTAAAATGTAGTGTAGTATTGTACTATTATTCGTTAATTCAAAGATTGAGAACATCGAGGCTAAATTCAATTTTATCTTTATCTCCTTTCTCCATTAGTATAAACACCTGAGGGACCACGGAGGCCAATCAATTCCCCTGACTTGGAAGAGAGCTCTACAACTGTACAAGTATTACCTACCACCACAGCTACCAGAGTTCGAGTCTTCACGGCTGCCATCAATCATGGATGATGTAGCCGTCCTTTTCAGGAGGTTTGTTGACGTTTTCAGTAGGTAGCATAAAAGTATTTGATAGAAAACTTGGATGAGAAAATGATTGATTACACCAGTACACATATGAAAACTTGTCGATCGATTTTTACAAACTAGTTGGTGATTCTATATAATTTGAGTGCGCTGATCTCAAAAATATAGTTAGATTTTCCCTATCACGTATGGTTTTCTTACTACAGGGTGTCATAAATCCCCCATTTATCCCCAAATGTGAACTATCTTATCGAGACCAACATTGGATTGCACATGCTAAACCATAAATTTTGTTATAGACTACAGTAACGCTTACATAATAATGTAGGGTAAATATATATAACAACCAGTCCCGTTCCCAGCAAAATACTCTCTCCCCTCCCATCAATGGGTGGTTAACATTTGGGGACAGATGAGGTATTACAACACCCCTTGTAGCACGAAATCTTTAGGTGATACATTAAAACCTAATTAAAGCAGAATTAAATAGCTCCTAGCTCTTGGACAAGCATATTGCTTGTTTATGAAAGAATAAAAAAATAACTGAAAGAAACAAAATATATTTACCTTCTTTACTTGCTAACATTTCAGGACTTATTCCAAAGACTTAAGACTACGAAGGTAGATCTGACTAATGACGACTAAACCGGTGCTTCTTTGATGTTTTCTTATGCTGTGCGTTAGGCTGATCTCGTTGCAGACACCAGCAGTAATCCGCCATCATATTTGTATGCCATCTTCCTTGATATCTTCTTTCCATGGTTTTGATGTCCTGGTGAAATCGTTCCCCTTGCTCCTCACTGACATCTCCGAGATTTTCGGGAGAACGGTCAAGATGCGAAAATAATAAGTGAACTTTCAGGCTCATGTTGCAGCCTAAGGCGCAAAACTTTTTAAGCATATTTTCCACCAGTCTTTCATAATTTTGGCTTTTGTAGTTTCCCAAGAAGTTTTCAACAACATCTTTGAAACCAAGCCATGCTTCTTTTTCTTTATTGGTCATTGTGTTCAGGAAATGATCGTCTGTCAATAACTTTCTAATCTGAGGACCTATAAAAACACCTTCCTTTATTTTCTCGTAGCTAATCTTTGGATATTTTGAACAAATGTACTTAAAACACTCACCTTCTCTATTCAATGCTTTGACATACTGCTTCATCAAGCCTAACTTAATGTGCAAGGGTGGTAGGAGGATTTTATTTGGTTCAACTAGATGTTCATGTAAAATGTTCTTTGATCCTGGGGTAAGATTCTCTCTAGGAGGCCAAGTTTTCCTCTTCCAGTGCTGGTCACGTGCTCGACTATCCCATTCGCAGATGAAACATGGCATCTTAGTGTATCCTGATTGCTGCCCAAGTAACATGCAAAGGACTTTGAGATCCCCACACAATATCCATCTGTGATTTTGATACTGAATTTTTTCCAGAAGCAGTTTCATGTTATCATAGGTCTCTCTTAAATGAGTAGAATGGGCCACTGGGATTGATGCATATTCGTTACCGTTGTGCAGTAACACTCCTTTTAGACTGGTTTTAGAGGAATCTATAAACAACTTCCAGTCACTGGTTTGGTATTCGATACCTAGCTTGCACACTAATCCTGTGATGTCCTTGCAAAATACCAAAGGACCATCTTCTTCGAAAAAAGGCACGAAGTCTTTCTCACGATTTCTGTACCAAGCGAAGTATGTGTCGGATGTCAATAAATTGTTCTCCTGCAATCTAGACCCCAAAAGTTCTGCAGAGTCCTTAGGCAGATTCAAATCCCTGACTAAGTCATTTAGTTCGGCTTGGGTTAATGGTTTAGGAGGATCTCGGTCAGCTGTTGGCTGTTCATAAACATCATCATTGTCTGTATTTGGAGCTGAATCAGAATCTGAATTGTATTGATCCAGGCTCTCGGGTGGGCGGGGAATAGGAACTTCTGGACCATGGGGTACCGGCCTTATTGCAGATGGAAGACTTGGGTATTGAAGGCTCTCTTTATTCTTTGCATTATAACCTTTAACATTGCAAGAACAGAAGTAGCAGTCGTCGGTATGGTTTCTAGGCTCGCGCCATACCATAGGGATCCCAAATGGCAAACTTTTCTTTTTACCTTTGTTCCAATTCCTTAGTGCCGCAACACACGTAAGACAAACCTTGTGTGGAGCCCAACTTTTGTCTTGATCTCCTAATTTAATTCCAAAATAAGCATGATAAGCTCTCTTAATGAAGGTCGTTACATTTGTCCTTTGTTTTACAACAACATACCGACCACAAATATAACAAAATATGTCTGGACTATGGGTACATCCTCTCGAAGCCATTATTAAAATTTTAAAGACGTAATGTTAGAATTATCTATCTGAAAAATATGAAAAAACGAAATTAATTAAAGGTAAAAAATTACAAAACTCCCCAAAATTGTTTTGCTAATAACTTTAAAACTGTGGGTGATAGAAAAAAACTGGTAGCACTTTTGAATTTAGCGCAGCGAACTGCTTCAGAATCACAACTCAAAATAAAGAAATCGATTTTCATGCAGACCGGTGTTATCAATGTACCTTCGTAATCGGTAAAAATTTCGGATGAGAAAATGGCTGGTTGTCAAAGTATCTCTGTGATTGGTTGAAAGTTTGTTGAACGAATCAACCCACTGATATTTCATATAGAAATAGTGGCTGGATGTTATAGTTACGAAAACTGGTTGATTTGCTTCAGTAGATAATTTTGGTTTATTATATTTCGGAAGTTCAGCGACTTTCCACTTACGAAAAATGTGAAAATTAGTTGCATTCAGTCTTTTAATTGCAATTTGATAAAATCGATGTGAAGTTGTCTGCCCTTTTCGTTCTATTCTTAAAAATGGGTGAACGATCTATTTTGCTTTTAAGTCAGCTCTTTTGTTTAGCATTAATTGGAAACTTTTCTTATTCAAGAATCCTCTCCCTGATGCCTGATGAATTCAAACATCCTGACCAAACCAAAGGCGTCGATGCCTACATCGAAGGAGAAATATCGCATTCCAGCCTAACGCCCCTCGAATTTCCTCAAGAACTCAAAGACTGCTATTATCTTCTCGCTGATAACTATTTCAAGGGGAAAGAGTGGGAGCTAGCCATTCATTATTACAAGTTAGACGTTTCCGTTAATTCTCTCCGGATTGATTCTTGGGCCCCGATGGGATTGGCGAAGAAGGCTCAATTGGAGACGCTCCTTAATTCGTGCGAAGTCATACGGAACGACGAAGAGTTCTTCAAGGAAGCTCAAAGGGCCTCACGTTGTTTGGACCGAGTGCTTCAACTAGATCAGTACTTCTCCAATTTGTGGGTGGAGAAAGGCGGTCTCGTGTATATGATTCATTCACACGCATCGAGGCTTCTAAAGCAAGATCTCAACCCGGATATGAGCATAGAAATGTTTGAATCTTTGGAAAAAATAAAGTCAGACATGTTGCAGGAAGCTTCGAAATGTTTCTGCGAGGCCTCGAGAATCGTGGAAGAAGGATGGGAAAACGACGATCTGCCGGACGAACGATGGCTGTATCAATACATGCTCGGAAAACTGGCGGAGAAGACTGGAAAGGTACCCGAAGAAGTTCTTAATCATTACCTTGACGCCTCTAGGCGATTGCACGCGATAGGAGCGAGATATCCTACAAAAATCGGCTACAATAATCCTCCAGAGTACTCCGTCGAGGCCCTAGAGGTCTACTTCAGAATGAATGTTTATATTTTCAAGTACCTGAATCAGAGAGAAGGCAAAGACGTTGAACCGCGCGTTTTGAACCTCTTCAAAAACGTGATTGAGAAATTGGCAGAATCGCCTTTCGTTTTGTGTAAAGAGAAGGGCGAAAACGATCCAAGATTGGAGACAAACTCTGAAGAAACATTGTTAATAGATGAAATCAATCCTAAAAGAGACTCGACCGAGGAACGTACAACGCCTTTTAAGAAGCAAAAAACTGGCGAGGATGATAAGACTTTCATTAAGAACTTGATTTATGAATCGGTTAACGAAGCCCTAGACACGTCATTAGGAAAAGGCAAATATATTGACAATACAGAAAAGGATACGGAGAAATCGACTAAAGAAGTCGATTCCGAAAGTTTGGAAGAACTCATTGATAAAGAAAGAGAGGAGTTGGTGTTGAAATGCTTAGATGCATTTAAATTATGCGTAACTCGATTTCCTCACCATTACAAGAGTTTATACCGTATCGCTTATTTTTATCATCATTCAAAATATCACAAAGATAACATTAAAGCTCGTAATATCCTTCTTGGCTGCGACACTTGGCAACAGTTCGATTACATGCCGACCAACGGTTTATTCAGCGAGAGAAAAATATCACCTATGAGCCCTAAAAATTCTTATTTTTTTAATGGTGTTTGGCGAATCCCCCATGATGAAATGGATCGTCCAGGAAGCTTTGCCGCTCATATGTACAGATGTGTTTCTATATGTCTCGATATCCTGCAAGAAACGAAAGACTTTTATATGGTCCTTGAGATTGCTCTTTGCCTTCGCTATTTGCCAGACAAAGACAAGAAGTACTTAAGAGACAACGAGAGGGAACTTTTGTCCGAACACGCGACTCAGGTTGGCATCCAGACTATGAAAGATAAATTTAGATACCTTTTTAAGGCGTCTGCATCGCCTCCGCCGAAATCCAGGTGTCACGCGTTCCTCATCGATGTGTACAAAGCGTACAAACAAATGAGTCGACATCTTCCCATTTCAGAATCGCCATTTGGCAAAATATTGGTCGATGCTTACGCTTCATTTAAAGGAGTTTCGAAAGAAAATAATTCCAATTTACTCCGAGAAGCCGAGAATTTCTGTATTAGGAATCCTCCTTCGATGCATCCTTCAGCTTCCGGCAGCAGCAACGGCGTTCTGTACCCAAGTGGTCTAAAAATAGGACCCCCAATTCCATCGATGCAAGGTCTGATAAGGCGCGGTAGACCGCCCGGTCCTTCTCGCGATTTCAGTTGTAATCGCTTTAGATTACTTCACGGTAACTCACCAACAGTTGGGCAAACAGTTGCTGTTCAACAAGCGTATAAAGTGTATGAGAATTTGATCCAAGCCCAAACCCTTCTTAATAATAAGAATTTGGATGAAAGAAGCCTTCACTACTATCGAAGCAAATATGAAGAATATAAACAACAGATGCTGAAGTATCTCCAAATTCAAAGTGTATCACAGTTCTTCCATTCATCTTTGCAAAGTTTAGGAACATCGACGGCAAAGCTTCCTCCTCCTCCGCCAAGCAGCAATGGCAACTCAACTAAAGAAGTTTCTCCGGATAAACAACCTCTAACCTCTAATGCAACATCCAGTCCACAAGGAAAACACTCGCTCACTTCGTTAGCGGCGAGATCCATTGCTCACGGAATCTCAATTTCGGCAATTTCTAAAAACGTTGAGCCGTCTGTTATAAAGCCAGTAAAACCCAGCATGTCCATAACTTTGTCACAGTCAAAACCGAACATAAATGATTCTCTTAATAATGGCAACACAGTATCGGTTGTAAATGTATCTAAAGAAGTAAACCTCGGGAACAGTCCACCGAACACGAATACGACCCAAAATTCTATTCCATCAAGTCCAAATTTACCGAAACTCCCTCCTGGCACAACTTTAAGTAGACAGAGTGAGGGGTCTACCAATGTTGGACAGAAAACTACCACCACCATTACTACCACTACCGCTACTACCATCACGACCACCACTACCACGACCACCACCACCGCCACCACCACCACTTGTACTACTACTACGAACAAAGAAGTTGCAGATAAAACGAAGATGAAGCCACCACTTCCTACGTCGTTGGAAACTCTTACATCGTCAACGAAAGGGAGCGTGACTATAACTCCCGCTTCGAAACCCGTCGTTACATCGTCCGCAAAGAAGCAACCAGTAATATCCTTCCAAGCCGCGTTTCAAGCCTCTCTCGCCAAATCCCAGTTGAGTAACGTGGCCGTCGTAAGTTCGACGAAGGAAACAACGGCGCTTCCGCCCACAACTCAACCACTGAAACAGGGCATCAAACTCTCGTCTCTAAAGCACCTGAAGTCTGTCGATGGGAACAGATGGGAAAACTTAAATCAACCTTTATCTTCGTCGTCGTCATCGTGTTTGCCCACGAAACATCCCACTAAGCATCCCACTAAGCATCCCACTAAACCTTCCTCAAAACCTTTGGAGCATCAGCAGCAGTCTAAACCAAAAGTAAAACCTTCAAATACTTCATCTGATTCATCTCAAAAGAAAGATGAAACTTGTATAATAACATTAGACTAAGAAAAAACAAGTGCATAAGTTTAAAAATTTACTCTTGTTCTTATTTATATAATTTTAGGTTTTAATAAATTTATCCGGTAGCTTAGTGGTTCCGGTGGCGGACTGTGAGCAGCAAGGGCCTGGTTCGCTCCCGCTTTGTGGCTCTTAGGTTGGATTAGGTTGAAGCATACATACGCCCTATATCTTGGGGGAAAGGAAATGACCCTCCTGACTGTTGAACATCTTTTTTAATAAATATTTGTATTATAGTAAGTTTCCATTGTTTCAAATTTCATATTACACTTGAAATTAGAGTACAGCCATAATACTTGCTGGTGGTTTTAATCTTGACAGTACTAAATGAGGGTTTGAACCCCTGAACCCCCTAGGGCTCAAGCCTCACTGCTGCTGCAGTGGCTGGCTAAACCGGCCTTCTAGCAGACACCTAATCCATCAACCCTTAAAAACTGATCTCGAAATGTCTTAAATAATTCACCTGCTACGTGGATTACGTATAAACCATGCAGTGCAGTATTTAAAAAATGGGATTAACTGCGTTAATCCCATTGCCAAGTGATGATAGTGAGTTTAATCCCATCACGAACTGGTGATACTGTATATAGCTATATACTCATTAGGATTTTACACGTTTTAAGTAATAAAATTTATTATAGTAAAACTTATATTCCATTACATAAACAATTGAAAGTTTTCACTTTTTAATCACTCTAATGAATGTAAGCAATCTTGGCATTAACTTTCTTGTTCGTTAAACCTTGGAAAACTGGATAATGTTAATATATTAAATAGATTTATGCTATATTCATATAGAGTTCATAAAGTAAACGTATATTGAAATAAATTTCACATATATAGGGGATGAATTTCACAATTCCTTGACGAGGCTGAATATACAAAAGGCCTTGGAATAATTTTTTCCTTTTCCTTGTGGGTTTGCTATGTATATAGATAGAGCAAGGAAAAAAAAACTTATTCCAAGGCCAAGCCGAAAATATATTGATCTCGTGTCCGAACCAGATAAGTTGGGGCTTCTATGCGAAATATCGGTGTGGAGGTCCTAGTATCGGCACCGTGCAGTTGTATGGAATGCGCATACCAGGATCCATCCGACAATGATTGTCTCCGACCAGTCAGTTTAAACACGCTGCTGTATTTAGGTTTGACCGCAGTTTTGCAAGTTTTTTTAAGAAAGAAGCGGTGATTTCCCTTTATGCGTGTACGTACTGTATAACTATATAGGGGGAGAAAAGTCTTAAGATTTTACACACGCAGATAATTTGTTAATAAATAAATTCCAATGATATTACTGTGGTGTATGCGGTACTTCTCAAAGCAACTAGATAAGGCCAGGAATGACTCTAGGCTAGAACAGAAAAGCCTTAGGCCCTAGCCTCAGTCAGTAAGGATGGAATACAGCAATGAAAAAGTATCTTGTATCGTGGACTATTTCTTTTAACAATTGTGAAGAAAGTTTGCGTTTATTTCAACAAAAATATAATGAACCACCACCAAATGCAACCACACTTCGATACTGAAAGCTAAAACTTTTGGGGATCTTTTCCGTTTGACTGCCGCCATTGAAACATAATTAAACTTTTTGTATTTTAACTGAAATGTCTTGATGATACAAAAGTTACTTTATAAAAAAGCTTTTCTTAATTTCCCCTTCAAATTTTGTTTCTTATAAACAATTTTAATTACTTTCAAGATCCATGCTTAATTTTTAAGTTTTAATCGTGTACTCAGAAAAATAAGGGGATCACCTGAAGATCGGGGCCTCCAGCCTTCTTTAGTTAGCTTTATAAGGCTAACTAACAAAAATATCACGACCTAACCTAACCAATCGTCAAGGTCGTACAGTTGACCTAACGATTGGTTAGGTTAGGTCGTGATATTTTCGTTAGTTAACCTTATAAGGCTAAGTAAAGAAGGCTGGGGGCACTCACCTCTTATGTTTCAATGGCGGCAGTCAAACGGAAAAGATCCACTTTTGGAAATGGGGAGCCTGTAAAAGATCGTCTAAGAAGCACAAGACCAGTAACTGCGACATGAAAATAAAGGAAATGTTCAAGTCGATCCAACAACTTGAACGGGAAAATTCGCAGAGAAATTGGGCATTTCCAAATTTTCAGTAGCAAAAATATTGAAATCACAGGGGCACTACGATTACAAACCCATTTATTTTCGTCTCGTATACGACGATGGTTTTGATAGACGGCTGCAGTTTACTGAAACGATGAGAGAAAAGTTCAACAGTGATCCAGATCTGCCTCAAAAGATCATATTTTCAGATGAATATGTGTGTGATTCAATGAGTAAAGGAAGCAAACACAATGTTCACTACTGGGCGAAAAAAAAAAATCCCAAAACGTTAAGACGGCTACAGTAACAGTTTGGGCATGCAAAGTTTTGCCACAGTTTACTAATGGCGTTGGCAGGAATTTGCTTTATGAACGTGACAGAGCGCCGCCACATTACTCTGCAGCTGTCCGTGAGATTCTGGATACCAACCTTGAAGGAAGATAGCTCTTAATACTCGACAACTTGCTATTAGCATTTATAATTTCCATACTCCACACAACTTTTATTTCTCGGAGAGTAATGAAAAGTTATATTCTTATTTTTGTAATCTGTATGTTGTTATAACTGCGAAGAGCACAATATGTAACAAGTCCTGGCCCTAATCTGAAGTTACCAGCCACTCCAAAAGCGAATCCACGCGCACACTGGCGTATTAAAGGGGGGGGGGCGGTGCCAGGCGACAGGGCCCAGCTGTTTTAGGGGCTGATGTTTATAATGATAAATTTGGAATGCTCAATAATATATATCAACTAACTTCAGAAGAAGCGTCAAAAGCAACAAAAAATCCGACTAGTCCATTACCCAAATGATTTTGAGGACAGCTTCCCATTTGAGTTTCAGTATTTTGTACCGTTTGTCAAACAAAACGCTTTAGCTGACACTCGCCCATTTGGAATACTACAGGAAATTCACAAATTGAGGGCTGTTTGGATGGTGGTGGATGATTTTGTGATCAACTTTGGTCGCTTAGTAGTGGACTTGTAGTTGTGTAAAACTTGCATTACTGTATTTGATTTAGAAATAAATGGTTTTATTAATTTACATGACTCGAAGATTTGTCTTGAGGGACCCCAAGAATATTTTGGCCCCAGGGCCCAAAAATCCTTAATACGGCACTGCACACACACATCAACTTCTCAGTTAATACTGTTGAATGAAATTTGTAATTCATAAAGCTTGCATGGGAGGGCGCTGCGAGTCAATTCACAGTCTAATAAATTTATCAAGTCTCCTTATTTCATGAGTTATTGCACTAAAATGAACTTAGTACTAGTAGGCTTTCATACAATACCCTACAACTTACTATTACTTAGATTACAGTGGCCTACTTAGTTAGTGCTCCAGACAACTATCTCTTAATCTTCTATGGACTTCTTGTATAATGTTTATACCTGTTGAGTTTGAAATAGTGTGTGTTTATTACTATTTACAGCTACCATACTTTACACAACTTTTTATCTCAAAAAGTAATGAGAAGTTATATTCTTTTTTTACTCTATTCTCTAGATTATCACAACCGTAATAATGTGATTAAGACTTGGTAATTATATTAAACTATCATGACTTGGATTACCCCGATAGGCCCCAGTGGCTTCATGTCTTCCAAATGTAAAGACCACCTGAATAATAAGTAAACTTTTGTTACTGAAATTAAATATTTTATTTAAGTATGTTCTTAAGATACTTTGTCAGTGAAAAAATACTATTAAATACTGGGGAAATTTGGGGAGAATCATGATAGTATTAACGTGGGACTCCCCACTCCGTTCTTAGCAGGAAATAATTTGTTCTTGAATCAGCTGATACTAATGCAAAGACTTCAATTGGGACTTGAATTTAGATTACAGTATTCTACAACCGAAGTTTCCTTTTGTCTCTCTCAGAACTTATTTGATTAACTATTGTAATGGCAAAGGAATTTGTCTTTCTTATGAAAGTGTTTTGGGAAATGAATTTCCATCGTTCCTACTTTTGACCTTAAAGAAAGCCAATTTATCTAATCTGATCTAGGTGATTATCGTTTGATAGTCCTTTTGTAGTAGCTATAATATCTTCTACTAACAGGTTCCTTTTTCTTTTCCCTTCTATGTGTTGTAGAGTGAAACCCTACAAATGAAGTTGTAGAGGTCTTTTTTTTTTCATTTTATATTTATTTTAGTCTTGGTGCCTATAATCTATTAGGGTTGTTTTCGAAGGGTTCTTTAGATACTGAACTTTTGTTCTCATCTAGATTTTGCAGATTTTTCGTAGAATCGACACAACTATTCAGTGAATTGTATTAAATGAAACAGGAAAAAAATAACTAAGTAAATAAAATAAAATTGTCCAATTTTCATGCCTGATTTGAACTAGTGTACATGAAATGTAGGCTAGCGTGGGTCCTAGTTCAGCTTTGAATCTTGAGTTTGATGTGGGTCTTACATTACATGACAGTTCATTTGGGAAACAAAGCCATTCCGGCTGATCAAGGTTATCCAAGTAATGAGCTATATTTTATAATAAAATTGTACAAAATGTCAATCTCAAATCGGATAATTAACATACAACCATTTATAGGGCTCCCAAAATAACCTACGTAACTTGAGCTAAGAATATGTACATTATTTACAATCTACCAACTGGCTCTTTCATTCATGAAAGCATCCAGATTTTTCTTAAAACTAACTAAGGAGCTACCATTTACCACATCATTTGGCAAGTCATTCCAAAAATCTACTACTATATTCATGACTAAAACATTATTTTTGTAGATCCACCCAACAAGTCTGTTTTCTAATTTTCTTATTGCCCTTGAGTTTTTCCATCAGACACTAATAAGAAAAAGTTGCATCTAAATTCTCCAAACCTGAAAACATTTTGAACACCTGAATCATATCTCCCCTCGTACAACATCTCTCAAACTAAACAAAACCAGTTCCTTAAATTGTTCACTGCCGCTTGAAAAATTGAAACTTTTGTGCAGTGCCATTGCATTTTTTGAGTTAGGCCTTTTTCCAATTTCAAGAATATATGCTATTGCTTTGATATAAGAATTGGTAGGTATTTATTGATGTTTTTTAACATGATGCACATGTGTATTGGTGGTATTGGCTGTCAATTTTTTCCTTAGTTCCACATGACATACTGTACATGTGCATCACATTTTTTTCATTATAACTGATGAACTTATAAAGGGAAATAAATATGGTAGTCATCATAAGGTTTTCAAAATTATCTATTTTTATGAGTGTAGGAATAAAAAAATTAAAAATGCTACATAACAGAAAGTACATTAGAAAAATAAAATTTTCCTTTTCTTTGGTTATTTATTGATGCATTTTTGCAAAGCAAAAAATGTTACACACAGAAAATATATTAGAAAAATAAAATTTTCGTTTTCCTTTATTATTTATTGATACATTTTTGTAAAGCATGGCTCTAAATAGAGGGCTGGCTTTTTAGGGCATTTTTCATAAAAGTGTGTTCTCTCTTTTCATTTTCTTTCCTCAAAGCATACTCGACAGCATTTTCTCATTATTTGGTCATTGTCATTAGGTTGTAGCTTAGTGGATACATGCATTGCATCACTTGGTGGTCTATGACATTGATTTGTAGATGGAAGAGTTACAGAAGAGACAAAGTACATACTTCCACATGATTGATAGGTGAAAATTGTAATAAGTTTCATTTTCAGAAGAGTACTTTTTGTAGAGATAGAAATTATTGAGCATCATCATCTGAAATATGAATGCTAAGCTTAAGGTGCCAGTGCACAGATTTCCTTTCACATGGATAGTATGACATCATTTGATCTTTTTTGTCTATACCACCTAAAAAACATTATATTGTGCAATAGCTTCAGGCTTGCTAACAACTTGTCCTCTGCAATTTGTAACATCTACCATTTTATCAGAATACTCAGCAGAAATTAACAATATTTCTCTCTGATCATGCCATTTGGTTACTGCTACACCATTTGAATATTGGCAGTGTCTTTCTCCTTTTTTGACTTTTGCATCAGCAACTTGTTTTGGGTTGTCTTTATGATTTGAATGTAGAGTTCCTGTGCAGTATGTGTTTTGATCTACTCTGCATGCCCATATGGGTCACTGACTTTATGAGTTCCATGAATGATACCTTTTTGGCTTACAGCACACTTTCCAGCCATAAGCACTATTTTTCCTTACTATGCAAACAACTGTTACATTGAGCTGGCATGTTGGTAGTTCCAGGGTTCTCAGGTTATTGCCATGGGAACCCAACCAGGTAAGAAGAAGACAAGCAAAATAATAACTATTGTAGAAATTGTCCATATATAGGGCATGACCATTGTTCAGTTTGCCTTGCATTAGATGCAGGACAACATTTCCCAAATGACCCTTTCCATCTGTATCATCTAAGACATCATTGTAGACCATAGTTTTTAGTACTAAACCAGCGGGCTCTGTAAGCTGATAGAGTTTTATCCCATATTTGTCTACAGATCTACAGAAGCTAGGGCTAACAAAGACCCTAAGTTCCACTCTAAGGTTAGCCTGAGAGAAAGAAGAAAGTAAGGGGTTAAGTAAGTAGCAAAACCTATCACTCGTGGGTTAAAATTCATTCAGAAAAAGAGAAAGACACCATCATCATCTGCCAGCCACTGCTGACAAGTTGGAAAAATAGTTGAAGAAAATATTTCCAGTTGTTGCAGACTGGTCCTCCACTCTATAAGGAGGTAGAGGATGCAGCCCACTCTGCTGGAAAGGGGTGAAAGATGAAAAGAAGTAAAATAAGAACGCATGACAAACCATGCAACACATTCTTAACTCAAGAACAACACATTCTTAACTCAAAGCAACACATACCCCCAGCAGTTGCAGACTGGTCCTCCACTCCAAAGGGAGGTAGAGGATACAGCCCACTCTGCCAGAAAGGGGTGGAAGATGAAAAGAAGTAAAATAAAAATGCATTACAACCATGCAACACATTCTTAACTCAAACACTATCATCCCATGCAAACTACAGACATGCAATGAAGAGAGTTACAGACCTGCAAATAAGGAGAGAAAAAAAAGTATAAAGAATAACAAAAAGTGGGTTAGTTTATGCTACGAGCTACATCTAAGTTCGTGTTAGTCTAATTTTTTTTTTGCTGGCATGTCACAAGCTGGCATTAGTCATCAATAGACTCATTCCCGATTACCACCCCCAGAGCTTCTGTTACTAATTGTTTTATTATATTAAACGACGTTAATATTTTTAAAATGCCTATCTAAATGGTTCATAAACACATTAATGCTGGTAGAGTTCACAACTGACACAGGAAGATTATTCCATTTATCAGTTACTTTAAACATAATGAAGTTTTTAACGATATTAGTAATGAAACGTCTGCCATGCAACTTAAATCTGTTATTACGAGTATTGCTATTAATTATCGAAAGTGAATAGTTTATCAAAATTTACGTTATTGATTTTATTAATGATTTTGAAAACTTCAATAAGCTCCCCCTTAATCTTCTAGTTTTGAATGAATGCAATTCTAACTCTTTAATCCTATCCTCATAAGGCTTTTTGCGCAATGATGGAATTAGTTTTGTGGCATGATGCTGAACCCTTTCTAACCTATCAATATCCTCACGCAAATACGGGCACCAAAACTGAACAGCATATTCTAAATGAGGCCTGACTAGGGACTTGTAAAGGGACAATATAATATTCTTTGATTTAAATTTGAAATTACGCGCTATGAAGCCTAACATCCTATTAGCTTTTGCGCAAGACTCCAGGCACTGGTTCCTAACTTTTAAATCCTTAGATACATGTATGCCTAAATTTACTTCCTCGTCAACACTCGCTAACTCTCTAAAATCCATTGTGTACGTGTAATTATTGTTACGAAAATCTATATGCAAAACTTTACATTTGTCTACGTTAAATTGCATCTGTCACTTATCCATCCACTCCATAATCCTATTTACATCAGCATGGAGCCTATTTCTATCATCCTCATTAACAACCTTACTGCCTATTTTAGTATTGTTCGCAAATTTTGACATGTTACGGTACTAGTCAATCCTACATCTATGTTGTTAATGTAAATTTATGTCTCTTATTCTTTATGTATTGATGAAAGATAAGGCAACCTTTCCACAGCACCCTACCATATATTCATCAAGCAAAAGTCTCATGTATTTAATATTGGTTTCTTTGTATGGTATTGGTAGTGTAGTCCCACTTTTCAATAAAGGAAACAAACACCTAGCTAAAAACTATGAACCAATTAGTTTAACTTCTATTATTTGCAAATTACTTGAAAGTGTCATCAGAGACAAAATTACAATATTCTTAGGGGAGGATTAATTAGTAATAGCCAACATGGCTTTTGAAATGGTAGGTCATGTTTGACAAACTTAATTGAGTTTTATGATAGTATGTTAAAGCATCTGGATAAAAATGAAGCTGTAGATATTGTGTACTTGGATTTTGCCAAATCTTTTGATACAGTTCCTCATAAGTAGTTGCTTATTAAAGTTAGAGCTCATGGAATAAAAGGGACAGTAGCAAATTGGATTGAAGAATGGCTTAAAGAAAGAGAACAGAGAGTCCAGTTAAATGGGACTAGGTCTACATGGAGCCCTGTTCTGAGTGGAGTCCCACAGGGGTCAGTACTTGGACCTCTACTTTTTATTATTTATATTAATGACTTGGAAAGGGGTCTAAATAGTAAAACCTCAATATTTGCATATGATATAAACTTGGGACAAAATGTAAGATCTTTAACAGGTGCCATGAAAATGCAAAAGGACATTGATAAAGTAGTTGCTTGGGCAGAAAGATGGGAGATGAAATTTAATGTGGAAAAGTGTAAAGTTATGCATGTTGGTCATGACAATCCAGAATTTGAATATAACATGGATGGAAGTTGGATAAATAAAGAAAAAAGGAGAGAGATTTGGGTGTCATTGTGAATCATGATCTTAAACCTACAACTCATTGTATTGAAATTAGAAATAAGGCTAATGCTAGATTGAACCTAATGCAAAAACATATAGAATATAAATTGCCAGAAATTATAAGTAGGTTCTACACTTCATACTTGAGGCCTCTTCTTGAGTATGGCATTCAGTTCAGTAGTCCTTATTTAGAGCAAGACAAAGACAGACTAGAAAAAGTACAAAAGAGAGCCACAAGGATGATACCATGCCTTAGACACCTTAGTTACAAAGAGAGATTGGAGCACCTAAACATTTTTTCCCTAAAGAAAGAAGGTTACGAGGTGATATGATAGAAGTATATAAAATAATAAATGAGTTAGATAATATAGACTTCCACTCTCTTTTTCCAAAGGATCACAATGATAGGACAAGAGGCCATAGCCTTAAGCTTTTTCAGCAAAGATGTAAATCACAGTTAGTACAACATACTTTTTCAAATAGAATAGTAAAATTCTGGAATAGCTTAGATGAAGTGAGTTCCCATACTTTGGAGACTTTTAAGAATAAACTAGATAAATTATTGACTGAAAGAGGTATTTGGTAATGATGATTTGCTGGAACTGGTAATGGTGTGAAGGAGGTTTGTGAACCCTTCCCACACATATATAGTTTATTTTTTATTTGGGTAAATCTCATCACTGACACAGTGTGATGGGATGTAGGGAGGCAGCATCTTGGGTTAGGGGATACTCTCTGTCTTTATACCCCCCATTTAGAGAGATTTCTCTGCTGAGTGGTGCCCCCCATAGCACTGTGATGTATGAAAGACTCATTATGTTCACTTGCCTCATAGACACCTTTAATAATAAAATAAATACATTCATTTCAATTTACAATGACATGAATAATTGTGAAGCTCGACTATTTATTTAATTTAATTTGGCCTTTAAGCTTTAGGCTTTACTGGGCTCTTATTAAAAATAAACAGCTAGTTGTTATTAATTAATAATAAATAACTAAGTAAGTATTATTAATAGTTAAAACATGTATTAATCTTAAATTATCACTACTGACATGACAAATACAAGGTCACCATTGAAGGCACTATACATGGTAACATGGTAAGAATTTTATAGTGGGCACACTAGGGGCCCTTTGGCTCATGTGTGTGTCTCCACTGTTCTTCTGCAGCTTAAATCCCATCTCTATATGGGGTCGCTGTTCTTGATGAGTCTCCTCCATTCTCTTCTATCACGCACCATGTCCTCGTCCAAATTTTTCTCCCAGATGTCTGCTGCCACACAATCCTCCACCTCATCTTTGGTCTACCTCTTCTTCTCCGTCCTGGCACCTCCATTTCCAGCACCCTACATCCCACGTAATCCTCCTCTCTTCTCATCATGTGCCCATACCATCTCAGTCTGGCTTCTTGGACTTTTCTTGACACCTCTACTACTTTCACTGTTCCTCTGATGCATTCATTTCTGATTTGATCCCCTCTAGTTACACTGCATATCCATCGTAACATTTTCATTTCAGCCACATCCATCTTTCTGTCACTAGTCTTCTTCATTGACACCATCTCCATACCGTACAACATGGCTGGCCTAATCACTGTTTTGAAGACCTTCCCTTTCAGCTTCACTGGCATCCTACGATCACAGAGAACTCCCGACACCTCTCCAGCTCCTCCATCCCGATTGTATCCTACGATTCACCTCTCCCTCTGCCTTGATTGTTGATCCCATGTATTTAAAACGATCTACCTGTTTGATCAGTTCACAGTTTAACATCACTCCCCCTCCTTCATCCGGTTGTACATTACATCTCAGATATTGTCTTCTTCCGACTAACTTTCATACCTCTACTTTCCAATGCCTCCCTCCAATTTTCTAGCTGTTGTTCTACTTTCTGGAGGGTTCCAGGACAGGTGAAGCAAAAAATTTTCATTTTGACACCCGACCATCTCAGATCTTGCTTATGTTTGGTGTATAAGGTATGTTTGTGCAAGAAAGCCAGCTGTGAAAGTTTCAGCTTTCTACGACCATTACTTCACGAGTTATGAAGGTCAGAAAAATCAAGGTTAAGGTCAAAATAGCTCAAGGTCGGCATCTTTGGATGCACCTCACACATTCACTAATTATCGTAACCATATGAAACTATATGTTTTTGGACTCAGAATGAGCTGTAGAATCCAAAAAACGCAACGAAATCAGCAATAGGAGAACAAATAAAAATGTTCACCCTTTTTCAAGGAATGAATTGACCTTTTGACCTTGAAGTTCACACATTTTGGGGAAACATTTCTTTACACAAAATGAAGTTCCATCATTGCACTTTTAATATAAACAATAAAAATGCATCTTATTCACCAACTATACTGTCTTAAAGAATTTTTCAAATTGGCTATTTTTCAAATTTCTGGCAAAATTGCCATATGTACCATATATGCATATATGTACTGTTAAAATCTAGAGATATTCATTATTTAAACTACTTAAGCAAAAATAAATATTATTAGAAACGTGATACAAAATCACTTAGATATAAGCTAGGTACCATAGGTATAACTATGATATAGATCTCTATTTTATTGTGGTCTCCTCCACCCCTACAACCACACCTTTCCACCCTTAGAAATATTTTACTTTTTTTATAATTACTTTTATTAATAATACATTAATACAAACATATATATGACTCTCGGCCACTGTCACCAAGCAAAAAGGTTTCTGTTTCAACTTCATTACAGGAATAGGTTTGGAAACTATTAGGAATCACTAACAATTCCAAGTCAGATGGATTAGCAGGATATGCTGTTAGTTCTTTCCTTTTCCTTCTCACCATTTTTCTCAATGCACTGTGATTGGGTATGGCTCCATGGCAAGCTTCCGATAGATTACCTAAACTTGAATTAATAACCTGTGATGTTCCTTCTACAGTTTCCACAGCCCGCAGTTTGATTTTTATAATAGTGCGCTCTCTTTCTACTTTCGATGCTGAGGCGCCATGTGAATGCGACTGTGTAGGCCGGGCTGAAACTCAAGATAGAATTAATCAGAGTCATTAACAGTTGGCTTTTGATATAAAAATAAGATTCCTGAAAAAAATAATTGGTGGCCACCCCCGTTTTTGTAAAAACATCTAATGCCACACTAGCAAAATCAGGAAAATGGCAATATCTCTTCTTTTGAACATGCTAGAGAGATGGTTTGCATACCAAAAGATGCAGAATTTGATTTAGAACAAATTATTAAGAGTGGTATTTTTTCATAAAACCTTTAGTTTTTGAGTTATTTTAGAAAAACTAATTTTTGGGGCCCATAGACCCCCTTTCGACGGACCTTAGTGACAAAAGAAATTCTAAAATAAGCATGATTTGGCTTTTTGATTACTAACATTGCCCTAAAAGGATGTTGACATGGACATAGTGATCACATGATATGACTTTTCCTTGTTATCTTGCATCCATTATGCTTGATTAAAGAATAGAGGGTGGGGCTGCTTCATGAACTTTTTTTAAACGTAATAAATTGAAAACTTGTTTTTTTTCAGGTGCCTTTGTTATAAGTTTCCAACTGCAATTTGTCATTGAATTCAACATTTGCAATATAAAATACGACTTCTACAAGGAAAACAGTTGCTAAAGTACTTGGTGATGTACGTTTTATGCCAGCAGAACAGTTTCCTTTAGGGAAATTGCCTACATTGAAGCAAGTTATTGAAAGGTGTTTGTGTTTCGGAGACTATAAAACAGATGCTGTACTGAGAGCTACTTCTGAAGAATTGCATAAATTGTGGGTCACATATAATGTTTATCCAATATCAGTAAATGCCATACAGAGCCGACTGAAAACCCAAATAAAGGAATTCAACTGCCTTCTGAAGTATGACAAAAAGAAAAGGGGACCTAAATATCATCAAGATCTGGATGATTTTCTGAAAACTGTAAACATTTTATTTGACATATATCAACATGATCACAAACTGTTGGCAGATACAGAGAAAAAGCACTTACTAAAAATGACTGAATCTGATTACCAGTTTTATGAGGTAGGTCTGTTGATTGAATTTCAAGTTGTAAATTATTAATTAATATTAATTAATTATCAATTATTAATATTATTATCAATTAATAATAATTTGCTACAATTTTTAAAGTGCATTTAATAAGTTAGTAATATCAATAATACACTATTAATGATGTTAATGATAAGTAATATTTTAGTATTTTCTCATTTTTGTAAGAATTTCAATTTACATATAGAGACCCATAGATAAAAGATACATTATATTGTAATGAAATATAATCACTTTGTAGGACCAGAAAACAACTAGGCATGGTTACTGTACCCTGAAAGAAGTCCCAGAAACAGCCACTGACTTAAAATTCAAATCACGGGTTATTCAATCTCAAAAAGCAAAAGAATCAGTTCCTCCTCCTCATCCTCCTGAACCTATGGACATTCCTGAGTTGACAGATAGCGACAGTTGTAATGATTCATTTGATGCAGACTATGTTCCAGAAGTCTCATGAGTGTAGAGATGGTCTTATTAGAAACAAAATTAGATCACGTAAATTAATGAAAGATTTTGTGTGTAAAAAATATTTTAAGTTCTAGATTATTATTTATCATGCTAAAATATGACAAAATGACATTTGTTAATTGTATAATTTAATGTTTGGCATTTTGGAATGTCAAAAAGCATTTTCAATGAATTTAAAATGGCTGATTTTGATTGATTTTGATTGCTGATTGAAAACCACTAATACGTGTCAATTTGCAGCTTGAGAATGTTTTATTGTGTTGACATTCAGTTGAAAGGGGGTCTATGGGCCCAAAAAATTAGTTTTTTTAAAATAACTCAAAAACTAAAGGTTTTATGAAAACATATCACTCTTAATAATTTGTTCTAAATCAAATTCTGCATCTTTTGGTATGCAAACCATCTCTCTAGCATGTTCAGAAGAAGAGATATTGCCATTTTCCTGATTTTGCTAGTGCGGCATTAGATGTTTTTTACAAAAACGGGGGTGGCCAGACACACGGTGGTGGCCACCAATTATTTTTTTCAGGAATCTTATTTTTATATCAAAAGCCAACTGTTAGTCACTCTGATAAATTAAAATCAAACAAAAATTATAGTTTCAGCCCGGCCTAAATTGCGTATTATGTACTTAACTATTTCACCATTTCTAACATGAATCCGTGCTTTACAAATATCCTTTCTCTCACATCTCCAAAAGTTGGTTATTTTATCTGCTGCAAATTTATTGAACACATACAAATATCTATCATTGGCTAACTTTTCTTTTCCATGTTGAGACAGTAACACTGATTCCATGTGTAAATGGGGATGTTCAGATACTAATATTTTCACAATCTCACCGTAATTTCACTTAAGCAGACTGAAGGCTGTCACCAACTACTTTCCATGTTTATGCCTACCTTTAAAACTAAATTCACTATTTTTAAGCACCGCCTACTATTTTGGCCAACTCTATTCATTTTTATGATTTTTTAGCGATATATGAATTTAAATATATTTAATATGGTATAATTTAATTTAATTAAAATATTAATATTAATATATTGGTATTATTAGGCATTCAAACTTTTTGTAAATACAATTTCGATATATTAAATATTAATATTAATATATTGGTATTATTAGGCATTCAAACTTTTTGTAAATACAATTTCGATATATTGGTATTATGTTTTCTTGGCGCTGAGTTGGGTCTGCATCAAGTTGGCTATGCACCCAGTTAGATCTGCACCCAGACGGCCGTGCCGAGCTGCCCGCGCTGAGTTGTCCCATTCCGGGGTTTGGGAGCTCTCAGGAATCCTTCCTAACTGTGGAAGTTCCCACCAAACTTGGAGTCTTAACTACACCATCTCAATATCTCCTTAAGATTAACCACATTTTATTTGCCTTATTTCTAGCCTCTAAACACTGCTTAGAAAATTTTAGATCATTACTAACTATAATGCTAAGATGTTTTTCCTGTCTAACATCCTCTAACCAGTTTCCTTGCTTGTCATAACTAATGTTTTTATTTCTCCCAAAATGGATGAATTTGCATTTTTAAATATTGAAATTCCATCTTCCATTTAGTAGGCCAGGAAACTGATCTATCAAGATCTTTGTATACCACAGTTTATAAGAATTTTTCTATATTTGTAACGAGAGCAACTACTTTTGTATCATTTGCAAATTTAGAGACTTTAGTACCTACTTCCTTCTCTAAATCATTTAGATATAAAATAGAGAGTAATGGACCTAACACTGATCCCTGTAGTTCCCCACTTTTCACTTTCTGATGGCCATATTCATGACCATTAGGTGTTTCACTCGTACAGAGGAAAATATCAAAGGTCAATACTTTTCTCCACTTTGCTTTTGCTTTTATTCCTTTTCATGTAAGAAAGATGTGCACCAATTTTGAAAATGATTAAGTGATATTTAGGGGTTGCACACATTTGAATCTTTCATAATGAACAATTTTCTTCAGTGTTATGAAAAAATTCTCCCTTGGAAGCACAGAAAATAAAAAACTCTAGTATTAAAATCAGAAAATCTGAATCAATATTTGAATTGGTACAAGGATGTTCCTGCCTTGGTTCTTTTTGGCACCTCCTTTCAATAATGTTCAACAATCCTCAACAAGAATTGTTTTTGCTTCTCATCCTTGACTGATTCATTGAATTGCTTGATTAATGCAATTCCCCCCTCCGCTGTGTCGTTTATGCCTTTCAGCACGTTGACTGATTCTCTCAAGCCGTCATTTTTGGTGTACTCCTCTATGTTGTCGACATCCCCAACCGACACTGAAGTTGTTGAAGAATGTCTTTGTCCTTTGAGTGATGAAGTTGCTCAGATCCGTGCCTTCAAAAGTCAGGTTTTTCCACTTGAGTCGTTTGAGTTCCTTCCTCGATGCAGGTTTGTTCAGGGCCTGGAACATCTTTTCTTTCTTATTTGGCGATATCCATTCATCAAGGAAAGCCAAGCCGACTAGAGTTTCCGAGAGATACCATAGATGCCTTTTGGCAACTCTCAAGGCAGCCTGGCCCAAGTCCTTGTTCGGATATGAAATCAACAGTTGAATCATGTCTAGGTCATTTTTTGGGGCCCACCTACTGACCATTGCCCAGTGACGTGCACAGACTTTCAGAAGGGCAGGGGCTCAGTTGAAAAAAGGGCACTCCCCTAACATTTTTAAAAATGAAATCCGCAATGCCATATAGGCTATATACAGGGCGTCCCCAAAAAATGTATACACACTTTAAATAATTATAAAGGCAGTGTTTATTAAAATACATTTCATTTTCAAAATGTAATAGAATCTACAGACATTATTTAATTGTTTTGTCAATGCCTGTTTTCAAACTGACGTCCGTTCTGGTCCAGGCACTGCTGATAACGCGAAGCAATGGAATCGCAAACATCACGAAACATTTCGTTTGGTATTTGTGTGCATTCTTGTTTAATGGCTGCTCTCAATTCAGCGACTGTTGCAGGTTTTATAGCGTAGACTTTGTCTTTTAAGTATCCCCATAAAAAAAAGTCTAGTGGTGTGAGGTCTGGTGAATGCGGAGGGTATTCTACGAAACCCCTTCGTCCAATCCACATCCACATCGTGCCAAGTACCACTCGCAATACTCCACTCTTCGGTCCGGATCATCTTCATTAATAGCATGGACTAATCTTGGAATGTAACTTTTCCATTAACAGCGCTTCAAAATGCGTTGGACAGACGATTCTGAAATTCCTACCTCACGCCTCGCTTGCCGCACAGATTTTCTTGGACTTTGGTGATACGTTTCCAGTACTCTTTCTTGCTTTGTGGGGCTTGTCGATGTCTGTGGTCTTCCGGAACGCTTCTTGTGGACATTCTGAACAGTTCCATCGGCTTCAAACTTATCTCTAATTCGAGTGATGGTAAGTCGCGTTGGTGGATCTGTTTGAAACTCCCTCCTAAACTGTCTTTGCACTTCAACTGCGTTTTCACACTTCCAGTAGCATTTTAGAATGAATTTCCTTTGTTTAAAGCTTAGTCTGACTGCCATTATTAATTCTAATGGGTTTAACTTGGAAAGAAAGAAACATCAATTGAGCTATCAGCTGTTAAAGTGTGTATACATTTTTTTGGGACGCCCTGTATATGTATACACACACAAAGAAAAATTTTAAAATTGTATGTGGTAAATATTCTTAAATTCCATTAAATTCAATGCATTATTTTTGTATATAAAGCTGATTAAAGAAAATAAATGAAAATTTGTTGTAAAAAGGCATGTTTTTATTGCAAGATTGCTTCAAAAATATATTTCCCTTCACTTTTATCTTAGGCCTAATCTAATCTAATCTAGGCAGTAGACCTAATTAAGCTTTTGTTAACCAAATTCACAATATTTAATAGCATGCAATTTCTAAATAGTTACTTTACTTATAACTTTTATAAGTATCAATCAGCAGGATAAAGGCAGAAGGATCTACCGTAATTGTTGTCCTTGCGGAAAAATTGCATCATTTTATAATAAATAATCTAGATATTTTTATTCACTTTTAATGAAAATTGTATTGTTTTTAAAAATCATTTTCATATTAAAAATGAAAAGGTTATGATATGTTGTTTAATAAATCATTTATTAATTTAATGAAATTCATGCCAGTACTAAAACCCAAAATCCATCGTTTGACACTGGTGTACTGATGGGCCTAGCCTAGTAGGGGACGTGGACGTTTTTACCAACTTATGAGTAATGTCATACAATATTTTTTGGAGTAATGTCACACTGCTTTGGATTCCAACTTACCATAATTATCAGTGAGAAATCACTAGTTAGCTTAGGTTAACGTAAAATAAACAAACAGTAAACAATACACCCACATACCCGAGAGACGCAATCAACAGTGAACAGCTGCAGTCAGTGTTACCACTAGGGACGCCCTCCCTGATTGACAAAATAATAGTAATGGTATGTTAAGTTTATTATTCTAATAAAAAAATCATAGATCAAAGTAATTCCAGTTTTGAAAATCTGTTGAAGTAGCAGTAACTAAATAAAAATATAACTAATTAATTCAAATTTGTCGAATCAATATATTTATGAATTTTGACTAAAAGGGCACTTTTGATATGAAGAAGAAAAAGGGCAGGGGCTCAAGCACCCCAAGCCCCCCCCCCCCCCTGTGCACGGGCCTGCCATTGCCTCATGCCAGAACCAGACATAAATGAAATACGTAAAAAGGGCCACGTTGTGCAATCCCTTCACCTCTCGGTTGGTGAGTTCCAGTTGCTCCTGGAACAAAACCATTTTCAGCACATAGATAGTTTTTGCCATCCACCTGGCTTGATGATGGGCTCCTGGAGTCCTGAAGGATAACTCAGCTCCACTCCAGCCTCCAAGGAAAAGGAGCGACAGCTTGAGGAGTTCCTCATAATCTTCTCTCAGGTGACATGAACTTTCAATGACTCCACGAAGATAACTCACCATCCTGATTCATTCATCTTCCAAGTACCTAGTGGCTGGCTCTTCTTCATCGATCATGGTTTTGAAATAATATTTGTTAATAAAGTCACAATGCTGCTGAAATCGTCGAAACAACAGGATTTCAGGACCACTTGTTGGCCCCAGGGACTTATGAAAGACCTTCAAAATGAGCTCATAAATGTGGTGATGGCAAGGCAACCACAAGAGCGACCAACCAAGGAATTGTTCAATCCTCATACATGCCCCTTGCAGAAGTCTGGTATTGGACGCTGTAGTGTCAAACGAGAGGCCAATGATGCAGTCCTGAATTCCAAATCGTCGCAGCTCCTGGATGATGCCTTGAGCCATTTGTTCACCAGTACCATCCTGGGCAACAGGCACTCCAAGAAGATGCTCGAACTCCTTCCCTGTTACCACAACAGCTTCTCTGTCTTCCAAGCTTCTTGAGCTTCCGCCAGCAGCTTGGGGTAGTAGCTTGCTGACTCAGTGGAGAACTAAGAGATGTGGATCTTTGAAGATTGACTCCTCAAGTTTGGCTATTTTCTCTCGGTACTTGCCACGTGCTCGATGAACAGTTGAAGGCGAAATAATAATCTGTGATACATCTTGTCCAAGACTTTTAGCAGTTGCAATGAAGGAAGTGCTTGCTTGTTGAATAGAGAGTTGTTCTCTATCCCAAGTAGCCACGAGTGTTGGATCAAGTGTGTTCTTGGAATGACGACGTGACTTAGAGGCCAATGGAGCAGCAAAATCTTCATCATCATCTGTTGTTTGTCATTGAGCTAGAGGATGTGCTATTAGGGTGGGTCGTACTCAGGTGACAACATGAATCTGAAGGAAATCCTACCATCAGGGGTGTCTAAATTATGTGTTTTTACATGGGGAATTCAAATATGAGCTTCGTTTTTGGATAGGATAACTGGGTCATTCTCTGTCAGATCAACCAGTGCCTAACACCCTCATCTCTCAGATTTTGCTGAAATTTGGTTTATAGGGAGTTTGTGGGCCGAATCCATTTCTGAAATTATAAGGTCATCCGACCAACGGTTCAAGAGATATGACCTCGGAAATTTGAGTCACTTGCGAGGTCACTAACATTTGGTGACCCATAACTTGGGTAATAATGGTCACAATTATATAAAGTATATATATTTAGAATCAGAAACGACAAGGAATCCAAATATGCAAGTTTTAGAACTCTAGGTTGAAAAATAAAAAGTTACACTGTAACCAAAATTTGAGGTCACGATTTGACCTCTGGGGTATCAATGAGAATTTTTTTTAAATGTAAAAAATGAAGCATAGGCATTGGCTATTAGAATCAGCAAAAAAAAGTTTGTTTATGTTAGTATTTTCAAGTAACTAACACATAAGTGAACACCATATTCATAAGTTGTGCGTCAATTCTACCTATTTTTTCACACTTAAGCTCATATTTGACCTATAGAAATTAAAATTACATTTTTTTATAGATATAAAAACAAAGGCAAAAAATGTAAAATTGTATTTCACTGCTAATCTACACTGGCAATAATAGTTATAATAGTGAAAGGGGAAGACCTACTTAGAGGATTCATGTGCTAGCCTAATACAATTTTTGCATGCTCGATGCTCTCATCAATTTCTTTTGTGGAAAAATGTATTGAATTCTGCTGCCTCCTCTTAGGGTAGGACAACTCATTACAGTTAATATATGATGTCCTGGCACTGCACATGAATCCTTGTTTGATGGATAATAATATGCACTTGATCCTGATGACCCAGAGGGATGTAGAAAGTTCACAGTGAAATCATCAAACTCTTCACAATATCCTCCACAATTCCATACCAAACTTGCATGTCATAAATGCAGCCAACATACTCTCCTGGTTTGACACATTTTAGGTTACCAAGCATTGCAGGTTCATTAGTAAAATGACTTTTCCTTATTCTTTTCTTTTCTCCAATGCCACTTGAAATGGGATACACCATCAGTTCTTCCTTGTTTAGGGGAACAAATCTATTATTTTCTGAGTTCCAGGAATAGCCCTACTATCCTTGAATCGATGTTCCAACCGTTCTTCTGCATCTTTCAAATCAGCTGTAGTTACAAAGAAAAATGTTTTCTTCTTGCTCAAGTTTTCTTCACAAAACTGAAACATGTGTTTCTGGTGTAAGAATTTGCCTCTCTGTAGTTTCTCTGCAAACGGGCACGAGCAGTAGCTCTTTTCACTGTTCCTCCAATCCCATCACATGCATTTTTGCCATGGGATGTAGCAAAGAAGTGCCATTCACAAGACAGACCAAAATCCTCTTCATGGTAACAGAGATTTGTGAAGTTATCTGTTCTTATATTGGCCAGCACATCCATCTGAGAAATAGTGCACCTTCTTCAATTGTGGGCATCTGAATTTAACATATGTCATAAGCTTCAATATGAATGAGTTAAACCATTATAGTGTTGTGTTTAGTGATGCAGATAAGAAACAGACACTAAAATGGCTAAGTTCCTGGTCTGCAGATGATCTATAATAGATGACAAAAGGGTGAACTGTACACTGTGAATTGTCCCAGTGAAACCCTTGGGCAGCATCCTGGACAATGAAAGAATAATTCTCAGAGAAATCACCTACTATAACTACCTCGCTCTGAGGTGGTAGTGTTTCTTTCAACTGCTGAAGTACTGGATTGTTGCTGAGCAACAAAGTGATGACGAACCATGCGGTATTTTCATGCTTATGATGAAAGTATTCATGAAGTGGCTCCACCTTATCAACCATTGTACAACGGTCAACAGTCACCCATTGCTTGTAAGATATTTCATTTGGAGCTGATTTCACACTGTCAAGTAACTCAAGAAAATCCAGGACAACCCTCTTCTCTTGGGCAATCATTGCAAAGTTGCATCATGCAAGTCTCTCTTTCTGTACTGCAGACACTGTAATCCATAAGATCCTTGTATGAAAGACCTCTTTCTCCCAATGCAGCCAGTTGCAATTTTGGATTTTGATGGTATGTGCAGACACAGACAGAATGAGTCCCACCACTACGGCAAGCACACAATATGATGGCCGTAATTTTGCAAATGTGGAAAATCCTATTTTGGGATTCTTTTCATCATTTTTATATAGTTCAAACATCTCTCTTAAATTCCCGAGGACCAATCGTTTTTGGCACCTTCATTGCACCTTCAGCACTGATAACTTTCACGCAATCCTTTTGGCCAGGACACATACGACTAACCTCTTCTGACTCATAGAATCTTCTAACTATCTTTGTGTTCTTCAGATATCACTTTTCCTTTGCTCATTAGTGGAATCTTTGGAAGGATTCCATGTTCTGATTTAAGTGAATGGCTTCTTTTCACCATGTATGTTGTAGTTTGAAAGAAACTAGCTGTTTTTTCAATTGTGTATGGTGAGAGTGTCAATATTTGTAGTTTGTGATGGTGACATTTGCTCTCCAGGAATGACTGTTTCAATTCATTCATTAATTTGTCGATGTTTTTCAGATTTAGTTTCAGGTTTTGAAGTATCACTTACCTCCTCGGTAATTTGAACACCATAACTGAGTTCTAGCCTCTCCTTCAGGTGTTTCTGAGCAGATGATAGCTTACCACGAGCCTTGCGCTTTTTCTGGCTTAATGACAGCCCTTCTGAAAAGAACAGAAAAAAAGGTTTCACACACCTGAATATTAGTAATTAAATATTAATTATAGTACCTTAAATGCTATATAATTGGCTATATAGTAGATCAAACAGACCTTGTAGTAAAGTATAAGTTATTATATTAATTTATTACTTACTTTTTTTAACTGGTGTTTGGTCCAGAAATGCTAGAACTGGTTCAACTGAAGTTGAAGGATTTTCCTTTATCAAGCAATCACTGTCATTGTCCAGATCTTGAATTGAAGAGATGTTACTCAAGCCACTGATAGTAGATGATTCATTTGAATCCTGCTCAGACTCGTTGTTTTCAGTGGTACTAAGTATAGTGGGGTTTTTCATTATCAGTGTCCAGCAGTTCACACACAACAATGAGTCTTTTTTCACTCTTCCAGCACATTTTTCAACAAGTACATCAGTCACTTTTCTAAGATTGATTGTTATGCGTTTCTTGTGTTTTTGAATAGGGTCCTGGCAGTATTTCAAGTGCCGAACCATTGTATTTTGATCTGTAAAGATATAGGATTTACAATTAGGTAATATATATTTTTTAGAAAATATATAGCTATACACACTTAATATTTTAGGCCTTGATAGTCTCTGAGGCTCATTAAAACACCATACCCACCAGCCACCCACAGTGCTGGCTGGAACTGTACTAACCTGTAGACAAGGAATTTTGCAACTATCTGTGTTGATTCTGCACTTAGACAAGTAGCAACATGTTTCAACAGGTTTGTTTAGGCTACATGTGAGCTTAGTCTTCCCCTTTCACTATTATAACTATTATTGCCAGTGTAGATTAGCAGTGAAATACAATTTTTATTAAATTCTTGGAGCTTGAGGTCAAATTGATAGCTAAGATATAAAAATTCCTTGAAATGACAAGCAATTTATAAATATGGTGTTCACTTATAAGTTAGTTACATGAAAAGTACCAACATAAACAAACTTTTTATGATTGTTTCTATTAGTCAAGAACTCTGACTTTGTTTTTTATATCTATAAAAAATGTAATTTTAATTTCTATAGGTCAAATTATGAGCTTAAGTGTGAAAAAATAGGTAGAATTGATGCACAACTTATGAATATGGTGTTCACTTATATGTTAGTTACATGAAAAATACTAACATAAACAAACTTTTTTTTGCTGATTCTAATAGCCAATGCCTATGCCTTCATTTTTTACATTTAAAAAAAAAATTCTCATTTGATACCCCAGAGGTCAAATCATGACCTCAAATTTTGGTTACAGTGTAACTTTTTTATTTTTCAACCTAGAGTTTAAAACTTGCATATTTGGATTCCTTGTCATTTTCTGATTCTAAATATATATACTTTTATATAATTATGACAATTATTACCCAAGTTATGGCTCGCCAAATGTTAGTAACCTCGCGAGTGACCTCAAATTGCCCGAGGTCATATCTCTTGAACCGTTGGTCGGATTGACCTTATAATTTCAGAAATGGATTCAGGGCTCACAAACTCCCTATAAACCAAATTTCAGCAAAATATGAGAGATGAGGGTGTTAATTTCAATTTTTTTTGGTTGATCTGACAGAGAATGACCCAATAATAGTTATAATAGTGAAAGGGGAAGACCTACTTAGAGGATTCATGTGCTAGCCTAATACAATTTTTGCATGCTCGATGCTCTCATCAATTTCTTTTGTGGAAAAATGTATTGAATTCTGCTGCCTCCTCTTAGGGTAGGACAACTCATTACAGTTAATATGATGTCCTGGCACTGCACATGAATCCTTGTTTGATGGATAATAATATGCACTTGATCCTGATGACCCAGAGGGATGTAGAAAGTTCACAGTGAAATCATCAAACTCTTCACATATCCTCTCACAATCCATACCAACTTGCATGTCATAAATGCAGCCAATACTCTCCTGGTTTGACACATTTTAGGTACCAAGCATTGCAGGTTTCATTAGTAAAATGACTTTTCCTTATTCTTTTCTTTTCTCCACTGCCACTTGAAATGGATACACCATCAGTTCTCTCCTTGTTTAGGGGAAAAAATCTATGATATTTTCTGAGTTCCAGGAATAGCCCTACTATCCTGAATCGATGTTCCAACCGTTCTCTGCATCTTTCAAATCAGCTGTAGTTTACAAAGAAAAAATTTATCTTCTTGCTCAAGTTTTCTTCACAAAACTGAAACACGTGTTCTGGTGTAAGAATTTGCCTCTCTGTAGTCTCTGCAAACTGGCACGAGCAGTAGCTCTTTTCCACTGTTCCTCCAATCCATCACATGCATTTTTGCCATGGGATGTAGCAAAGAAGTGCCATTCACAAGACAGACCAAAATCCTCTTCATGGTAACAGAGATTTGTGAAGTTGTATCTGTTCTTATATTGGCCAGCACATCCATCTGAGGAAATAGTGCACCTTCTTCAATTGTGGGCATCTGAATTTTAAACATATGTCATAAGCTTCAATATGAATGAGAAACCATTATAGTGTTGTGTTTTAGTGATGCAGATAAGAAACAGAACTAAAATAGCTAAGTTCCTGGTCTGCAGATGATCTATAATAGATGACAAAAGGGTGAACTGTACACTGTGAATTGTCCCAGTAAACCTTGTGCAGCATCCTGGACAATGAAAGAATAATTCTCAGAGAAATCACCTACTATAACTACCTCGCTCTGAGGTAGTAAGTGTTTCTTTCAACTGCTTGAAGTACTGTGATTGTTGCTGAAGCAACAAAGTGATGGCCGGAACCAATGCGCGGATATTTTCATGCTTAGGATGATAAGTATCATGAAGTGGCTCCACCTTATCAACCATTGTACAACGGTCAACAGCACCCATTGCTTGTAAGATATTTCATTTGGAGCTGATTTCACACTGTCAAGTAACTCAAGAAAATCCAGGACACCCTTCTTCTCTTGGGCAATCATTGCAAAGTTGCATCATGCAAGTCTCTTTCTGTACTGCAGACACTGTAATCCATAAGATCCTTGTATGAAAGACCTCTTTCTCCCAATGCAGCCAGCTGCAATTTTGGATTTTGATGGTATGTGCAGACACAGACAGAATGAGTCCCACCACTACCGGCAAGCACACAATATGATGGCCGTAATTTTGCAAATGTGGAAAATCCTATTTTGGGATTCTTTTCATCATTTTTATATAGTTCAAACATCTCTCTTAAATTCCCGAGGACCAATCATTTTTGCACCTTCATTGCACCTTCAGCACTGATAACTTTCACGCAATCCTTTTGGCCAGGACACATACGACCAGTGGCGACTCGTGGTATAAATGTATGGGGGTGCGATTTCATAAAATTTATAATTTTTAGAATTGTAGTACATAAACAATCACATGGTGCTTCCGTACGGTACTTTTATGTCAAAAGAAGCCATAAATTTGTATTAAAAAATATTTTAATAAAATATAAAAATAATTGTTGAATAAATTTGACTATAATAAATTTGACTATAATAATGTACCACTGTACGACAACACGGACACACAATAGGCTAGTGCGAATCCAACTGCCGCTCACAAGAGTACTGTACTTGTATTAACATATGCGGCTATGCCAGACGTACAATTCTAGTTAATTACAAATAAGTAATAATTTTAAAAAATATATAAATGGCTTATATCATTATTACTGAAGTAACTATTAGTAAAAATAAAGTTATTATAAAAAAAATTCGCGATTGTACTTATATTTTCATTACAACAGTAAAATATAATTTATATTTACTTGAGCGAAAAATCTATCGCTCCATTCGGCTGCAATATTATTTTGTATTCAAACAGCGGTACGCTATTTGAAGCTATGCTATAAGTTTAGAATATTATGTACTGTATGAAGGCTTACTCAAAATGCCTCATGAATCATGATATGCCACATGAATTTTTAAAATATATTTCAAGAATATTTATTTTAATATCTTAAAATTAATATATTTTTTATCTGTTAAATTAATATTTATCGTTTCAAGCAAGGGGGAGCGACCGCTCCATCGCTCCTATACGCCAGTCGCCACTGCATACGACTAACCTCTTCTGACTCATAGAATCTTCTAACTATATCTTTGTGTTCTTCAGATATCACTTTTCCTTTGCTCATTAGTGGAATCTTCGGAAGGATTCCATGTTCTGATTTAAGTGAATGGCTTCTTTTCACCATGTATGTTGTAGTTTGAAAGAAACTAGCTGTTTTTTCAATTGTGTATGGTGAGAGTGTCAATATTTGTAGTTTGTGATGGTGACATTTGCTCTCCAGGAATGACTGTTTCAATTCATTCATTAATTTGTCTAGATGTTTTTCAGATTTAGTTTCAGGTTTTGAAGTATCACTTACCTCCTCGGTAATTTGAACACCATAACTGAGTTCTAGCCTCTCCTTCAGGTGTTTCTGAGCAGATGATAGCTTACCACGAGCCTTGCGCTTTTTCTGGCTTAATGACAGCCCTTCTGAAAAGAACAGAAAAAAAGGTTTCACACACCTGAATATTAGTAATTAAATATTAATTATAGTACCTTAAATGCTATATAATTGGCTATATAGTAGATCAAACAGACCTTGTAGTAAAGTATAAGTTATTATATTAATTTATTACTTACTTTTTTTAACTGGTGTTTGGTCCAGAAATGCTAGAACTGGTTCAACTGAAGTTGAAGGATTTTCCTTTATCAAGCAATCACTGTCATTGTCCAGATCTTGAATTGAAGAGATGTTACTCAAGCCACTGATAGTAGATGATTCATTTGAATCCTGCTCAGACTCGTTGTTTTCAGTGGTACTAAGTATAGTGGGGTTTTTCATTATCAGTGTCCAGCAGTTCACACACAACAATGAGTCTTTTTTCACTCTTCCAGCACATTTTTCAACAAGTACATCAGTCACTTTTCTAAGATTGATTGTTATGCGTTTCTTGTGTTTTTGAATAGGGTCCTGGCAGTATTTCAAGTGCCGAACCATTGTATTTTGATCTGTAAAGATATAGGATTTACAATTAGGTAATATATATTTTTTAGAAAATATATAGCTATACACACTTAATATTTTAGGCCTTGATAGTCTCTGAGGCTCATTAAAACACCATACCCACCAGCCACCCACAGTGCTGGCTGGAACTGTACTAACCTGTAGACAAGGAATTTTGCAACTATCTGTGTTGATTCTGCACTTAGACAAGTAGCAACATGTTTCAACAGGTTTGTTTAGGCTACATGTGAGCTTAGTCTTCCCCTTTCACTATTATAACTATTATTGCCAGTGTAGATTAGCAGTGAAATACAATTTTTATTAAATTCTTGGAGCTTGAGGTCAAATTGATAGCTAAGATATAAAAATTCCTTGAAATGACAAGCAATTTATAAATATGGTGTTCACTTATAAGTTAGTTACATGAAAAGTACCAACATAAACAAACTTTTTATGATTGTTTCTATTAGTCAAGAACTCTGACTTTGTTTTTTATATCTATAAAAAATGTAATTTTAATTTCTATAGGTCAAATTATGAGCTTAAGTGTGAAAAAATAGGTAGAATTGACGCACAACTTATGAATATGGTGTTCACTTATATGTTAATTACATGAAAAATACTAACATAAACAAACTTTTTTTTGCTGATTCTAATAGCCAATGCCTATGCCTTCATTTTTTACATTTAAAAAAAAATTCTCATTTGATACCCCAGAGGTCAAATCGTGATCTCAAATTTTGGTTACAGTGTAACTTTTTTATTTTTCAACCTAGAGTTCTAAAACTTGCATATTTGGATTCCTTGTCATTTTCTGATTCTAAATATATATACTTTTATATAATTATGACAATTATTACCCAAGTTATGGCTCGCCAAATGTTAGTAACCTCGCGAGTGACCTCAAATTGCCCGAGGTCATATCTCTTGAACCGTTGGTCGGATTGACCTTATAATTTCAGAAATGGATTCAGGGCTCACAAACTCCCTATAAACCAAATTTCAGCAAAATATGAGAGATGAGGGTGTTAATTTCAATTTTTTTTGGTTGATCTGACAGAGAATGACCCATGTGCAAAAGATATGGTGTCCAAAAAGATATTGTTAGATTAATCTAGATTTCACCAGACAGCCATAGGCTCAATGGAAGAGTTCCAATAGTTGCCATGGTAACAGAGTGAACAATTGACTATTCTCTTTGTAGAGTTTGTAATTTGTGGCCATATAAAATGTTGACCATATATTGAAAGAAGACAAATAAAGCCACATTTTGGAGAAAAAATAATTAACATATACCATTAGGTGTACATAATATTGAGCTCCAAAAAAATGATTTTCCCATTGCTAGCAGACTTGCTTTCTGGCACCAGTGACATGTATGCTAGATAGAGTCTATCTCAAAGCACTGAGAGGTGACGGTGAGCAGTTACCAGAACTTAACTAAAATTCAAATCAAATCAATAACTGTCAATGATTAAAGCATTTTCCAATGATTATGATTTGATTATGATTATGGCATTTCAAAATAGTTGATTATATTATGATTATGATTGCAGCATAATCATGTGATTATGTGATTATAATTACAATCAACCCCATGTCTGCTCTATAGTATAGCTTATGACTCATCACTTTCACATATCCCATCATCATGTTCTATTAAGCCAATCCTATCCTATTTCTTATTGTATTTATAAAAACTGAAGAATTTCTTTGGGTCCTTATTGCTATTTCTAGCTAGATTTATTTCACTTTTTTGCTCTTCCTAATGAAACTATTTAACTTATTTCTTGATTTCATTTCACTCGAGTGTGATCCAGTAATGGAAGTGATACATCAGAAGCCTGTTTTGCATAATCATCTTCATTTGCTGATGAAGTGGTGAGCAACTCTGCTGTATTGGATAAAGTAACAAAGCTTGCAAAAATGCTATGGATTAGGGCTGTACCAATATCACTTTTTAGCTGATAACTTACTGATAATTAAAAACAGTATTGGCCAATAACTGATACCGATATCCAACTAGGGTTTATTAGTTTGTCATATTTTTGTAACATATTCATAATTCATTTTCTGTGTTGAAAATTTGACAATAAAGCCATAATCCTTTTCATTAAAGATAGCAACACTGCATTAGATGTCATAGTTTTGTTTGTTATACAATTAGACTGTGAGCCTATGTTGGGCTTAGTAAATGTGTTTTTAACCAGCTAGCTGGGTTTATATTGTAAGTCTTGACTACAAGATAGTTTTTTGGTTTTCTAGGCTTTATACTTATTTCTCAAAGGATTTACACTTTGACTGGCTGTTTGAAAAGAAAATTGGGTAAAACTTATGTGCTACATTTCTTAGGACCTAGGCTATGATTAACCTGCAGCATTAAGCCAAACATAGTTTATATCTATATCCTGACCTATTTAAAAATGTGTATATTGTCTATAACATGGCTGTTTGGAGGAAACTGCCAGTGCGTGCTGCTAGAAATTGGCTCTCTGTTGAACATACAGAGCAGCTGCTATTTTTACACGAGAATTTAACCCTTGTGAAAAAATAATGAGTTATGTGAAGTGATAAAACAATAAAATATTGGAAATTTCATCCTCTAAATAGTCTTTTATTAATAATTTTGGAAAAATTGTACTTTTGAAATATTGGCTGATACTGAGATTTTTAAAAATCTACCGATATCACCGATACCAATATATCGGTACATCCCTACTATGGATATCCAATCCCTGCCTCGGTGTCCCTGCCACTACCTTTTCCTCTAACTTCAACTCTTCCTGAATTTGATTATGGCAGTTTTTACAAATGTATTTAGTCTCTTTAAGACTACAAATTCCAATTATACATTTAGATATTTTTTTGTTTCTTGTGAGATCTGTGTGGTCCATTGAATGGATCTGCACATATATTTCTTGTATTTTTATTTACTCAAACCTAGAAAGGAATTTTACAAATGACTAGTGAAGAAAGTACTCATAACAAACAGAAATCATTATTAGTACATGTATGAAAGGCATTATAATGTAGATTGAATTACCAGAAATCAAATACAAACCTATCCTTTATAATTTATATTCCCCTAATATAATCTTGATTTAACATTAGTAAAACTGTGCCAAAAATAAATCTGTTGCATAAGTTTTTTGTAATTTAATTACTATGGGGTCACTGAAATATACTATTGTAAAATTGGCCTAGTTATTGTCCAAATTGCCCTAGTGCTTGCTTCTACTACAGATAGTCTAAAACAGTGGTTTTCAAACTGTATTCCACGGAACTCTTGGGGTTCTTTGAGAGCTCTTCAGGAATGCTGAAAAAAGTCTCTGGTTATAGCTGAAATTTCAATTTTTGAACCATTGTATATTCAAAATGAAAATTTGACTTTTTTAAATCAGCTGATATTCATTTAATAATTACTTCTTTTTTCTTGTGTTTTTACATGATTGACCACTGCCTTAAAAACTAATTTAACCTGACTGCCTTCTTTATCAAAATACTTTTCCCATGAAAAAGACTGAGAACAGGAAAAACACATTAACACATTTCAAATTCTACTAACCCTTTCAGACTCTCTGCTATGAGACACTTGTTTCTGAAAAACTGGTATATTAATTTTGTGTTTAGTTTGGTATCCTATTAAACATTTGCTTTTCTGAAAATCCTGAGAATAAAAACTCTATTTCCTCGCTTCTGAGTAAAAAATGCATGTCCAATCAGCAAGTAGTACATACAGCTCCTCCAGATCTAATATAACCAATCTGGTCTAAGAAATTAGTACAGTGGGCATGGCTTTAATGGTAACAAATGATACCATGAAATGCAAATGGATTAAGGTGGTTTGGCAGTATATTACAAAACTAGAATTTATTAGAATTACATGGAAAAATAAGGCCATTTTATAGCTGGGTTCCATGATGTGGATTGAAATATTCAAAGGGTTCCTCAGTCTGAAAAGTTTGAAAACCACTGCTCTAAAAGACAAAAGTATATTTCACTAGTGTAAAGAGTATTGATAGGAATTTTAAGTAATTTTTTTATTTCACAGTACTTCAAAACAAAAGGTCGATTTTTGAACTTGGTAAAGGACAACTTTTTTATGTACATATTTTGTACACATATTTAGAATCCTCTCATTTCCCAGATTTAAAAAATACCTACATTTATTTATGTATTAACCATAGTAGCCAAGTTATTAGCTCTCAGAGGTGAAGATCACATGTTAACCTTAAAATGACCATCCCCATAACTTTTGACCTATAGGTCAGATTGAGCTAGAACTTGGAAAAATTGTGTTTTTGGTATAAACCCAACCTCTGTACCAATTTCCAGCCAAATTGAAGGGAAGAAAGGTGTTTATTTTGACCATGGCCAGCCCTGCTTGTCCTGGAATACACTAGTTATGGATTCTGTCTCCAAACTGCATCTGAATTCTGGAATTTTACCAAATGTTTGATGAAAGGGATGCTGAAAATAAGGAGTTGTGATTTCTTAAAGATTGTAAAGTGTGCTATAAGTGAAACCAATCATAAATAAGAGACAGTTTGTAAATTGTGTTGGCTAAATAGTACTGTATATATTTAAGCTACTTTGGTAGGTTTGTAAGTAGTTTAAGGATAATTAGCAGACTCGAAATTGATAAGTTGCAAAATATAATAATAAAATTGTGTTAAATGTTCAAAATGCCAACCATTTATACAAACATGCAGCAACAATATCCCAAAACAGATTGGCACTCAGTAACAGTAGTGTTCATATTAGTTGAGATTTTGTATACTTCCTGTAAGTGTTTTGAAGGTTAGTACCATGCACTTTTCTCCTTCAGGTACTCTCACAGTTATAAGTCCAGAGGTGTAAGATCAAGTGATCTTGGAGGATATTCAGTAACATTTCCATAATGACCTAGCCACATTGTACCACATATTTGCATCTAAATGGTGGACATTTTGAACATTTAACACAAATGACTATTAAATGTTGTGTTTACTTTTGTACATAGTAAAATTTTTGTTTATTCACCCTTTCACTACTGAGAACACACACACTGCTACTGTGTATGTGTATATAATGTGTACAGTCCATCCTGTTATCCATTTTCCCCCCCCCCCCCCCCCCCCCCCCCCCCCCCCCCCCCCCCCCCCCCCCCCCCCCCCCATCATATCCATTGCACATTCTCACTTATCTATTTTCTTGTCCATTAGCCCCAAGGTGAAGTGATGCACATTTCATTGTTTGTTCATCTGTTTGTTGTCTGGGGTCAGTCTTGAACTTTCAAACTTCAAATCTGCCTTCAGTCTGTTCTCTGAACACCATGCTGGATAGTTGTCTTGTGTTGATTTGGTTATTATTTGGTGAAATAATTTATTAAATTTATTTACAATGGCCTCTAAGCATTCTAATAGTGACTCTAGTGGTTCTTTGAGTAAAAGGCCTAGGAAACCTGTGACATTGGAAATAAAATTAGACATTATTAAGCATGCTCAATAAAGGTGAGCATGATGTGGACATCACCAGACATCTTGGAATTTCACCAACAGTTAGAAGCATTGTGAAAGAGGCAGATAAATATAAACAATACACAAAGGCAGCAACTCCTGTTACTACAAAAATGGTAAGAGGTAGGGACTCTCTATTAATTAAAATGGAAGAACTGTTAATAATGTGGATAGAGGACCAAACCCAAAGGCATATGCCTAATTCCAATAAATCTGGAAGCCTCTGATGAAGTTTTATCTTCATCAGAGTAAATTTTCATCAAACCATTTCTAACCCTTCATCCATGTAGGACTTAATTTAACCAAATCATGGTAAGTTACCCTTCTTAATTCATTGTTTAATTTTTATTGCTTTATTTATTGTTTGATATTCATTCTATATGTCTTTGGAGACTTGTACTGTGTTATATCAAGGCTAAAAACATGTTAGAAAGTCATTTTACAACTATTAAAGGCACTTTATACTTAAGACCTGGGGACCTGGGAATGTAACCCTCATTTATAACATTGGGTCTATGGGAAATTGTTAGGCTTATTCATTATCCATCTTCACTATTCATTGTGTTTTCAAAGAACTAATTAACAATGGATATCAGGGATTGACTGTATAAATATCTACATTCTCAGTAGTGAAAGGGTTAAGTATAGCTAATTAGTATTCAAAATTAATAATTTAAAAAAATTAAAAATGTCATAATGTCATTATTTTGAGTCACTATATACCATTTTGAGTTCAATCCCATATATATATATACAAGGAGTGATCAAAAAGTATCGATAATTTTATTGCTATGGACAAATGAATGCAAATAAGAAATAACCATTTACATATGAGAGTCTTCCTGCTCTCTGGCATCTGCAGTCTGATGCAAAATCTGCTACCATGAGTCAGTAGTTGGTTGGAGCGCTTAAAAGGAGGGTGTGTTTTTGCAGTAAGTATAAATCTCTGAAATGGAGCAACATGCATTCGGAGATGAATGAAATGATTAAAACAGCTTTTGGAAATGATGCTCTCAGTGTAGCTAACATTTACAAATGGCACAAAAAGTTTAAAAATGGAGAAACATTTGCTCATACCAGAAATCAAATCTGTTGGACATTTTCATCCGTAAGAGAAGTGGAAGGCAGCCACTGTGTTCCTTGTCTTCAAGCAATGTTTCTCCATTTTTAAACTTTTTGTGCCATTTGCAAATGTTAGCTACACTGAGAGCATCATTTTCAAAAGCTGTTTTAACCATTTCATTCGTCTCCAACAGTGTGTTGCTCCATTTCAGAGATTTATACATACTGCAAAAACAGACCCTCCTTTTAAGCACTCCAACCAACTATTGACTCATGGTAGCAGATTTTGTTTCAGACTGCAGACACCAGAGGGGAGGAAGACTCACATATGTAAACAGTTATTTCTTATTTGCATTCATTTGTCCATAGCAATAAAATTATCAATACTTTTTGATCACTCCTCATATATATATATATGTCCCCCTTTGGTTTGCTTCCTTCTGCCCAAATTGTTCATTCTGATGAAAGTCAAGCTTTTCACGCCACCTTAGACCAACAGTTTAATGTGGAACTGAACCACCCCCACCAGCAAGCAGCCCAGTGTCTTAACCACTAGGCCACCCTTGTGTAGAAGGATGAACAGCTGGGTTTTGCTGTGTGCCACCCGCTATCACTGGGTCTCAACCCTGGACTGAATGATTTGTAGTCAGTGACACTAACCACTATACCACTGAGGCATATATATATACAGGGCATCCCAAAAAAATGTATACACACTTTAAATACTTATAAAGGCAGTGTTTATTAAAATACATTTCATTTTCAAAATGTAATAGAATCTACAGACATTATTTAATTGTTTTGTCAATGCCTGTTTTCAAACTGACGTCCGTTCTGGTCCAGGCACTGCTGATAACGCGAAGCAATGGAATCGCAAACATCACGAAACATTTCGTTTGGTATTTGTGTGCATTCTCATTCAATGGCTGCTCTCAATTCAGCGACTGTTGCAGGTTTTATAGCGTAGACTTTGTCTTTTAAGTATCCCCATAAAAAAAAGTCTAGTGGTGTGAGGTCTGGTGAACGCGGAGGGTATTCTACGAAACCCCTTCGTCCAATCCACATCCACATCGTGCCAAGTACCACTCGCAATACTCCACTCTTCGGTCTGGATCATCTTCATTAATAGCGTGGACTAATCTTGGAATGTAACTTTTCCATTGACAGCCCTTCAAAATGCGTTGGACAGACGATTCTGAAATTCCTACCTCACAACTCGCTTGTCGCACAGATTTTCTTGGACTTTGGTGATACATTTCCAGTACTCTTTCTTGCTTTGTGGGGCTTGTCGATGTCCGTGGTCTTCCGGAACGCTTCTTGTGGACATTCTGAACAGTTCCATCGGCTTCAAACTTATCTCTAATTCGAGTGATGGTAAGTCACGTTGGTGGATCTGTTTGAAACTCCCTCCTAAACTGTCTTTGCACTTCAACTGCATTTTCACACTTCCAGTAGCATTTTAGAATGAATTTCCTTTGTTCAAAGCTTAGTCTGACTGCCATTATTAATTCTAATGGGTTTAACTTGGAAAGAAAGAAACATCAATTGAGCTATCAGCTGTTAAAGTGTGTATACATTTTTTTGGGATGCCCTGTATATATATATATATATATATATATATATATATATATATATATATATACAGGGTGGGCGGAAAGTAGCTCCCTATTTTGGATTGGTAAAAAAATACGTATATTATCCATTTATTTCAGAAGAAATAATATGAAAAGGTAGGCATACATGGTAGGTTTTCTTTAAAATTCAATGTGGGCTCCAACTCTTTCCACCAGCTTCTGGAGCCGCCCAGGAATGGCGTCCACTGACTTTAGCAGGAACTCCGGCGGGATGGAGGACATGACTTCCCGAATTCGGTCCTCCAGTTCTTCCAATGTCCTCGGTTTGGTGCGGTAGACTTCTTCCTTTACCCACCCCCAAAGAAAGAAGTCGCACGGTGTCAAGTCGGGGCTGCTGGCTGGCCATTGATGTGGACCACGACGACCCATCCAACGCCCAGGGAAGTGGGCATCCAGCCACTCACGGACAACAAGAGCGAAGTGCGGAGGGGCGCCATCTTGCATAAATATCAGATCGTCGATGTTCTCCCATGTGCTGACAACCGGCCAGACCTCGTTTCGCAACATAGCAAGGTACCGCTCAGCATTCATGGTGTTGCGCAGAAGGAACGAGCCCACAACCTGATCTGAGGTCATACCACACCACACCGTTACACTGAACCGATTCTGCCGTTTTTCAGCGGTAACCGTGCGACTTCTTTCTTTGGGGGTGGGTAAAGGAAGAAGTCTACCGCACCAAACCGAGGACATTGGAAGAACTGGAGGACCGAATTCGGGAAGTCATGTCCTCCATCCCGCCAGAGTTCCTGCTAAAGTCAGTGGACGCCATTCCTGGGCGGCTCCAGAAGCTGGTGGAAAGAGTTGGAGCCCACATTGAATTTTAGAGAAAACCTACCATGTATGCCTACCTTTTCATATTATTTCTTCTGAAATAAATGGATAATATACGTATTTTTTTACCAATCCAAAATAGGGAGCTACTTTCCGCCCACCCTGTATATATATATATATATATATATATATATATATATATATATATATATATATATATATATATATATATCAGTGATGTAGTTGAGATGACTATGGCTGAGACTGAGACCATATGCAATTTTTGCATGTACTCAATATTGTATAATGCCTGATTCCTAAGCTCTGTATTTCACATTTTAAGAATAAAGATTCTAAAGAGATTATCAAGTGAAAATTATAGTGCTGACATAACTTGTTACTCAGTAATCATTACTTTTTGGGTAACTATAATGGTAACTAGTTGCATTTTCTGAATGACGCAATTATAATTGCAAGTAGTTACAAGAAATCATGAATATTTGTTACCCTACTTCTACCAGTTACTTGTTTTCTGTAAGAGAAAAAAGTTAGCTCCTTTTTTTCACAAGACATTGCTCAATGTACATATTCTGCACAGTGCAAATTTATTGACAACATATATGTACAGTATCTAATGCAAATATGATAAAAATCTTGTTGTTTTTCATTAAATTACAATCGGTTTAAAATAATTGAACAATCTTGGCAAGTATCACTTGTCAGGAAAAGTACTTTTATCAAAATCAGATGCTTGCTGAAACCACCAGGAAAAATGTTAAAAGTAACATCTGAAGTAACTAGTTACTTTTCTGAAACTATGATTAGTTACTTATTTCAAGTATTAACTAGTAACTATAATTACAGTATTTAAAAAAAGTAACACTGTATAATACACTGAGTGGGCAGAAAAATTGGCTCACTATGAGGCAATCAAATAATGAGACAAAACAATGTCAGCTGTAAACACACTAGCTGTAACGAATTTTTTACTTTTAAGAATTTGACAGTCTGACATTCAGTTGCTCTTCGACTGCTGGTGCCACTCTTTCCTTCCACTAATGGGAGTAGGCATTCAGTGGTGGATCTAGCTAGGTGCAGGCGGTGCAGTGCACTGGGGCTCGGACCTTTGGGGGGCCCAGTTGGTTGATATTTGATAACACCTTGGCAAGGAAAAATAATAATTTTCAAGTATTTCATATAAAAATTAGATCTAAATGTGCATGAAAATATAAGAGTCCCTTAAACTTGTTTAATGTATTTAAATGCATTTATAAACATGGTTATTCTTTCGACTATGGGCCCCTTTCTGGTAAAACTGTATACTATATATGTTAAATACATAATTGGTCATCTGAAATGATGTCTGCAATAGATAAAAATCAAAATTAGAATTAAAAATGCTGAAACCATCACATTATTCTACTATCTGGTTTTAAGGGCCACCTTGAGTGGATTGAAAGGTTTTTGTGGTTCACATGTATAAACTAAACTAAAATCTAAGTTTTGTGGGGCCTATAAATAATTTTTGCACCAGGGCCCATAACACTCTTACTCCGCCACTGTAGGCATTTGTGTTTAGTAACAGATAGACTCCTAATTCTTTTGGGTTTCAGAATTGGACATTTACAATGGATTTGAGTGCTGTGAACGTTGCAAGAGTCATCGCCCTAATTGAAGATGGTCAGAGCCAGTGTTATGTTGCTGATGCGCTAGGAATTCCAAGAACAATGATTTAACGTGTCTACCAACATTATGTGGAGACAGGAGCATACACCTGAAGACCAGGATCTGGAAGATCAGGCTGCACATCTGCCCATGATGATCATTTCATCATCTTGAGTGTTTTGTGAGATCATCGCTTGACTGCCACAAACATCCACAATGAGCTGGAAAGGTCTTGAGACATCAGTGTATCAGAGTGAACTGTTAGAAGGAGACTTATGGAAAGTGGCTTACATGCTAGACATCCAGCAATGGGCCTGGAATTGCTCCCCCACCACCACAATGCTCATCTTGATTTTGCTTGTGAGCATGTCAAATGGACTATGGTCCAATGGGGATGAGTATTGTTCATGGATGAATCAAGATTTAATCTTCTAACATCAGATTGACGGGAAAAAGTGTGGAGAAGAACAGGAGAAAGATTCGCCCTGTGCACTTTTATGGAGAGGGTTGCTTTTGGAGAAGGCTCAGTCATGGTCTAGGGTGGTATCACTTCAAACTTGCACACAGAGCTCATTGTTGTTGGTGGTGGGTCATTGATACAATGGGACAGCGTCTTAGGGCTTGTCTAGTAGCTCCTAACACTCTATAGGAGCTACAACAAGCTTTAACTGAAGGGTGGGAGTGAATCCCACAGGATGTGATTGCCAATCTCATTCATGGGATAAATCGACAAATGGCTGTAGTCATTCAAACTAGGGGAGGCAACACCTCTTATTAACCCTAGATCACAAGTTGTTGTTTTTTCAATTTTTTTTTGTTTAGTTACAATTTTTTGTACAGTATTTTTTTTATAATAAATTGTATCAAGCAGATGTTTGAAGATTTTTTAATGTCCTTATTAGACTAAATTTTCAAATTTTCAAACTTTTATAAACAGAAGCTTGCCCACTTTTTTGCTTTTCGCAATATTCCAAGTGGGCTGATTTTTCTGCCACTCAGTTATATATTATATATATATATATATATATATAATATATATATTATATATATATATATATATATATAGCCAAGTGATTTTTTTTGTGGTGGAAACCTTAGTCAAATAAGGAATAACAAGACTAGTCCATGTACAAACATTTAATATTCAGAGAAATGTCAAAAGCTCTGAATATTAAATGTTTGTATAGGGACTAACTAGTCTTGTTGTTCCTCATATATATATATATATATATATTTTTTTTTTTTTTTTTTTAGTTCGGGAAGAACCGATTCGCCTCTATTTAAAGGGCATAACTCAGCGGAAAAACAAAGAAAAAGTGAGAGGAAAGACAGAGGAAAAAGAAAGGGTGGAGGGGACAGTCGAAGTGGAAAAAGACCAAGGATGACAAGGACTGCAGGGTCGAGCCCATCATCCTTGGGTGCTAGGGCCGGGAGGGCGCACGTGAAACCTCCAGGAACAAGCACGTACAAATGAGCACAAAGAGCACTCAAGAGCACGAGCTTAGAACCCCTTGCGGGGATATATATATATATATATATATATATATATATATATATATATATATATATACCGTATATATACAGTGAGGCCTTGCATAATGAATGCCTTAAATAGCGAATTTTTGCTTAACGAATTACGGTACCTCCATAAGGCTCCATTGATTTAAATAACGATTTTACCTTGCAGAACGAATTTTGGAACAAAAAACGTAATAACACATTTTCTGTTCAGTTGGAGGTTGGTAGCTGTCGTGAGCAGTTGTGTACAACACAATTGCTCACTATTACATTTTAATTTATTAGCTTTATAAGTGTATAAAACGTGTAGTCATGGCCCCTAAAAGACCTTCATCATCTGCTAATACTCCAAAGAAATCCAGGAAAACTATCAGTCTCCAGATGAAGCAGGACATTATTAAAAAAAGTGAATGGAACAAGCACCAAAGATCTTGCTGCTGAATATGGATTGTCTGCCAGTACAGTTTCGACGATTTTTAAGAAGAAGGAAGAAATTATGAAAACTAAAGTAAGTGATGCTACAAGTAGACTTATTAAAGGAAGGGAAGCTATTGCTGAAATGGAGAGAGTTTTACTGATATGGATTAGAGAAAAGGAAATGAAGGGGGAATCCATTACTAAGGCATTCATTAGTGACAAGGCAGTGCAAATATATGAACAAATTAAGGAATCCCTTCCAGCATCAGTTGAAAGATATGAATCATTCAATGCAAGTCGTGGGTGGTTTGAAAATTTCAAGAGAAGGTCAGGAATTAAGAACATTATAAGGCATGGTGAGGCTGCAAGTGCTGATACTGAGGGAGCAAAGGAATTTAAAATAGAATTTGCAGAACTTGTTGAGGAGGAGGATTATTTGCCTCAACAAGTTTTTAACACCAATGAAACTGGCCTATTTTGGAAAAAGCTACCGAACAGAACCTAGACATTACTAGAGAAGAGTCCAAACTGCCTGGCCATAAACCAATGAAAGACCGGTTTACTTTACTTATGGCTGGGAATGCATCAGGGGACCTGAAGATTAAGCCTATGCTTGTTTATCATTCCCAAAATCCCAGGATATTCAAGCAGAAGAAGGTGAACCCATTTAAAAAATGGGTAAACAAGCACAAAAAGGGTCAAAATTTGGGCTCTGAAATGAATTACTGAAAATCCCATTGAACTAATGCATTGCATAACGAATTTTTCAGTTAATGAATGACCTTCTGGAATGAATTAAATTCGTTATGCAAGGCCTCACTGTATATGAAAATTATTTCACGAAAGTAACATGTGAAAAATATTTATGATGAATAAAACCACGAAGGAAAGGAAACACAGAATGGTGCTCAAGCGCTTTTGTCTAATGACATCCTCAGGAACACTGAAGTACATAAAGAGTTACAGCCTATGTATAGGTTACAAAAAAAAATATATATGTATATACAATAAACGTTTATTGTACACACACACACTACCAGTCAAAAGTTCAAGTACACCTACTAATTTACAATGTTTTGCTGCTTAGCTCATGACATAAACTTCAAATGTAAACTTAAAGGTACTAGAGATGAATTTGCTTACCTGGTTTTCATATTGTATGCTTCAGTGAATCTGTCTACTGCAGTGTGTTGTAACACAGAAGCTTCTTCAAAATGTGTTAATTTATGTCTACCATGCAACCTAAAATTAATACCATTAACTCTGCACAAAGGTCCAAAAACAATGTGAAAGTCTTTACTGGGGTAGTGTGTTTCTTCAGGAGTATGTTAATACATGTTCAGTTATTAACATGCGCTGCAGGTCTTTACATATAAAATCCTTGCAGAGGAGCTGTGTAGTTTAATGTATATTTCTGTGTTTCAGAAAGCAAAAATGAGTGCCAAAGCTCAGTTAACAACAGAAAATAGACAGTTGATTGTAACTTTGAGAAATGAGGGCCAATCACTGAGGCAAATTGCAAAAAATCCCATTTGGACTGTGACTAATTGGCCAACAGTTCATAATGCAGCAAGACAATGATCCTAAACACACTTCCAAGCTGTGTCAAAATTACCTGAAGCAGAAAGAACGGCAATGTCAGCTCACAGTTATGGAATGGCCAGCACAGTCCCCGGATCTGAACCCCATTGAGCTTGTGTGGGATGAACTGGATCAACGAGTGAAAGCCAAGCAGCCATCCAGTGCTCAGAAGCTCTGGGAACTCTTACAAGAGTGCTGGCAGCAGCTTTCACCAGACTATCTTCTTTCTCTTGTTGAACGCATGCCTTGAATTTGTTCTGCTGTAATTGCTGCTAGAGGAGGCTATTTTGATGAATCTAAAATTTAGACTGCTTTTGGTAAATTGTCCTGATTTGTTGTTATTTAAGTTCCCATGTTTGTACTTATGAATTTGTGTTATGATAACTTAGTTAATAAATAAAAAACTTCAAACAAAATTTGAAATTTATGAATATTTCTGGGTGTACTTAAACTTTTGACTGGTAGTGTATATATGTATATTATAATAAGAAATTATTTTTTCCTTCAAAGCATTTCATGGTTCTTTGAGAAATGAAAACAAAAATGCAATAAGATAAGTAGACTATTTCTTATTTTCTTAATATTTCAGATACCATACATATCTTACTGTATTTACCTTCTTTCCTATTTTTTTATAAATATACTACACCTTTGTATTCATGTCATTGTATCTGTCATCAGTATTTAATTACTAGTTACCATACAGGTATTTAATTATTAGTTACCATATATACTCATTTGTAGTGTACTGACATATCTTTATCAGTAATCATTTGGATACACTCCCAGCTACCATAAATGTAACAATTATTTTTGTAGTTGAAAGACAGACTATCATTTAAAGGTTAAATTTTTATTATTTTATTAAGTCATACAGGCCTAAACTTGGATATGATGCATGTCCCAACAAAAAAAACAGGATAAAGCTATGAGTGATATTGACAACAAAATGTCTTTTGATGTTACTTTAAGTCAAATAAATCATTATCAGAAGAAGGTAAAGAAATATGTAGCTATGGGAGAAACTGAAAAGGTAGGTATGTTTTATGCAATGATTGTGTGTGTGTATATATTTATGTAAACTAACCAAATCAGCATTTTTTTGTGATATATATATATATATATATGATGAATAAAACCACGAAGGAAAGGAAACACAGAATGGTGCTCAAGTGCTTTTGTCTAATGACATCCTCAGGAACACTGAAGTATATAAAGAGTTACAGCCTATATATAGATTACAGAAAATATATCTATATATATATACAATAAACGTAGAAATAAAAATAAAAATTAAACATTAAAGGATTGTGGGAGGAGCATACAAATTTGTAAGGAAAAAACTACCGATGTTTCAGCACTTTGCTCGAATCCAACACAAGATCAAATGAATTGTTTCCAACCAGTGTTATAGTTAATTAAAAAAATAAAAATAAAACTTATAAGAGGAGCATACAAATTTATACTGGAAATCTGCCCAGGTTTTAGCACTCTGCCCTTTGTGTCTAAGTTCAATGTATATAAAAATAAATTTGAAAAATAAAAGTTATTAGAGTAGCATACAAGTTTACCAAAGGTTTAGCATTTTACCCTTCTTATCTAAATCTGTTCTGAAGAAATTCAAAATAACAGGATCGAGTTGAAAAAGACCTTTGCTTATGTTGAAGTTATTTGTAAGTTGGATAATGGCAGACTCAAGAATATTTCTATTAACAATGCTGCTAGAGTGAAACAAAACTGTTTTTGGGATGGCCATGGGCAACCCCATGTCGCCCCTCCTCTCCAATATTTATATGGAATTTTTCGAAATTACTTACATTCCGAGAATCCTGGGGTGGTGGCATCCCATGGTTGCAGTACGTTGATGATATTTTGTGTATCTGGCTCATGAATCGTGACCTGGATGACTTCCTCCTTCAGTTAAATGATCAAGTCCCCTCCATTAAGTTTACTTTAGAAGTGGAACAAGACAACTCAATCCTGTTTTTGGATGTGTGTGTACATAGGGAAAGCCCAGGTTTTAAGTTTAGTATCTATCAGAAAAAAAAAAAACAATTTGTCCTACGTACACTTTTACTCAGGACATGACACCCCCACTAAGAAGGCCATTTTTCTTCAATGTTTCTCCGTGCCCTTAGGATCACCAGTCCGGAATACATCGATGCCAAATTGGAAAAAAAAAAATCAACAGTATTGGAAGTGATGTGTGTTATCCATCTGCATTTATGGAATCTTGTCTCAACAAGGCAAAACGAACTTTCTGTCATGTGAATAATAACACTCGTACTTTGTCAAAGAATATTTTAGTACTTCCATTTTTCCTGGGCTTTTTAGGCATTGCTAATGTACTTAAACTTTTGGATATTAATGTAGTATTTTCATATAACAATATCATGAAAAATATTATAGTAAAAAATAGTCGTACCAATAATTCAGGCATTATCTATAAAATTGGTTGTAAACAATGTGATTCCTTTTACATAGGTCAGACGGGAAAGGATTTGCACACACATATAAAACAGCATCAATATTCTGTTAGAACAGGACAGTTGTCCAGTGCCCTTTTTGTCCATTTTTCAGAGTTATCCCACTGTATTGATTGGAATAATGCTACAGTTTTGTTTCACTCTAGCAACATTGTTAATAGAAATATTCTTGAGTCTGCCATTATCCAACTTACAAATAATGTCAACATAAGCAAAGGTCTTTTTCAACTCGATCCTGTTGTTTTGAATTCCTTCAGAATGGATTTAGATAAGAAGGGTAGAATGCTAAACCTTTGGTAAACTTGTATGCTACTTTAATAACTTTTATTTTTCAATTTATTTTTATATACATTGAACTTAGACAAGAAGGGCAGAGTGCTAAAACCTGGGCAGATTTCCAGTATAAATTTGTATACTCCTCTTATAAGTTTTATTTTTATTTTTATTTTTCAATTTATTATTATTTTTTTTAATTAACTATAACATTGGTTGGAAACAATTCATTTGATCTTGTGTTGGATTCGAGCAAAGTGCTAAAACATTGGTAGTTTTTCCTTACAAATTTGTATGCTCCTCTCTCAATCATTTAATGTTTAATTTTTATTTCTCTGTTTATTGTATATATATATATATATATTTTCTGTAATCTATATATAGGCTGTAACTCTTTATGTACTTCAGTGTTCCTGAGGATGTCATTAGATGAAAGCACTTGAGCACCATTCTGTGTTTCCTTTCCTTCGTGGTTTTATTCATCATAAATATTTTTCACATGTTACTTTCGTGAAATAATTTTCATTATATATATATATATATATATATATATATATATATATATATATATATATATATATATATATATATATATATATATATCGGGTGGCCCCAAAAAAAGTTCTCATTTTTCAACTAGTCATATCTCAGTAACCCGTGGACCTATAGAGACGATATTTTAACACAATTTACACCAAAGCCTTGTCTCACTATGTTTAAAATTAGAAAACGATATCATTTATGCTTTTCTCACAATTTAGAAAATAACAACTTGTGTCAAAAAAACAAATATCATGAATATTTTATTTATTTTAGCCAATTAAATGATCGATTGGATCACTGTCCTGTTGACAAACTAATCAGAGTCTCTTCTTCCACACAGAGATGCTTCGTTGCACCTCATTATTGTCAATTTCCTACCATGATTGTAGTATTTTGTCCTTTAATTCACGTTCAATAAATTTTTCGCGCTGCCCACGATAAACTTTCTCTTTCAGGAACTCCCAAATCGAATAATCCATTGGGTTACAGTCCGGGCTTTGAGGCAGCCACTCATTCTTGGTAATGAATTTGTGCGTATTATCATTCAGAAATGCCTGTGTGGCCTTGCTTGTATGTGACGGTGCCCCATCTTGTTGAAAACAAAAATCATTTTCTGGATAGAGCCGACGGCAGTCTGGCAACAACTTTGTGTTTAAAAGTTCCATGTAATTTACGGAATTCACTTTCGTCGTTTCGGTATCAATAAAATGAACGTCAGTTTTACCGTTCCAAGAAACGCCTGCAGATATCATCACTTTTTTTGAAAATCGCGGTGTTTCATGATACAGTCTATTCACCGGAATATCGCGTTTTCGACCACGTCCGTAGACAACATCATTTTGAGTATTTCGTGGAATTTCTAGTGTAAAATCCTTCTCATCCGTGAACACTATCTTCTTAACACCATCAACTGAAAATTTATTAAGCAACTGTCTGCACTTTGTTTTTCTTTTATCCTTCACATTTTCGTTTTTTCTAGATGTGGGAATCCTTTTGAATGGTTTTAGGTTCAGTGATTTTACTACACGTTGCACAGAACTCCTACCAATACTCAAATTTTTGGCACTTGTCCGTTGCGATAAATGAGTACCTGGTTCATTTTCTTGAGAGCAGATTTTATCATTTATGTAATCCACGTTTTCTGGTGTTGTTGCTGTTTTTGGCCTGCCACTTCCTGGTTTCCTGGTGGTGGTTCCTGTATCGCGAAGCTTCTTTAACAGTTTGTCTAGTGTACGTCTCTTCCAACCTCTCCCTGGAAACTCTCGTAGTAATCTTCCACTCTTCCATCCTTTGTCAATGTAGCAAGCTTTAATGAGAGCACAGTCTTCTTCTGACAATGTCATGATTGCGACTGAAGGACTGAAGGATATGTAGTCTGTAAGCTTGTAAACTCCGAAACTGGCGTAGCCTACGCATGGCCTAAAATTTGCCAAAAGGGCGAGCATAGAATACAATCGATATTTGTTTTTTTCACACAAGTTTTTATTTTCTAAATTGTGAGAAAAACATAAAAGATATCGTTTTCAAATTTTAACCATAGTGAGACAAGGCATTGATGTAAATTGTGTTAAAATATCGTCTATATAGGTCCACGGGTTACTGAGATATGACTAGTTGAAAAATGAGAACTTTTTTGGGGGCCACCCGATATATATATATATACAGGGTGTTTCAGGAGGAAAGGTCAATACTTTGGGAGGTGATAGTATCGGTCATTGTGAGAAAAAAAGTTCATATGAACATGTGTCTAATTCTGAATAGTTACGGAGATAGAGCTGTTTGAATCTACAAATACAAAAGCATTGTTAATGGTAATCAAGAAAGAGAAACCAATTACTGTTTCTAACATTGGCATTTTGAATGGTATCAGATACAGAAATGACAAATTTGTTACAGTTTATCATTGACGGTATTCTGCAACAGCAGCTGTTGCACTTCCATCGCAAAAACCGTAGACATACACCATATCTGCATATTTGGCATGTGTGAAGGTGTGTGGCATTCTTAACACTGCTTCAAACACCAAACAATGTCACTCAAAACAGTCAGCTGTCGATTGGCTTATGTTACATGCTTACATTACAGCTTACATGGTTCAAGGTTTTAGGGGAGGGAAGGGGGAGGAAGAGCTGCCCGCGCATTAGATTCAAACAGCTCTATCTCCGTAACCATTCAGAATTAGACACATGTTCATATGAACTTTTTTCTCACAATGACCGAGACTATCATCTCCCGAAGTATTGACCTTTTCTGCTGAAACACCCTGTATATATAGGCTATTGATTGATGGCATGGAAAATGCAGTTTAATAATAAACCAGAACACCGGAGAAAAAATAAACATCCTTCAAAGTTTAATCAGTACCAATGTTTTGGAATGCACTAATTCCATCTTCAGGGCTAAAACAATAAAAGGCCAATTTACATACAAAATACAAATTGCAATTGTAAGTTTCTTAATTAATAACAATTTAAAGTAACAAAGTTAAAATTATAAAAAGTAGCTAGGAAGATATAAATGCATTAAAACTAAAATGTAAATAAATAAAATAAAATAAAATAAATGAGTGCCTTAACTGAAACATAGCAGATCTACTGATGATTCATCAGAATTGAGGTCTGGTTTTAATTTATAAATGAACAAAGATTCCATAATTTTAAGCTTAAGGTCAGAGCTTCCGGCAGCTTCCAACTTCCAACTGGTTTTTTATAGAAGATATATTGATGACACTTTTCTCCTGTTCAAATCACCAGACCATATCCCTTTGTTTCATAATTATGTTAATTCTAAGTACCCCAATATTGAATTTACTTCAGAAACTGAATCTAATAGCTTTGTCCTTTTTGGACATTAAGATAATAAAAACTAATACCTCTTTTGAAACTTCCATTTACTGAAAGCCGACATTCACCAGTCTTACTACGAACTTTTCTTCCTTTATCCCTTTAGGTTTCAAACAAAATTTTAATTTTGACTCTGACTAATAGAGCTTTCAATATCTGTTCAGATTACTTTAAACTACACAATGAACTAGATTTCATCTGAAAAATTCTTACCAAGAATAATTCCCCTTCTAGATTGGTGGAGACTACAATAGGCAGAACCCTAAATAGACTAATAAACCCCACAACTAAACACGTAATTACAGTTCCCAAAGATATCATGTATTTCACTTTGCCTTATATGGGAACCTCAGTTTTAACATTAGAAACAAACTTTTAAAATTGTTCAAGGAATTCTATCCACAACTATGTATAAAAATTATTCACCCCCATCTAAATTGATTTATCACTTATTTAAATACGAGGATGTTATTCCTACATTTCTTAAGTCATCCATAGTTTACCAATACAAGTGTGACCACTGTATGGGGTCATATATAGGTAAAACAAAAAGACACCTAAAATCCTGTATTTATGAACATCTTGGTAAATTGGTTCGTACAAATTTACCTTTTGGCAAACCACCTAATTCTCTCATATGTAACCATTCACATAACAATAACCACCCAATTTCACAGTTTAGTTTCACCATACTTGCTGCTGGAAGCTCTGACCTTAAGCTTAAAATTATGGAAGCTTTGTTCATTTATAAATTAAAACCCAACCTCAATTCTAATGAATCATCGGTAGATCTGCTATGTTTTAATTAAGGTACTTGTTTATTTTATTTTATTCATTTACATTTTAGTTTTAATGTATTTATATTTTCCTAGCTACTTTTTATAATCGTAACTTCATTTTAATTTCATCTATTTACCTTTTAGTTTTAATGCTTTTACATTTTCCTAGCTACTTTTTATAATTTTAACTTTGTTACTTTAAATTGTTATTAATTAAGCAACTTACAATTGCAATTTGTATTTTGTATTTGAATTGGCCTTTTATTGTTTTAGCCCTGAAGATGGAATTAGTGCATTCCAAAATGCTGGTACTGATTAAACTTTGAAGGATGTTTATTTTTTCTCTGGTGTTCCTGTTTATTATTATTATTATATATATATATATATATATGTCCTTAATTAGCAATAAGGCAAACCATTCAAATTATTTACCATGACTTACTTTTTAGCTTCTGCGTTGCATTCATAAGCTGAAGTATTTACCTGTTACTGTGAACCATCTTGAAATAACGGGAGTGGACAAATCCATTAATGCTCTTCAACATAGAGATGGTACAGTTGGTGAAAAGGCTCAAGTACTCATTCACAAGTGGAAGCTAATGGTGGCTGAAGAACATCCGAAGCATTCCCAGGAGGATGAAGCAAATGAGTATTCAATGGTAGGTTGTATTAAGTTAACGTACAACAATTTTTGGTGTTCTCATCTCAAATTGTAAAGTGTAAGTAGCACAGTTCTTGCACTTAATTGCATTCATATAAAGAGTATAGTTTACAAAAATTATATTTAGTGGGATGCACTATAACAACAACATTTACAATTATAATAATCAGGTCTTAGGTCTAATTCAGTTTGGAAAATTTTCTCATTAATTTACCAAAGTTAAAAGGTATGATACATTTAAAAAATACAAAGTAGTTATCCAATAAAAATTATTTTATTGTAAGCTGCAATCTCATTGGCAAATAATTTCAAGAGGAAATAGTTTGTTTATATTATAGTGCAGTTTAAAAATCTATATTTAATATGGGACCTTCATATGTAATTTATGGATCCCTTTTGTTTAGCCTTCCAACCCGAATGCCAGTCCTGCAGATATAGAAAATGAAGAAAAATATAACCCTTCTGACAAAGGAGATCACCTTCAAATTCAACAAGCATATGGGCAAACAGTTGCTGTTCAACAAGCATATAAAGTGTATGAGAATTTGATCCAAGTCCAAACCATTCTCAATAAAAAGAATCTGAATGAAAGAAGCCATCAGTACTATCAAAGTAAATATGAAGAATATAAACAGCAGATGCTGCAGTATCTCCAAATTGAAAGTGTGTCACAGTTCTTCAGCTCCTCTTTACAGAGTTTAGGAACATCAACGGCAAAGCTTCCTCCTCCACCAAGTAGCAACAGCAACTCAACACAAGAGGATTCTCTGGATAAATTGGTTCCCTCCAATCTAATGCAGCAACCAACCCAAAAGGAAAACATTTGTTCTCGTCATTAGTGTCGAGATCCAAAGATCATGGAATCTCAGTTTTGGCAGTTTGTAAAAAAGTTGAACCATCTTTTATAAAGCCAGTAAAACCTAGTATGTCCACAACTTTGTCAGTCAAAACCAAACATAAATGGTTCTCTTAGTAATGGCAACAAAGTATCAGTTGTAAATGTATCTAAAGAGGTAAACCTTGGGAAGAGCCCACCTAACGCGAATATAACCCAAAATTCTATTCCATCAAGTCCAAGTTTGCTGAAACTCCCACCCGGCACAACTTCAAGTAGAGAATGAGGGGTCTTACCACCACCACCACTACCACCACCACTACCACCACCACCACCACCACTACCACCACCACCACCACTACCTACCACCACCACCACCAACCACTACTATACTACTACCACTACCACCACCACTACTACTACCACCACCACCACCACCACCACCACTACTACTACTACCACTACCACCACCACTACTACTACCGACTACTACTACCACTACACACCAACCACTACTACTACTCACTACTACTACTCATCCACCACCACCCACCACTACTACTACTACCCTACCACCACATACTACCACTACTACTACCCCACTACTACTACCACCACCACCACTACTACTACCACCACCACCTACTACTACCACCACCACCACCACCACCACCCCACACCACCACCACCACCACCATTACTACCACCCTACCACCACACCACCACCTTACTACCACCACCATCTTACTACCACCACACCACCACCATACACTCCACCACCACCACCATTACTACCACCACCACCATTACTACCACCACCACCACCACTACCACTACTACTACCACCACCACCACTACCACTACTACTACCATCCCACCACCACTACCACTACTACCACCATCCACCACTACTACCACCACCACCATCACCACTACTACCACCATCACCACTACTACCACCACCACTACTACCACCATCACCACTACTACCACCACCACTACCACCATCACCACTACTACCACTACCACCACCATCACCACTACTACCACTACCACCACCATCACCACTACTACCACTACCACCACCATCACCACTACTACCACCATCACCACTACTACCACCACCACCACTACTATCACCACCACTACTACTACCACCACCACTACTACTACCACCACCACCACTACTATCACCACCACTACTACTACCACCACCACCACTACTATCACCACCACTACTACTACTACCACCACTACTACTACTACCACCACCACTACTACCACTACCACCACTACTACCACCACCACCACTACTACCACCACCACCACTACTACCACCACCACTACCACCACCACCACTACTACCACCACCACCACTACTACCACCACCACCACTACTACCACCACCACCACTACTACCACCACCACACACTACTACCACCACCACCACTACTACTATACTACCAAAGAAGCTGCAGATAAAGCGAAATTGAAGCAACCACCTTCTACATCGTTGGAAACCCTTACATCGTCTACGAAATGGAACGTGACTCCCGCTTCGAAACCCGTCAATGCATCGTCCACAAAGAAACAACCAATAATATCCTTCCAAACAGCGTTTCAAGACTCTCGCCAAATCCCAATTGAGTAACGTGGTCGTCGTAAGTCCGACGAAGGAAACAACGGCACTTCCGCCCACAACTCAACCACCGAAACAGGGCATCACTTGAAGTCCGCCGACAGGAACAGATGGAAAAACTTAAATCAACCTTTATCTTTGTCGTCGTCATCGTGTTTAAGCACTAAATATCCCACAAAACCAGGGGTCGGCAACCCAAGGCGCGCGTACCACAAAAAAAATAATACACCGAAAAAATAACACAAAAAGTAATTTTGTAAAGACATTTTCTTACGATTTTTTTATGTAATTTTTATAGCTATTGATGTTTAAAATGTTTTTAATAATAATTAAAGGTTAATAAACTGTATCATTGTGTAATTTACTACTACTACTACTATATTACAGTCTTAATATACCATATTTACATATTATTATAAAGTAATCATACTACACAGATTATAAAATTATAATATTTTAATCTATACTTGAAAAAAACAATGGTGGCACGCGCGGAGGGTCTTAAAGTTTGAATATTGATAAGTGGCACCCAATAGAAAAACGTTGCCGACCCTTGCACTAAACCTTTCTCAAAATCTTTGGAGCATCAGCAGCAGTCTAAAAGAGTTAAACCTCCAAGTACTTCATCTGATTCATCTCAAAAGAAAGATGATGAAACTTGTATAACAACTTTAGACTGAGAAAAAACAATTGCATAAGTTTAAAAATTTATTCTTGTTTTTATTTATATAATTTTTGGTTTGTTTTAATAAATTTATCCGGTAGTTCAGTGGTTCCGGTAGCTGATTATGAGCAGTAAGGGCTTGGTTCGTTCTCACCTTCTGGCTCCTAGGTTGGGTTAGGTTGAAGCATACATCGTGGGGAAATGAACTTCTTGGCTGTTGAACATCTTTAATAAATTTTTGTATTATAGTAAGTTCCATCCTTTCAAATTTCATATTACACTTGAAATTAGAGTACAGCCATAATACTTGCTGGTGCTTTTAATCTTAACAGTACTAAATGAAAGTATGAGCCCTTGAACTCCCTTGGGTTCGAGTTCCACTGGTGCTGCACTGGCTGGCTAAGCCAGCCTTCGAGCAGAATCCTAATCCACCACCCCTTAAAAACTGTTTTCAAAGATGTCTTAACTCATCCAACTACTCCGTGGATTACCTATAAACTGTGCAGTATTTAAAAGATGGGATTAACCGCGCTAATCCCATCACTTAGTGATATTGTTAGTGAGCTTAATCCCATCACGTGCGGGTGATGCTGTAGATAATCATCAGGATTTTACGTGTTTCAAGTAAAACTGTAGTAAAATTTATTTTTTATTTCATAAAATAATTGTAAGCTTTCTCCTTTGTAATCACTAATGAACGTAAACAATCTCGGTGTTAAATTTCTTGTTCATTAAAACCTTGAAGATGGGATTTATTTCTATATTAAATACATTTAGACTATAGTCATACAGAGTTCCTGTAATCTATCGAAATAAAGGAATTCGCAAAAAGCATTTATAATCAAAACCTTCATAAATATCTTGCATCCTTTGATTGGTCGAAAATATATTGGTGTCCAGTACTTAATGCAGGGAAGCTGGGCTTCTGTGCAAAATGGTGTCGTGAGCCCTCGCCAACCATAGAAATTTAGAAGCATGTATTGAGACAGCCTTGCTCGCCGTGTTTGAAATTTGTTTCGCTTTTTGGCTCAATTTTTATCTCCTTGGTATTAGCTGCCCCGTGCAGTTGTACGGAGCGCACATACCAGGATTCAACATTGGTGGTCTCCGACTGGCGGGTTTAAATAAGCATTTAAGTTTGATTATCATATTTGCAAATTTTTGTTATATAGCTTTAAAGAAAAGATTTGATGGACACATTGGCCGCTCTACGATACGATAGGCAGATTTTTCACGAAAGTTCATATAATTAGTTAAGCTTTACAAACTGAGAATGATTGTCGTCTAACAGTTGTCATGAAATATATTATTTATGAGCGTACATTGAGTGGAAATCCAGAATTATCTCCAAATTCTTAACAGTTCACACTTACAGGTTCACCAAACTATAGCTCTATTTATTTGTACAGACGCGTAATTTAACCTTTTAACTTTACTTTTGTGGCATGGACAATTTTTTATGTTAACAAAAGTGAGTATTCTAGATGACGTCCTCCTCGGAAGAAGCAGACATGTTAACTCTCACGGATTTTCCGTGAGACTCGCAGATTTTAAGTCTCAAACTCCCTTATGTGGGATATGTTTCCAGTTATCAAAATCAGGCAAAACCTCACGGATTTTCATACTTCAAGGTTGACGTCTCTGAAGAAGTGGCTAAGCGACAAAAGTAGAAACGCAAAGCAGGCGCGGATCCAGGGGGGGGGGGGGGGTCGAGGGGTCCGGACCCCCCTGCTCACGGTGACCAACGATTTTTCGATTGCGTTTGTTTGCTCCTATATATGAAAAATAAGACCTGAAGACTTAAAATGGCTTAAGGTACATGTATCCCGGTTGCCACAAAATTAATTTCCTTAAAAAGAATAAAGAAAAAAGTTTATGTCCGATCCTGAGACATTTCAGACCTGGCCTGGGTGTGTGAACAAGCAGGATTTTGATAACGGGAATATACTTCAAATCCATCTAAAGCTATCTTCAAATATGAAAATTTCCTACCTAGGGGGGACACCCCCCCTCGGGCCCCCCCCCTGGCGCTCGCTTCACTCGCGCAACTGGACCCCCCTCTGCTTAAATTCCTGGATCCGCCCCTGCAAAGTTATACAAATTTGAAAGTGGAATAACTTTTGAAGATATTTCGTCGAAATATGTTCAAAAGTTAAGCATTTTCAAATTGGTACAGCTTTAACTGCGTTTTCTGACGTTTTTTTTACTTTTATCGCTTAGCCACTTCTTCCTCGGAGGACCTCATATAGACTCCATATGTATATATATAGTCCCGTATTTCCTTTGGAAGAAATGAAACATGGGTCTTAACAAGGCCATCCATAATCTGTAACCGAGTATTCGGTGAAAGTGAAATATTTTCAATTGTGGTTCTATTACTGTTCCCAAAGGTTATATACACGATGAAATATGCTCCAAAACAAATTTTCTGACATATCTCTGAAGTCGGCATCAGTAACCCTCCAATGTATGGAGGCCACCAAATTACTTAGAGAAAATAAAGTTTATCTTCTACTCAACCCGAATACATTTTAATTTTACTCTTATTTAAAACCATGCCTTTCGTAGAGTAAAATGTGTATTTTTCTGGAAGGAAATAGTTGTGTACATACATATTCGCATAAATTATTATCAGTGAATATGTACGTAAATAATGAAGGTTTTTTTCTCCCCAAAATGTTTATAGCACTATTTTTACATACATATTGTTCTCTATTTATTTTTATTTTTATTTGTTTTGTCTCGTAAATTTTAATTATAATTTTAGTAATTAAAATTTTTGTAGTTTTTATTTATTAAATTTAACTTACTTCCATTGAAGGTGTTCCTAGGATGGAACGAAACGTTTGGATTAAATAAAGATGCTAAGAATTTTTACTAGTTCATATTCCTCAATACGTAAAAATGCATGCAAGTTTGTCGAGAATCATCAGGAAATGGAATCATATACAAGGTGTTATCAAATTATGTTTCATAAATTAGTGTACATATTCAGGACGTCAAAGCGAACAAAAAGTTCCAATTAACATAAATTGACAATTGTTTCGTTTCCGAGATACGTTGATTTTTTTGACAAGGACGATCCAATTAAAATGAGTCATTAAAGTTTATTTACAAGTGCTTAAAATGTTTTCCCTACGTTAGAGTACATGTTTCCACGCGTCGTTGAAAATTTTGCCGCATACGTTTGAAAACACTTACGTGGTTGCGTATTGTTTTCTGAACAATCTTGAACACTTTGCCACAATTCATCTGTTATTAACTTCTCTTGCATAAACAAGATTTTTTTAAATAACCCCACAAGAAAAAGTCCTTACATTTAGGTCTGGAGACCTGGGTGGCCAAGCGACCCAGGTGGGGTTATTTAAAAAAAAATCTTGTGCAAAAGAAGTTAATAATATACAGTAATACCTTGAACATCATCGTTTTGAACATCGTATGCTTTCGTCGTTGCTATGCTTGCGACTAAGATAAATCTTAGTTTCACAGCATTGTACGAGTATTGGTTTTGCTATTTCGTCGTCTTACTCCTGGCACCATCACCCTTCCCCCTTTTCATGTTTAATAGAAGGTTTAAATTGAACAGTAGACAAATGTTTTGCTTAAAAATAATTTCCAATTTAATTTTTTCGTTCGTATTATAAATTTTCATGTTTAATAAAAGGTTTGAATTGAACAGTAGACAAATATTTTGCTTAAAAATAATTTCCAATTTCACTTTTTCGTTCGTATTATAAATTTTAGTGTTTAAATAAAAGGTTTGAATTGAACAGTTTCTTATTGATGTTTTTCCTGTGATTGAGCTGTTAAAACGAGTATATTTGTACTATATTTGTAATGCAAAAATTCTGATTTTGACAAAAAAAAAAAAAAAAACTGAGAACGAACCTCTTATTTCCCATAGGTTACATTCCTTGAACATCGTTGTTTTGAATATCGTCGCCTTTTCCAGGAACGCATTAGCGACGATGTTCGAGGTATTTCTGTAGATGAGTTGCGGCAACGTGTTCAAGATTATTCAGAAACAATACGCAATCATGTAAGGGGCTCCAAAAAACCTTAGCCCCCCCATTTGCAGCTTACATGTTTACTTATATCGAAATAGTTTTTAGTGATTATAAAACTATATAAAATTCTTTATTTATTGCAGGTATTAAAATTACTGTAGCTGATAAAGTGATAATATAATGGCTTCTCAATTAATTGGTGATTCGGAGAGGCAACGTGTGATAGATCGCATACGAGCAATAACATTTCGGGAAGCTCGTGATGCTGGAGCCACCTTTATAACACGTTCATGGGTTGCCAAAAAGTTGCGAAGAAGTGAGGACTTCGTCAAAAGAAATTGGAATAAAACTTTGGATGAATGTGAAATGGATACAACCAAATCTGGGCGCCCAAATTTGCCACTCTCTCAGGAAACAAAGGACATCATTGAAAGCGGTACGCGTAAGCGGAAAAACAGCTGTGCTAAACTTTCTAGAGAGATCGAAGTGTTGAGAGGAAAGATCGTTAGTGGTGAGATCATTCGACTGTACCGTCATAGGCAAGGTTTAAAGCCTTGGCATGAACTTCCAAAGCCAAGAAAAACTCAACTTAACATCGATGACAGAATGTGGTTTGCCCATTATCTTGAAGATTGGGATGTGGATGATTTCATGCATTTAGCTGTCTCCGATGAATGTTTTGTTTACGTAACACGTTGGCTTAACTACCAAAATGATCGAGTGTGGGCCACAACACCAGATGAAATCGATGACAATAAACATTATCGCGAATTATTAAAAAGTCCAGACTGTGTTGGTGTGTTTGTTTTGTTCACTGCAAAGAAGCTCATGTGGGTGTTGAAGCCAAATGGTCAGAGTTGGGATGGACAGTATTTTCGTGATAGTATTCTATCCCAGCATGTCATTCCTTTTTTAAGAAACCCAAACAATGTTATGGATGTCGATCAGGTCACACTTCTGCACGATAAGGGCCCCCCTGCTTTAAGTCATTAGCCACTCAACAGTTGTTGCGGAACCATGAGATCGATTTCTTTGGAAATGAAGAATGGCCAGGAAATTCTCCTGACCTGAACGTCTGTGAACACATTGGATCAGTTATAAAGGACAAGGTTGAATGTCTTGTTTCAAGAACCTGCAGCAAATCGATTTTCGAGGGATACAATGACGCAACAAATTGAAACTGTTTTAGCAAATTTGCGTAACGATCAAGATGTATTCACGTCACTTTTGGCAAGCTACCCAAAACGAATTCAGGCTGTCTTGGAAGCCAATGGCGGTACCTAGTTTTAATTGTTTCTCATTAAATGCAGGATTAAATTCTCTTTTGTAAGGTATGTTTAGTTTTACTGTACCTCTAATAGTTTAGGCCATGGGCGGGGGGCTAAGATTTATTGGAGCCCCGTATGTGATTTCGAACGCATGCGGCAAAATTTTCAACGACAGTTTGAAACGTGTACTCTGTTGCAGGGAAACCATTTTGAGTACTTCTTGTAAATAAACTTTGATAAACTTTTATGACTTTCGCATCAATTGGATCGTCCTCGGCAAAAAAGCAATGAATCTCGGAAACGAAGCGATTTCGAATTTATGTTCATAGGAACTTTTTTGTTCGTCCTGAATATGTATACTAATTTATGAAACATAATTGGACAACATCCTGTATATTATATTTGTTCCTAGAATTTTATAGAAGTGCAATTCATTTTTAATGTTATTTCCAGTTCATTAGAAAAGAAATAAATAATTATGAAATAATAAATCGATCAGTATAATGTACTTCAAGCCACCATACATTCATAACCAGCATACAACTTTCAATAAAACTCGGTTGCTGAAAGACAATAAAAGTGCAAAATTCTGTATATAGTGCGGTTTTCAGGTGTACAAATATTTTCCTTCTGATTGGTCAGCCTCAAGAAGAAATGAAACATGGTCCCTGATTGGACAAATATAATTTATAACTCAGTTTTTCTGGTCTGATTGGATAGTCCATAATCTTAAACTGAGCGTTCTAAGGAGAGAGAGAGAGAGAGTTACAAGGAAAAGAAGTACCTCAAAAGGCCTTGCGGCCCATACCGAGGAGGTACCAATGGCAACGGGTGCCAGGGAAAATTTTGTACACACTCAAATAGTGTGCAAGATTTGGTCTAACCTTTTCTTGAACTGATCCACAGAGGAACTGTTCCATGTGTCACAGATCTTATACGTAAAGTAATTCCCACACACACTAGTCCTAAACCGTTTCAAATCCAACTTCCAACCATTGTTGCGAGTTGGGTTATCATTTAAACAACATACTTCTAAAATTGACATCGTTGAACCCGCGTAAGAGCTTGAAAACCTCGATCAGTTGACCGCGCAACCTCTGAGTTTCAAGCGAAAACAAGTTCAGGGCGCGTAACCGTCGATTGTAACCCATATGCCTAACGGAAGGGATTAACTTTGTGGCCCTCGCCTGCACTCGCTCCAGCCTCTCAATATCTTTCCTGAGGGTGGGCGACCAGAACTGCACAGCATACTCCAGGTGCGGCCGAACAAGGGAATTGTACAGTGAGAGCACAATCTCCTTGTTCCGAAACTGAAATTGCCTCCTGATATAACCCAATAGTTTCTGGGCTTTCTTTTCCACCTCTACACACTGTTTCGTAAACTTAAGGTCGCTGCTAATTAGCACACCCAAGTCTTTTTCTAAATCAGTCACCTCGATATTACTACCCAACATCGAGTAGTCCGACTTGGGATTGGCGTAGCCAATGTGCATCACTTTGCATTTACCCAAGTTAAACGGCATTTGCCATTTTTCGGACCACACTCCTATCCTACCTAGGTCCGCACGCAGTTCCTCGATCGCTTCGGGCGTCCCAACACTGGCCCCAAGCTTGGTGTCATCAGCGAATTTGGCGATCCGACTGCCGATGCCACCGTCGATATCATTTATGTAAATGATAAACAACAGTGGCCCCAAAACGGAACCCTGAGGAACCCCACTAGTGACCGAGGCCCAACCCGAACTAGCCCCTTTAATTACCACCCTCTGCCGCCTATTCCTCAGCCAGTTTTCAATCCACCTACCTATTTCCCCACCGATACCCAGCGCGCGCACTTTCGCCATTAGCCGGCGGTGAGGTACCTTATCAAAGGCTTTCTGAAAGTCGAGATAAAGTATATCAATCGCCCTACTCTTATCGTACTCACTCAACATGACGTGGAAAAACTCGAGCAAGTTGGTGAGACACGACCTATGCCGTCTAAACCCATGTTGGGAGTCCCCAAGCAGCTTGTAGGAATCCAAATGGTCAACGATCCTATCAGCTATTATCCCTTCTAATAATTTACCTACAACTGAAGTGAGACTAATGGGACGATAGTTCCCTGGACTTTCGTGATCCCCTTTCTTAAAGATAGGGGTCACGTTGGCTTCCCTCCAGGCACCTGGCCCATCTCCAACGATTTGTTGAAGACTGTAGCCAGGTGGGGAGCCACCTGGTCGCGCACTTCTCGCAACACTCTGGGGAGAAACTGGTCTGGCCCAGGAGCCTTAAACGCGCTCAGTTTGTCTATTCTATCGGCAACGACTGTCGCGGTACATCTAACACTATCCAGGCCAGTACCTTCGTGCCTCACGCCTGGCTCAGGGATGACGCGGGTATCCTCCCTGGTGAACACTCCCGCAAAGTACTCATTAAGCACATTAGCGATGTCCGCGTCGGAGGTCCGCAGAACGCCGCTTCCGTCCTTTAACGGACCTATCATGCTTCTAATGGGCTTTCTACTATTAACATAACTGAAGAATTCCTTAGGGTTCCCCTTGCAGAGGCTTGCCACCCGTAGTTCTTCGTTACGTTTCGCTAGCCTAACCTTCGCCTTCACTTCCCTACACAGGCGGACATACGCTTCAGTGTTCTCGTGGGAACGATTGGCCTTCGCCCTCCTATACGCTACTTTCCTATTTCGGATAGCCGAAGCGATGTCACGATTGAACCACTTAGGCTGCGTTGAAGCAGGGGTGACCGGTTTTGAGGGTATGGCAGCAGACTGCAGCACCATAAACTCGTCCCGGAATGCACTCCACACTCCCTCAACATCGCTGCCAACCTCTAACCCCATCTCTCCTACGCTATCCCTGAGGCTAACAAAGTTCGCCCGCCGGAGATCGAGCTTACTGCCTCTCGAGTTACTACGCTTCACCGGAGGGACGCACACACGGAACCTAATAAGACCGTGATCACTCCCGCCCAATGATTCGTCAACGGTGAGGCCAGTGACGAGGTTGTCTTCGGTCGTGAACACTAAGTCTAGAACGCTTTCGCCTCGTGTAGGCTCGTTGACCCACTGAGTGAGGAAGTTCTCATCAGCAAAGTCAACTAGCCTCCTCCCTTCAGCATCGGCAGTCCTGTTTTCCCACTTTATGCCGCGACAGTTGAAGTCTCCTAAAACTACACACACCCTATCCCCTAGCAGGCTACTGAGTTAGGTGTACAGGGCTGTATCCTCCTCGAGGAAGAGATGCGGAGGTCTGTACACCAAGATTAACCTATAGCTCGTCCCTCCCACATTCAGATCGACGCCAAGCAGCTCCCGTTCCGACCGGAACTGGCAGTCAACCGGACTCAACGTGTCTCTGACGTATATTAGTACCCCACCCCCCTCCCCACGGGTGCGGTCTTTGCGAAACATTCTATACCCGGGAATTTCGAACTCCCCAACGTAGTTCCTACGATCAGTATGAATCCAGGACTCGGTGATAGCAACGATATCCTGGTATTCTGATGCTAAGAGCGCCCGTAGCTCGCAAAACTTGTTCCTAATCGACCTAGCATTAAAAAGCATTGCACGGAGGGAGCCACCCCTATTCTGACCGCCCCCTAGCACGACCCGTTTCCCGAACAGCCAGAGAGAGATATATATATATATATATATATATATATATACATTCAACTGCAAAGAACACGCAGTATAAATAACGTAAAGAACGACGCTTGTTATAATGTTATAATGTTTCAGACCAACAAAGACCCTAGGATCCACTCATGGCTGGTCTACCTAACTGTGTTCGTGTATTGTGTATGTCCTCCTTGGTGGCGGAGGGGACCTACAATTTTACGTGGGTTCCGAACCACAAGAACATAAGAAACTTATTTAAAACCTGCTGGTAAATTGGCAACGACCAATTTTTACGAAACTAAATAATTATCAATTTAAAAATAATTAATTATCGGTTTAAAACTAAAGATAGAATCTCTCAGTCCAGAGGAGCAAGTCATAATAGACTACTATCCACAAATATGTTACATTCTATATCTATTTATAACGGAAATGCAAATATATCGGATCCAAAGAATCCAGTCAATTTCATTACGGTATCCATCAAGTCACGGTCCATATCGATTGCGGACCAAGTCAAAATTTACAACCATATACATTATCAATTTAAAAATAATTAATTATCGATTTAAAACTAAAGATAGAATCTCTCGATCCAGAGGATAGTCATAATAGACTACTATCCACAAATATGTTACACTCTATATCTATTATATAACGGACATGCAAATATATCAGATCCAAAGAATCCAGTCAATTTCATTACGGTATCCATCAAGTCACGGTTCATATCGATTGCGGACCAAGTCAAATTTACAACCATATACATTACAATATATACACTTACGAGGAAAAGTGTAGGTGTGGCTGTAAAGACTGTACAGTAATGTAGAAATATGTGCACCCATTATGGGTCTCCCATTTAAAGGTGTTTGTGGGGCAAGTGAAGATCATGAGTTTTTCAATACCTCACAGTACTATGGGGGGCACCGCTCGGCAGAGGAATCTCTTTAAATGGGGTGTAAGGACAGAGAGTATCCCCTAACCCAAGACGCTGCCTCCCTATATCCCACAACACTTGTGTTGAGCTGTGGGATCTATCCCCACAAAGCCTTAATTTTACTACCTTAAACTATACCCTGTCTATCAACATGCGCGTCCAATCGATTCTTAAACATGTTTATAGACGTGCTACTAATTACTTCTACCGGCAAACTATTCCAGCTATTTACTATTCTATGCGTAAAAAAGTTTTTCGCAACTGCTGTCTCGAACCTTCTACTTGTCAACTTACACCCGTTATTTCTAGTCCTATTATATTGAGATATTTCGAAAAAGCTATCTCTATGTACGTTATCAAACCCATTCATAATTTTGAAAACCTGGATTAGATCACCCCTTAACCTCCTAGTCTCGAGTGTAGTCAATTTTAACTCTTTAAGCCTATCCTCGTACGACTTTGACCTAAGAGACGGAATCATCATAGTTGCTCGTCTTTGAACTCTTTCGATTTTGTCTATATCTTTGCGCATATGCGGATTCCAAAATTGGACCGCGTACTCCAAATGGGGTCTAACTAATGATTTATAAAGAGGAACTATAATATCGCGCGATTTGTACTCAAAATTTCGAGCTATAAAACCTAACACTTTGTTCGCCTTATTGACCGCCGCTGTACTTTGTTTCGCTACTTTTAAATCACCAGTGACTGTAACTCCTAAATCTTTTTCCTGCTCTACGCTTGTTAAATCTTTCCCTGACATACTATACGCAAAATTACCGTTACGCGAACCTATATGCATAATTTTGCACTTATCCACGTTAAATCTCATTTGCCATGTGACTGACCAATCAACGATTTTATTCAGATCTTCCTGAATTTTACCTCTATCTTCGTCATTAATCGCCCTACCACCCAGCTTCGTGTCATCCGCAAACTTTGAAACTGTACTGACTAGGCCGACATCTAAATCGTTAATATATATAAGAAAAAGCAAGGGGCCCAATACAGAACCCTGAGGAACGCCACTCGCTACATTAGCCCAACACGACTCCGCTCCATCAACGACCACCCTCTGTTTCCTGCCTCGCAACCATTCTTCTAGCCAATTTATTACTACACCCCTGATTCCATGAGCCTTAGTTTTTTCAATGAGTCTTTTGTGCGGCACGGTGTCAAACGCTTTTTGAAAATCTAAATACACTACATCAACCGCCCGATGTCTATCGTAAACGTTAACCACGCTTTGGAAAAATTCTAAAAGATTAGTTAAGCGAGATTTGTTTCGCCTAAAACCGTGTTGCGTATTCCTAACCAGATTATGCACAGTGGAGACACCCAGATGGGCCGAAAGGCCCCTAGTGTGCCCACTATAAAATTTTTGCCATATTAGCAATCAGAGAACACATGGGTTAAGGTTAGGTTAGGTTATATATATATATACACGTATATACATATATATATATATATACATATACATATATAAAATATCATACATATACATGAGTTGGTTTCTTGTGCTCTCCACCTCACATAGCCAGGTACGCCCGGCTCATTGGGGATTGTTCTGAGCCAGGCGTCTAGTCTACTTTTGAAGATGTCCACTGCAGCTCCCTTCGTGTTTCTTAGGTCTTTGGGCAACTGATTAAACAGTTTTGGTCCTCTCACTACAAAACTATTTTCTTTCAGGGTTAAGGATGTTCACTGTCTCGCCTTCAATTTGGGAATACGACACAGTCTGCCGTTTCTACCTTCCACCGTTGTTTGGGGAGTTATAGGGTTCAGAGTAAGATTAGGGACTAGTTTCTCCATTATTTTCCAAGTGTAAATGATGGTGTATCTCTCTCTTCTCCTTTCCAGTGAATATAGGTCTAGTTCGCGTAACCTTTCCCAGTAATTTAGTTCTTTGCACCAATTGATCTTGGCTGTGAAGCTTCTCTGGATCCTTTCCAGCTGTCTAATGTCTTCGTTTTTATATGGGGATGTTAGGACCGAGCAGTATTCCAATTTGGGTATGATCAGGGTTTTCAGTAGAGCAATCATTACATTCCTATCCCTTCGTTTAAAGGTTCTCAATATCTGTCACGTTATTCTCTTTGCTCTGTTTATTGCTATCTTATTTTGTTTCAAATGTCGCATCATCTGTCATTACAACCGCTAAATCTTTTGCTCTGGAATTTCTCGGAATTTCCTGTCAATTTGGGGTATAATTTTCTACGGATTTCAGGTCTTCTCTTTTTCCGTACCCTAATAGCTGAAATTTCTCGGTGTTAAACTTCATATTGTTGTCTTCTGTCCACTTGTAGATTCTGTTTATGTCGGTTTGTAGAGATCCTCTATCTTCTGGGTTTCTTATTTTTTTACTGATCTTTGTGTCGTCCGCAAAGGATGTTACTGTGCTGTCTCTGGTAACGTCCTCATCTATGTCAGTTAGCATGATTATGAAGAGTAGTGGAGCTAATACTGTTCCTTGTGGCACTGAGCTGAGGACCTCTGATTCTGATGAAGATACGACTTGCCGCCGCTCACTAAGGAAATTATATATCCATTTCCCTACTTTCCCTGTTATTCCCATATATTTCAGTTTATGTATTATGATTCCATGGTCACACTTGTCGAATGCTTTAGCAAAGTCTGTGTATAGTACATCATAGTTTTCATTACTTTCAAATGCATCAATAATGTTGTAGTGTTCCATTAGTTGTGATAGGCATGATCTCCCTGATCGAAACCCGTGTTGGTTATCATTGAATTTTTTCTGAGTTTCCAAAAAGTCATAGATTTTCTGTCAAACTATTCTTTCAAATATTTTAGTGAGATGAGATGTAAGCGACACTGGCCTATAGTTTTTGGCCTCAGATCGATCTCCTTTATATATTGGGACTATGTTTGCGCTCTTCAGAATGCCCGGTATTTCTCCCGTGTCTAATGACACTGGCCAACAAAATGAAACTTTTTTTTCTCATCACAAACATGATCACACTTTTCTTAATGCATCTTTCGCGCTGATTCCGAATCTGGTTTTATTTTTTTTCTAGCACGTATAGTTTAGTTATATAGATACACTGGTTTTGATATTTTTAAGTTTTTGATATTGCTATAAGAAAATTTATGGATGTATAGATCACACTTAGGAATGCTAAACAACAAATACATCATATACTTTATTCAATGTACTTATAAATAAAGAATATATACATTATTTTATTAAAAGCGCTGTGAGTGTGATTTCCTTTTGTAAATTTGGCCTGGATTGTCACGATACAGCATCCAACAATGGTCCACCATCATGCTTTCATTCCAATATCCTTGGTAGCGCTTCTCCATCATCTGAATATCTTGATGGAAGCGCTCTCCTTGCTCGTCACTCACTGCACCAAGGTTTTCAGGAAAAAAATCTAGGTGGGAATGCAGGAAGTGAATTTTTAACGACATTCGACACTCCATTTCTTTGAAGGCATCAAGGAGGTTCTTGACTCCATCCTTATACGCAGGTGACTTGTTGCTTCCAAGAAAGTTTTCACATATCCATTTGAACGCCAGCCAAGCCTTCAATTCCAGCGGACTTAGGACTTTTTCAAATTCAATGTCATTCAAAACCTCCCTTATTTGTGGCCCAACAAAAATTCCTTCCTTCAATTTTGCTGCAGTAACCTTCGGAAATTTCCTTGAAAGGTATTGGAACCCTTCAGAATTGACTTTACCCATTGCTTTAACAAAATTCTTCATTAAACCAAGTTTAATGTGAAGAGGTGGCAGATAGATCTTTTGGGGATCCACTAAAGGGACAGACTGGACATTGCTTATCCCTGGGACATATGTATACCTAAGTGGCCAGTCACTTTTGGTGTAATGTTCTATAGTGGCGCGACTGTCCCACAGGCAAAGGAAACAACAAAATTTTGTGAATCCTGACTACATACCCATAAGCATTCCTATAACTTTTAGATCTCCACAAACATTCCATTGATGACTGTCGTATTTGATTGCCTTAAGTAGTATATCCATATTGTCATACGTCTCTTTTAGATGGACGGAATGGGCAATGGGGATGGATGGCATTATATTACCATTATGCAAAAGAACTGCTTTCAGGGGTCATTCTTACATTGTCGAGGCATGTTGACTGACCTGAGCAAACTATAAATTCAAAAAAAATGTACACCAACTTGACACAACAAGTTCTTGGACTGGACTGATCTTTTGACACACAAATCACGGCGTTGTTGCCTGAATCACAATGCTGCTAGACGTAAAAGCTCACACCTGAAATACATAAGATGTATAATTAAGATAATTGAAATCAATAAGATGAATAAACTAAAAAAACACAATAAAATAAACACAATCAAATGTTCAAATATTAGTATTTTGCCTATTTAAAATGGTTAAATCTGTGGTTATATATATATGCCTTCATCTTGAAAACTATACGTGCTAGAAAAAATCTGAATGCAGTTTTGGAATCAGCGTGAAAAATGCTATCCAGCCACCACAAATTTTACTCTGATGAAAAATCTTTGTTGACCAGTGTGATCGTCTCCATATCCAGTACAGGGGCTCAGCGATTGCATTCTTGCAGTTTTTGATCAGTGTGGCATTTCATTTATCCGGTCCTGCCGCTGAGTGTGTTTTTAGTTTCCCTATGGCTTGTGTAATATCATCCGTCGTAAAGTCGAAATCCGTTTACTTTCCCCTTGTGGTTCTTCTTCAGAGAACGCGTTTCTATCGCATATCAATTTGTCAATTTTTGGGATCCTGAAAGATGATTCGTACTGAGCTCTTAACATTTCAGATACTTCTGTTAGATCATCAGATAAAGCACTGTTCTAATTTTTTAAAGGTCCGATAGTCGCATGGTTTTTCGACTTTCTTTTTGCGAAATTATAGAAGTACTTTGAGTTAGCCTTTATCGCTTCTATAGCGTCGTCGTCTTCGTTTTCTGTATGTTTCTCGATTAGTTCTGTATGACGACATCGATACTTTGCAGTTTATCATTTAATATTTTTCTGATGTTTACAATTACTTAATTTTGCAGTCACTCTTTTTCTCTTTCGAAACAATGCCCTCTTTTGTCTCTCGAACCTGCTTCTCTTTCCTCTTTGTTGTATCTTTGGGACATGTTTTTCCACAATTTCTAACGTCTTCTCCTCTAACGTTATTAGCATCTCCTCCGTTGTCTTCGCCTCGAAAATGGTTTTCCAATCTATTACTTCCATGCTGGATGTCACATCTTCCCAGTTTATAGCTTTGGAGTGAAAATTAAAAATTTCGAATTTGCTTCTTTCTGTTGTGCGGTTTCTTTCCTTTCCTGTTGCCTTTATATTAGTTGTTATTACGATGATGTGGTCCAACTTCATAGTTGGGGACATTTCTACATTATCAATTAGATTACTGTTGTTTGTGAATACCAAATCTAGGCAGTTGTTTTTTCTTGTGTTTTCTGTTATTTCTTGCGTTAACATAAATTCATCAGCTAGAGCTAGTAGCATTTTTACCTGCTCCTGGTCTTCTCGTGTGCCCCCCTTGTCCTGGTGTTTACATATATTTTTTCCTATCCTTTTATATTTCATGAATGGGAAATTAAAATCACCACAGAGAAAAATATTTGGGGTTGGAGAGTGTAGCTCTTTTACCAAGCTTCTTACCTCTGTAATGGAATCTGAAAATTTTGAGGTTGGCGTGTTTGGGGGTCTGTACATTACAATTAGTACCATAATTAATTTTTCAATTTTTGCTGCTACACATTCTACGTAGCTGTTTGAGGTACTTATAGCCATTTCTGCTATGTGCCTTTCGCGTGTGTAAATAGAACATCCTCCTTTACGTCTCATTGTTCTGTCTTGCTCGGAGGATGTTATAGGTGTCAATTTGTATTTCCTTTTTGTCAATACAGGACTCACAATTTTCACAGTTCGCCTGGAAGTCCTTTAGATGAGTTTCCGTGAGGCATGCAAAGTCTTCTCCGGCTTCTTGCACGAGTCCTTTCAGGTATATAACTTTGTTCGGGGAATGGTTTGATTTGAGGCCCTGAATGTTGGCTAGGATTATTTTTATTTTTTCTCTCGTTTTCGCATACAGGTGGTTCCGATTTGTTTTCCAATGGGGGTGCCAGTTTCGTTGCCTTGTGGTCCTCCGAGAATTTACCCCTTTTTATCTTTCTCGGTACCTGTTGTCCCGATAACGCATGAAGTACCTTTGTTCGTACCTTCTGTCCGGCTCTCGGATTCCTATATTTGTCAGCTGGTTTTGTAATTGCTGGATAGTATTTAGCAGCTGAAATGTGTTGGCTGCGTCTAAAAAATTGACACTTTCTTTGATGTTCGTTTTTTCTGTTCACTCGTTGCGTTCCTTTGAGGGTGGTGGTACCGGTATTTTTTTCCGTATTTGCAACTCCCATATCTTGCATAAGTGTTGCAGACCGTAAGATGGTGGAACTTGCATTTCTTATCAAATTTGCAGTATCCACTTGTGTAATGCGTGTTGCATAATGTGGGATGTGCATATATGCATTGCCCATCCCGATATCTGCAGTTCCCTTTCGCGTAGTATTTACATCCAATATTTTCTACGCTTCTACTTCTTTTCTTATTATTTTCAAAGTTCTTAATTTTGGCATTATCATTATTTTTCTTTGGCTGTTTATTTTCTACGTTTTTAGTTATCTTTTTATCATTTCGCTCGTTGGACCGTTTGACTACTTCGCAACTTTTACTACTTATTTCTTTTCTTTCATCTATGTCTTCCTTCCGTATTATATTGTGTATATTGTTATTCGTTATTTCGTCTTCTCTCATCCACCCGGTTTTTCGTTGGGACCATTCCGGACCCATGTGTCCCCATTATTTCATTCTTTTTTGTAACTTTCGAGTCTGCTAGCTCCATTTCTTTAAAGACCGCGAAAGAATTTACGGTCTGTGTACATGCGCCACATAGAAATTTGATCCCCACGACGTGTTTCGCGTTCGAGACAAGAGTTATTTCCCTATCATTCCAATTCATGCAGATAAAGTCATTAAGTCGTTGACAGAAATCACATCTAATCGCCAAGTTTGCCGTTGTTACCAGATTGCACAAATTACAGATTAAGTGAGAATTTGGACCCATAGCCACGCTATTCCTTAATTAGCGTAAAAAGAAATACCCACACAAATTATTTATTTATTTATTTTTATTTCTTTCCTTTCGATGGTCGAGGGTATTTCGAGGGTTTTCTGACCTTTTTCCTGCTTTATTTCAAACTTTCTCGAATGCCAACCGTATTTCGTTTTGAATATATACGTTAAAACTGGTGATAAATTATGTAAACTGCATTGCACTTTCTTAATTTTAATGAATTTCACTATATATATATATTATATATATATATATATAATTTTTTATTTTTTTTGTTAAAGCTTTCGACAAATGTGATCACGGTATAATAGCACATAAAATGAAATATATGGGAATAACAGGGAAAGTGGATCTACAACTTCCTCAGAGAATGTCTACAGGTTGTCTAAATTCAAGGTATATCATCATCAGAATCGGAAGTACACAGCTCAGTACCAAAAGGGACAGTACTAGTCCCACACCTGTTCATTATCATGCTAACAGATATAGACAGCGGAGGAAACAGCAACAGTATAGTAACATCCTTTGCAGACGATACAAAGATGAGCAGAAAAATCAGTGATGTAAATGAAGTGGAGGCCTTGCAGAGGGACACGAACAAAATATACAAATGGTCAGAAGACAACAACATGACATTTAACACCGTGAAATTTCAGCTCTTGAGATATGGTAGAAAAGAGGAACTTAGACTGCATATTATGCTCCAGATAGACAGGAAATTCAGAGAAGGACGAAAGCGATCGATCTGGGGGTAATAATGACCGATGATGCGAAATTCGAAACACAAAATCAGATAGCTACAAATAAAGCAAAAAGAAGGGACAGGACAGTAATTATTCCCCTGCTAAAAACACTGATTATACCAAAACTTGAATACTGCTCAGTTTTGACGTCCCCATATAAAAAGGAAGAAACCAATAAACTAGAAGAAACGCAGAGACATTTCACAGCCAAGATTGATGGCTACAAAGAACTCAACTACAGTGGTCCCTTGCTCTACGAATCTAATTCGTTCCAGAGGGCTGTTCGTAGAGCAAACCCTATAATTAATGGAAATAGTCTAATCCGTTCCAAGCCCCCCAAAATAGGTCGTTTTTACCAAAATGTATTAGAAATTTAGGAGTTTTTAAGCAGTAAACAGTGTGTAAATATGTACACAACATAGAAGAATAGCCAGTGGCAGTGGTGATGGAGTTGGTGTAGAAGAGTTACTGCTTGGAAGGTGAATCTCCCATTATGATGTTAGGAAGACCTTCCAGCTGTGGGGTTTGGAGTCTGGGTTGTTTACTAACAAAGGTGTCAAGGGTTGTTTGTCTTTTTCTCTTTCTGTGCATGTTCCGGAAATAACTGAGGATGGAGTCTTCAAACCTGCAGGTTAAAATTTCTGTTGAGTCAATGTCTGGATGTTTTTTACCAACATTTTTAATAACATCCCAGGCTTTAAAAAGATCTGTCAGCTCATGTGATGTTACAGCATGGGCATCATCATCAATTTCCTCTTCTCCATTGTCCTCCTCACTTGACCTCCCCAATTCCTGTAGCTCCTCTGTTGCTAGTTCTTTTCCGTGGTCTGCAATTGTGGCTAGGGACGAGGCAGAGTAACCAAATCTTTTAAACGTACCCCATCTTCAGATTTTTTTACGATATCCTTTTTAATTTTAATAGAAATAATATTACGGCCACATTTAGCTTTAGGACCCATAGTTAGCAATCAATTAGCAAAGCACAACCTAGTGCACAGCCACTTATAGAAAACGATCAACAGACACTGAACAGAACGTAATGGAGCGCCTCCTAGTGGATGAAATCGGCAGCGCTGCGCTCCTATTGGCCGAAATTGGCGCCAAACATTTGGCGGGAAATTCGCACAGCGAGTTAAATTTCGTAGAGCAAACCATTTGCTCCTTATTTGGGTCATTCGTACAGCAAGCCGTTCGTACAGCGAGGGACCAGTGTACTGGGAAAGACCGTAAACTAAATCTGTACTCCCTGGAAAGAAGAGAGAGGTACACCATAATCTACATAGGGAAAATTATCGAAAAACTGGTACAAACCTAAAACTAAACCCAATCACCATTCAAACAGCACTAGAAAATAGGAAAGGCAGAATATGTAGTGTTCCCAAATTAAAGGCCCGACAAGGGACCTTCTCAACACTGAAGGAAAATAGCTTGGTTGTCAGGGGGCCAAGACTTTTTAACCAGCTTCCAAAGGACCTCAGAAACGTTACAGGGGTCAAAGTTGAAGACTTCAAGAGAAGACTAGATGCCTGGCTCAGGACGGTACCAGATGAGCCGGGTGTACCTGGCTATGTACGGTGGAGAACGCAAGAAAGCAACTCGTTCCTCCACCAAGCCAGACGTAGAGGCGGGGCCACCAGCTTGACCTTCGTGTGAAGAGAGACCAACGCAAGGAACAGCAACGAGGTTAACGAGGTGTGTGTGTATATATAATGTAGGAAGCAGGGGCCAAAGGTTCAAGGTCTAGAGTTTTCGAGATGCCTGATACTCCCTATCTGAAAGATTGGAGGTTATAGACAGAGAGAAAGATGGATTGAAGAAGGTTGTGCCAGAGTTGACCGGTTGAGTAGATGAAAGATCGAAAATACCGATTAACCCTTGCGTAAGAGAGTTGGACAGAAAAGGAATGAGAATGTGTGGAAAGTCTGGTACTGCGTGCTCCCCGAAAAGGGGGAGGTATGCAGTTGGAGATTTCAGAAGAGCAGTAACCGTTATAATAGCAATAGTAAAGAGAGTGAGCAATATTCCGGCGAAGAGAGATTGATGAGACGAAAAGCCTTTGATTCCATCCAGTTAAGTAGATCGGTGTGGGTTGAGCCACTCCACAAATGAGAAGTGTACTACATACAGGGGCGGACAAGACCCCCGTACAGAGACAGCAACTGAGGGGGAGTGAAGAAACTGTGGAACTGGTACAACACACCTAACTTTTTAGAAGATGTTTTGGAAAGAGTATATGTGATTTTTCCAAGAACACGAGAAAAGAAAGGATTGAGATGTGTATTTTCGAAGGCAAGAGGATAGTTGTGCGGAAGATTGTGACGAGTAGACAGATGAAGGGACCTAGTTTTTGAGGCATTGAAAGCTACTATCTCACAAAGAGAGTAGAAAGATCAGAGGTTAGGTGTACCATAGCAATCCCACGCGAAGCATTAAGTGCCTGTTGAGAGGGACGCTTGAAGCAGGTGGAGAAGTTGAGAGTGGTATTATCGGCATAGAAGTGGATAGGACAGGAAGTGCGACTTAATATATCATTGATAAATAAAAGGAAAAGAGTGAGTGACAGGACAGAACCCTCGGGAACACCACTGTTAATAGCTTTAGAAGAACAGTGGCCATCTACAACCACGGCTATAGATCGACCAGAAAGGAAATCCGAGATGAAGGCGCAGGTAAAATGATAGAAACCGAAGAAGGGCAGTTTGGAAATTAAAAATTTGTTCCAGACTCTATCAAAAGCTTTTGATATTTCCATCGCAATAGCATAGGTTTCATCGAAATCCTGAGAGGAGGATGACCAAGAGTCAGAGAGATATACAAGAAGATCTCCAGTAGAGCATCTCTTGCGGAACCCATACTGTAACAGCGTGAGGTTAGTGACCCCGCCAAGTTATTAGGTTTCTAACACAAGAGAGACACTTACCGGTGCTTTGATTTAGATCTTCTTTAGGGCCTAGCATAGATTTCCAGCGTCCTACAAACCGCCTTAACTCTCTCACTTTACTAATTTAGAAGCTGTAGACATTACCTCTACCCTTATATGTATACTCTTTGACAACTTCCTACCTACATTCTAACACTTTAGCAACATCACCAAATTAAACTCAGCACCAACGATTTAGTCAGATATGAATAACCATGCGGTTAGTCCAGCCAAAACAAACGAACAGACCGCGTTCCACTGTTTATCCCTTTGTGTTGCCATTCCTTTCTTTTAGTGACTTTTCCCTTTAGTGACTTTAGACTATACATACACACACACACACACACATCACCTCACTCCTCCCCTACAAGTTTAGTCTGTCGGTGGGGTGTGAGATCCTAGACGACCTGCGGAGCGGGGTTGATGTAGTAGGAATAGGTGCAACCTGCATAGGCGGGCGAACTGAACCATTTTCGGATCAAATGTAGAATTCGGACCCCAGCCTTCTTTAGTTAGCTTTATAAGGCTAACTAACGAAAATATCACAACCTAACCTAACCAATCGTTAGGTTAACTGTACGCCCTTGACGATTGGTTAGGTTAGGTCGTGATATTTTCGTTAGTTAGCCTTATAAAGCTAACTAAAGAAGGCTGGGGTCCGAATTCTACATTTGATCCCCATTTTCCAGAGGATCGGTTCTCTCTTCCGGAAGACTCTGGTCATCCTGCAATTCACGTTCCCATATCTGGTCATGATGGCGTTTAATAGAACGACCATCTTCTAGTTGGCACTTGAAGGAAACAGGGCCCGTTCTCTCCTGCACAGTTGTAGGAATCCATTTTAGTTCAGCCCCATAGCTGCGAATCATAACTGGACCATTAGGTTGCGCTTCTATAACTCTCCTTTTTCTAGTGTTGTACAACTTCTGTTTTTCCTGATGGCGTAAAACTCGTTGTTGTAACGCTTCGTTTGGACGTAACAGATCGAAAACTGAACGAATTCCGTGGCCAATCATAAGTTTAGGAGACCCCGTCGTTGTGTGAGGTGTAAGTCGACATTTAAACAAAAATTTATCCAACACCACTTGCATTTCCTCCATGAGAATGACGCAAGGCCGACTTGAAAGTACGGACCATGTTTTCCGCGAGACCGTTAGTAGACGGATGAAAAAGACTAGACTGGACATGTCTAATGCCATTTATGGGGAGAAAAGAACGAAATTCCTCACTGGTAAAACAAGTACCATTGTCGGAAACCAGAACTACGGATAAATCACATCGAGCGAAACACGAACGGAGTAAGCGAATAGTAACACCCGAAGTCGTGAAAATGGTTGGAAAAATTTCCATCCACTTAGAGTAGGCGTCCACAATGAGTAGGAAATAGGTGTTATTTATAGGACCTGCATAGTCAACATAGATCCTATGCCAAGGTATAGTAGGCCATTCCCACGGATAAAGTGGACTTTTCCTTGGGAGATCTCTGTTCTCTAAACAGCTTTGACAGGAACGAACCAGTGATTCGAGTTCTCCATCCAAACCGGGCCACCAGAAATAAGCTCTCGCCAGCTCTTTCATTTTTGTTGCACCCATGTGTTCAGTGTGAAGTTCCTTCACTAAATTCGACCCGCCTTCATTCGGAATTATCATTCTGTGGCCCCATAAGAGACAGCCATTTTGGATCGAGAGTCCAGACTGACGTTGATAAAAAGGCTGTAATTCACTCTCAACCTTAGTAGGCCAACCAACTGAGCAGTAATGGATGACCCTAGACAGAATAGGGTCTGATTTTGTCCACTGCTCTATTTGTACTGCAGATACTGGAGTGGATTCCCAAAACTCTACCAAGTGAACCCATTCTGTAGGTATAGATACGCATTCATTTGGATTTTCTAAAGGCAACCTACTTAGAGCATCAGCCGTACCTAGAAGTTTGCCTGACCTATGTACTAACTCAAATTTATAGGCTTGTAGAATCAGCGCCCATCGTTGAATCCTACCTGAGGCCATAACTGGAATATTTTTATTAGGTGAAAATAAACCTAAAAGAGGCTTATGGTCAGTAATTAGTTTGAATTCATGACCCCATAGATAGAAATGAATTTTTTTTTACTGCAAATACTAAGGCTAAGGCTTCACGTTCAAGTTGTGCATATCGCCTTTCAGTCTCAGTTAGTGTGCTAGAAGCAAAACAGATAGGCCTATATATACCATCAATGTGGTGAGATAACACTGCCCCAATTCTATAAGAACTGCTATCTGCTGAAACTATGAGAGGAAGTTTAGGATCATAATGCACTAAGAGAGTGGACTTTAGTAGTACGTTCTTGGAAGCCTCAAATGCTTCCTTTTGGAGTTTCTCCCATCTCCATGTTCCCCAGATCGTAATAACTTATTTAGGGGTTTAAGGAAAGTCGATGCATTAGGTAAAAATTTCCTATAAAAGTTGGACCTAAATAAGCTTGTAACTTTGTAATGTTTTGTGGAGGTGGTGCTTAAGTCCGGCATCCCGGAGTCTTTTTAGAACTGTGGTTAATCTAGTTAGGTGTTCTTTTTTAGATGAACCTGAAATGAGGACATCATCTAGAAAACAAAGTACCTCCGGAATGTGACCTAGAACTTGGTCCAATGTCCTCTGAAAAATATCTGAAGCCGATGCTATTCCATAGCATAGCCTATTGTACTTATATAAGCCTCGTGCGTATTTATGATAGTTAGTTCTTTAGAATTTTCATCTAAACTTAGTTGAGCATAGGCTTGGGACATATTTAGTTTTGTGAAATATTTACCCCCAGCAAGAGAGCTAAATAATTCATCAGGCTTGGGTATAGGGTAGCAATCTAGAAGGACTGCTCTATTTGCTGTTAAATGGTAATCCCCACATAACCGCATTGACTTGTCAGGTTTTAGTACAGGAACTACCGGGGCAGCCCACTTAGCGTGTGTGACTGGTTCGATAATTTTATCTTTGAGCAGCCTGTCAATTTCTAAATCTACCTTCTCCCGCAGTGCATGTGCAATTGAACGAGCCTTACAAAATTTCGGAGTTACATTAGGGTCTACCTCTATACAGACCTGATGGCCTTTTAGTTTGCCTACTTCAGGCCCAAAAACAGAAGAAAACTCCCTCAACAATGAGTCTATGTCAGACGGATACGTGAGTGTATGCACATCTGCCTGACCCTTTGGCAAAATTTTGTCAATAGGCATTTTCAAAGCATCAATCCAGTCACGGCTAGTAGAGTAGGCCCTTGCTCATCCACCACTAAAACAGTTAAATGATGAGACAAAGTTTTCTTGTTGAGTGTAACTGTGATGGATGCTTCTCCACAAATAGGTATTTGTATGTCCCCATATTTTTTTAGTATTGTTTTAGATGCATGTAGTTTAGGTGCATTTTTGAAAGTTTTGTCAAAAACTGTTTTGGGCATGACAGTTCGGGCAGCACCTGTATCAAGTTCTAGAGGAACTGTAATTCCATTTAGGCCTATCTCTACAATATATGGACCTGTATTATCACCACTTTGCTGCTCATAAAATAGGTACTCTACTCCAATGTTCGAAGTATTTCCCTTTTGAGGATTTACACTAGAAATGTTATAATTAGAATTTTCACCCCTTGTTTTCTTTGAAAAACAAGTTTTAGCTATGTGGCCTATTTTACTACAGTTTCAGCAAACTGCTTCTTTAAAAGGACAGTTCTTCTTCGAATGGTGTTTTCCACACCCAATACATGGCTTGGAAGGCTTTTCCTCCTGTTTAGTGATTGAATTAGTAGGTTTAGTCGTATTTGCCGCACACCTTTTATTTGTTTGTTTAGTAGGCTCATTAGGTCTGCCTGGCCTAGAAGATTTAAAGCTATTTACGTGTTGGGCTTTACTACTGTGACTGCCAAAAGCTCTAACATCTTTAGCAGCTGCTTCCCTAGCCGCATCTATTTCTACAGCCTGACTAATAGTTAGGTCCTGTATAGCTAATAGGGCTCTCTGGGTAGACTCCTCTTTGAATCCCATTACAAATTTATCTCTCAGCATTTCGTCTAATTTGTCCCCAAATTTACAAGTACGGCTATGGGCTTTTATTCCTGCAACAAACTCTGCAATGCGTTCATTCACAGTCTGATGCCTCGAATAAAATTTGAAACGTTCATAGCTGAGAACTCCTCGATGTTTGTAGTGATTGGTTAGGGCATATACCAATTCATTATAGGTGCAAGTGTCCCGTGCTTTAGGAGCAACTAGGTCCATAACTAAGCCAAACGTTTTAGGGCCTATTATAGTTAAAAAGGTAGGTACTTTCTTAGCATCAGGAATAGAATTTTCCTCGAAAAACAACCTCACCCTAGTGGCATAAGCTTCGAAGTCCTCCCCAGAGTCTTCGTAGGGGCTTATATGACCAATCATCGACATGCTGGAACAAAACCGATTTAGGCCAAATAACATGAAGTAGGTTAGATTAGTTTTAAATTTGATCTAATTACTCCGCCGTTAGGGCTGAATAGCAGTAAATTGTATTAGAGTTAGGGCTAGGAATTACTATTAGAGTTAGGCAGGCGGGACCTAAGCTATAGTACGGTAGCTTACCCACACAAACCAACCAAATCGAACGACCCACCTAGACTAGGCTACATCCAATTTTCCAAACAACCAAATTGAACCCAATAAGCAATTAAATCCAATGAGCCAAATTAAATCTCATCCTCGTCGCCAAATGTAATAGCGTGGGGTTAGTGACCCCACCGAGTTATTAGTTTTCTAACAACAACAAAGGCACTTACCGGTGCTTTGATTTAGATCTTCTTTAGGTCCTAGCATAGATTTCCAGCGTCCTACAAACCGCCTACCTAACTCTCTCACTTTACTAATTTAAAAGCTATAAACATTACCCCTACCCTTATATATTCTTTGACAACTTCCTGCCTACATTCTAACACTTTAGCACACCAAATTAAACTTAGCACCAACGATTTAGTCAGATATGAATAACCATGCGGTTAGTCCAGCCAAAACAAACGAACAGACCGCGTTCCGCTGTTTATCCCTTTGTGTTGCCATTCCTTTCTTTTAGTGACTTTTCCCTTTAGACTATATATATATATATATATATATAATTTCTATCACCCATAGTTTTCGAGAAAATAATATTTCCATTTACTCAGAGTTTTCCCAAAATATTAGTTAAAATTAAGTGTACTAATTTAATTTTACTTTCTTTTTTTTCCAGGTTAACTATATTTAATATAGTATTTTTTGCATTAAAAAATATAGCTATTTAAACAAACAGATTTTTAATAAAAAGAAAGAAATTTTTTTCAAGTTTGCTCAAATTTTAAAATTTTTCATAGTAGAAAAAATTGTTTTTTCATTCCAAAAAGTTTTCCGTGATTTCAATAATTTTCCGCCAGCATAAATCGAAACTGTATTAATCCCAGAGATACATTTTGCTACGTATGTGGAGAACTGACCATAATGGCACAGAGGAAGACGATGACCCCACTCGTGAAGAAGGCTTACGAACTTTATTTTGGATGTAAGGTAGGCGACCAAGACAAATCCTGGGCACCTCATATCTCATGCATTTCCTGTGCCGTCACTCTTAGGGGTTGGGTTAAAGGTACCCGCAAATCTATGCCATTTGCCATACCAATGATTTGGAGAGAGCCCAAGGATCACCTAACGGATTGCTATTTTTGTATGACTAACGTTTCAGGATTCTCTGCCAAAAATAAACATAAAATTCAATACCCAAATCTTGCATCTGCCATGAGACCAGTACTACATGACGATGATAACCCAATTCCAACTCCCCCAAAGTCATGGACACTGGATGAAGAGTCTGAAGTTGAACCAATGGAAATTGATGACACTAAAGATACAGACTTTCAGCAACCTGAATCAAATAAACCACGTATGATAACGCAGGTTATGTTGAATGATCTCGTGAGAGATTTGGACCTTCCGAAAAAGAAAGCGGAATTATTGGGCTCCAGGTTACGTGAATGGAATTTGCTGGCAAAAGATACAAGCATATCGGCGTTCCGCACTCGCCAAAAAGATCTGATGCAGTATTTCTCCTCGTCAGGTGGTTTATGCTACTGTAATAATGTAAATGGACTGCTGTTAGCTCTCGGTCATGAGCACAAATCTGAAGATTGGCGTTTATTTATTGACTCTTCGAAGCTAAGCCTCAAGGTTGTACTACTTCACAATGGAAATAAATACCCTTCCATTCCTGTAGGGCACGCTGTCCACATAAAGGAATCTTACGAAAATATGAAACTCATCCTTCAGCAGATTAATTATGACCAGTTTCGTTGGTATATATGTGGGGATTTAAAAGTCGTCGCGCTTCTTCTGGGAATGCAGCTCGGTTATACGAAGTTCTGCTGCTTCCTTTGTGAATGGGACAGCAGAGCCAGAGATTCGTATTATTTTGTAAAGGATTGGCCACTTCGTCAAAAATGTATCCCAGGACTGAAGAATGTGTCTCATGAACCCTTAGTTGACCCCAAGAAAAATATACTTACCGCCACTTCACATCAAACTTGGCATCATGAAAAATTTTGTCAAAGCAATGAACAAGGAAGATGAGGCATTCAAATATTTGAAGAAAAAGTTTTCACGACTTAGCGATGCAAAGATAAAAGAAGGGATCTTTGTTGGTCCCCAAATCAGAGAGCTCATGAAAGATCAAAAGTTTGATGATGCCTTGAGAGGAAAAGAAAAAGTGGCATGGGAGGCCATGAAGAATGTTGTCACAAATTTTCTAGGGAACATCAAAGCCTCTAACTATGAAAAAATAGTGCAGGACATGATTGAAGCATATAGGTTATTGGAATGTAATATGTCACTAAAAATCCATTTCTTGCACTCCCATTTAGATTTCTTCCCTGAAAACCTCGGCGACGTAAGCGATGAGCATGGAGAAAGGTTCCACCAAGATATAGCTACTATGGAGAAACGCTACCAAGAGAGGTGGGATCCGGCAATGTTAGCTGATTACTGCTGGACATTGATGCGAGAAGCTCCTAATGAAAACTACAAGAGAAAATCAGTGACAAAGAAGTTTTAAGAAGAATATTTTAAATGCCAATCTGCCACTAATATAATTTTTATGAAGTATTTTTACTAACTTCTATACACTTTTTGAATAAATATTAAAATACAAATTTCTCAGTAACCTTGGGTGATAGAGAAATTCTACGGCTATATTCGGAATCAGCGGAAAAAATTCTATAAGACCGACCTGTTCACGTCCAAGAAACAAAAAAAACGTTAAAATTTGTTCCCAGTGTAATTTACATGCTCCCACCCAATAAAGTTGTTCCACTTAATAAGAAAATAATTCTGCTTCAATTTGAGCTCGATCGGATAATAATTAGAGGTGGCTGTCGAAGCTTGAAGTTACCACAAAACTGCAAGGCGGGGGTTTTCTATTGGACCCCTGAACAATCTCAGTTGGCCCCCAGGGATCCATGGATCACCACTTGGGAACCACTGATATAATGTGTAGTTAAAAGATTTTTATTTTGCATATATATTTTAAATTATAAGCGTTATACATAACACTGATGACGTACTATTTTGAATCGTCATGGCTGGCAAGACCACTCACTGTAGCTCACTGTTTAAGATCTTCTTAGTAGGTTCAGGATATTTCTTCCTGTGTTGCTCCACGACTTTCAATAGGTATTGAAGTTGTTCTTCATTCTTAGTGTGTTTCCCACTATAATCCTGGATAAGTGCAATCCCGCGTTCGGCATTGTCGTTCACGACCTTGATGTTTTCAACTTTCCGAAGAGCCTCTTGAAACTCATCATCTGAGTCCCATGTTGACGGGTCATTTTGCATAAATGCAGTATTGATATTGAGGGCCCGTATAAGCTTGAAAGAGTTTCTCGTGCTCAAGGAATCCAATGTTGGGAGATGATCTTGACGAAGGCTCACACGTTTAGGACATTTTAGGCTGCCTTCTGTCTCATTAATTCCCTTTACAATTAATCTTTTTGTGTCTACTGATACAGAAGCATCAAACAGTGCCAATCCCACCATTTCCTCAGATAGGTACCACAAGTGGCCAGCAAATTTAGATGCTGCAGATTTTGCCCATTTTAAGGATTTCGTTCAAAATTTAAAGTTTGACAGCCACCCCTAAATATTATCGGATCTGGTAAAAACTTTGCCAAAATAATTTTTTTAGGAAGTGGAACTACTTTATCGGGTGGGAGCAGTAAAAATAAAAAATTCGTTTTTGAGGACCACCCTAATATATATATATATATATGCAAATAACTGCAATGACCGCGCAGTATATAAATGAATAGAAACGACATAAGTATTAAGGAACGTTTCTGCACACGAGGAGGAGAGATAACGAAATAATGAAAATGAGGCGAACCGCCTGGGAAACCGAACCCAGGGCCTTCCAATTATTTCGTTATCTCTCCTCCTCGTGTGCAGAAACGTTCCTTAATACTTATGTCGTTTCTATTCATATATATATATATATATCGTAAAGAACGACGCTTGTATAGGAGATATTCCGCGCAAGACGAGAAAGAGAAAACAACAAATGAAAAAATGAAGTACCACCTGGGAATCGAACCCGGGATCTTCCCAGGTGGTACTTCATTTTTTCATTTGTTGTTTTCTCTTTCTCGTCTTGCGCGGAATATCTCCTATACAAGCGTCGTTCTTTACGTTATTTATACTGCGTGTTCTTTGCAGTTGAATGTATATATATATATATATATATATATATATATATATATATATATATATATATATATATATATATATATATATACACGTCATCTCACATACTGATTGTCTGAAAGAAGTTTGTGAGAAGAAAGGTGTTTAAGAATTTTCTTATTAAAGGTAGATTCAAAAACTTTAGAGAGGCAAGAAATGAAAGCAATTGGACGATAGTTGGAGGGTTGAGAGCGGTCATGCTTCTTTGGGACAAGCTGAATGAAAGCGAACTTCCAGCAGGAAAGAAAAGTACCAGATGAAAGACAAAGACGAAAGAGTTTTTCTGGGCAGGGTGTCAGCACAAAAGCACAGTTCTTGAGAACAACAGGAGGAACATCAAGAGGACCGTACGGCGTACACCTTCCTAGAGTTGAGCCCAGATAGGGAAGGAAGAACATCTTTGGAAGAGATTCTGATTTCAGACATAATTAAGTTAGAGGGAGGAGATGGAGGAACAGCATCGGAATCGTCCATGGTTGAGTTGGGAGAAGGGAAGAGACGGCAAATGAGCCGTCGGAATGGGAAAGAAGAGGAAGTAAAGTTGTTGGAGAGGTTCTTGGCTAGGTGGCAGAAAGAGCGAGAAGACAAACAAACAAACAGAACATCTTTATTGCGGATCATTCACAATCCATAGCCACTTAACCTAACAATAGGCTAACATACAAATACAATCTTACGTATACACTGAACTCAATACAAAAATAAGGCCAACTTAGCCACTTAACCTAGCATACTGGCATACTGTTTGATTAATTACCTGACAATTTTATGTATATTGTTATTACATGAGACATCTTATAACACTTATTATATCATGGCCACTTATTATAACACAACTTAATATGCGTATATAATCTTTGCTACATTACAAAAATAAGGTATTGTAAACCAGCAGTTGTCTGAAACAAGACTGCCATATAGGTGAGAGGTACACAGTATCTGAAAACAGGACATTGTACAATAACACATTAGAGCTGTTTTGGGCCCTAGTAATGAAATTATGTATATTCTTCCGGATTAACATTTGGCTGGTAGGTAGGTTACGCGGAGTAAACATAAAACTGGCACTGCACCATTTTGGTTCCCTTCTTAGCATACAAAAAATATTATTATAAGCAGCAGGGTTTATTCATAGCAGTTTTTGTATAGTTCCACCTAGGGTTGCCAGGTCTCCGGAAATTGAGCTTTGTCTCCGTTCTCCGGTCAGAATAGGCGAATCTCCAGATTTTTACTGATCTTACTATATATATATATATATATATATATATATATATATATTTAGGAGAAATCCAATGACAAGGAGAAATGTAAATGCCATGAAAAGTCTTCTTTATTGCGCAACGTTTCGAGCAATACGCTCATCTTCAGGCTGTTTAATAACAATGTGAAATTAAAATCAATATTGAATGAAAAACAAACAGAAATTTCTATAACCTATTCGTAAAGACAAATTTTAAAAGACTGAGAAAAGAGGGTTAATTCTAAGTTATACAGATTTACATATAAAAATTAAGAAGTTATTTTTAAATACATGTAGTAAATGTGAAATTAATACACTGGAAAAATTACCAATAGTACACTGGAACAATGGAGCTATCTACCTTACACAGCAGTATCCGAGGCCGACTAATTTGAGCAGAGGAGACGGGAAAACGAAGGATGGCGAGGGAGATAGGGGAAGGAGGGATTATAAGGAATTGGGGAAGGAGGAGGGATCATAGCAAATTGAGAGGGACGGACGATGAGTCAACATTCAGACTAGGGGACAATGCTTTAATGAAAAGGGATTCTAAAATTCTTAGTGAGTTGGGACAAGTATTACAACCAAGAATTTTAAAATTGTCTAAAGTGACATCAATTTTGCATTTATGCTATGTTCACGAATGCTGGAGGCTTCCTTAGTTTTTAAAATTTTACCTGTTCGGCCACTTATTCCCATATGCGAATAAAATCTAGCCCTGAGAGAGCGAACAGTGCTGCCGATGTAATTCCCAAGGAGACACCTGGGCAGGTAAATAAATATACAACACCGCTACGCAACGAGTCAGGGGTTCGATCCTTCGCTGAGAAAAAGCTACCTAAAGACGTTTTATTAATAAATATGATGCGGAAATCAGTATGATAAAAAAATTTCCTTAACAATTTTGTAAATTTAAGCTTAAATTCCTTATTCAAGGGACCCATTTCAGGTACCAAGAAATATTTTATATCCTTCGGCACTGTAATACATGGAAGTTGAGGGCTATAAACATTATTTAAGAAGGATCTAATTAGTTTGTCTACATATTGAACAGGAAAACTATTATTAGTAAAGTATGATCTTAGATTATTAAATTCATCATTAAGTAAGGTAAAATTAGAGGTCAAATTATATCCTCTGAACAGGAGAGTTTTAATACAAGACATCTTATAGTTGAAATCAGTAAAACTAAAAAAATTCATGCCCAAACCAGTGAAAGTGGGTTTCCTATAAACTGATGTAGTAATAGAATCACCGTTTTTCGAAATTAAAAGATCTAAGAAGGGGAGGGAGCCATTTTGCTCAGTTTCCATTGTATACGTTATATTGGGGTGCAAAGAATTTAGGAAGTTAAAGAATTGTTGCGCTTGTACCGCATTATCAAAGACTGCTATCGAATCATCAACGAAGCGTCGATAGAAAATTGGCTTGAGATGAGTGGGAGATTGTCTAAAAATTACACTTTCTAAATGAGTCATAAAAAAGTCAGCTGCTAACGGTCCGACTGGTGATCCCATCCCTACCCCATCAATTTGTTGGTAAACCTTATTGTTGAAAGTGAAATAGCATTGTTTGAAGACCAATTCTAAAAGTTCCTTCAAATGAGACAATGAAAAACCATGAAAATTATCAACTGAGCTAAAAACCCTATCTAAAATAATGGCAATAGTTTCAGATACAGGTACATTTGTGAAAAGTGACTTTACATCAAAACTGACAAAAAACTTTTTTGAATCGAAGTTTTTACCCAGGAGTTCTTTTTGGAATTCAAACGAGTTATTTATAGTGTAAACATTTTTCGCAAAGGGGGACAGGAGACGAACAACAAATTTTGCCAATTGAAAGGTGGGTAAGTTATACGAAGCTAAAATAGGACGGAGAGGTGTTCCAGCTTTATGGATTTTAGGCAGACAGTATAATTGAGCAAGATTAGCACCAGATGCGAACAACTGAGAGTAAGTATCATTTTTTATTATCTTTAAGGACTTTAGTCGTGACAGAAATCTATTAACCTGGTCTTCTAACCTTACAATGACTTTATTTACAGGTTCTAGAATTTGTTTGAATTTAGTAAGATCACTTAGGATTTCATTAGTTTTGTTTATGTAGTCCGATTTATTCAAATAACCACTCCGTTACCCTTGTCTGGTCTAGTCACAACAATCTCCTGGTTCTTTGCCAAATTCTTAATACACTGCAAATCACTCTTCCTAAATATGAAAGATTGAAATTTAAGATTTCTAAGTTTAGAAAAAATTCTTGAGTTAAATTTGAGAACTGACATTTGAAATTATTGAAATCCCCACATGGGGAACATTTTTCAAGCCATTGAAAAATTTTTCAAAGTAAAGAAAAAACGAAGGCTTATATATTTGAAACAACGGAAGCTTAAATTGCAAACCAAGTGACAGTAAAAACTTTTCCCGAGGGGAGAGTGTGTAACTAGAAAGATTCGAAATTACCTTCTCTGAATTGAAAAAATTTGGTGAATTCATTCCCAAAGCCTTTAACTTACGTTCATGTGTTTCCAAGATGGTAGAGTGAAATTTTTCTAGTTCACGTTGTACAAGAGAAATTATTAATAAATAGTCCAACAACGACAAGGTATTTTTAAGAGTAGTTATATAATGCCCAAGAGACTTGTTATGCGAATCTGAATTTTGATTTTATAATTAATTTCATTATTTAATAAATATTCCAGGGACGATTGATAAAATTCAGAGTCATATAGATTATCACGGTAGAGTTTGAAGTAAACAAATTTCGGGAAAACCCTGCAAGTCCGACACATTTCAAGAAAATAACAGTCCAGTTTTGACTTGAGAAACTTTCGTGAAGTCTTCCAAACATGGCGATAAGCCCTGAGGCCATCTTGTCCATACCTTGAATATATATAATTATGCGGGTTGCTTCTACAGAGCTTCAATTTAATATTTAGGAGAAATCCAATGACAAGGAGAAATGTAAATGCCATGAAAAGTCTTCTTTATTGCGCAACGTTTCGAGCAATACGCTCATCTTCAGGCTGTTTAATAACAGCCCAGGTGTCTCCTTGGGAATTACATCGGCAGCACTGTTCGCTCTCTCAGGGCTAGATTTTATTCGCATATGGGAATAAGTGGCCGAACAGGTAAAATTTTAAAAACTAAGGAAGCCTCCAGCATTCGTGAACATAGCATAAATGCAAAATTGATGTCACTTTAGACAATTTTAAAATTCTTGGTTGTAATACTTGTCCCAACTCACTAAGAATTTTAGAATCCCTTTTCATTAAAGCATTGTCCCCTAGTCTGAATGTTGACTCATCGTCCGTCCCTCTCAATTTGCTATGATCCCTCCTCCTTCCCCAATTCCTTATAATCCCTCCTTCCCCTATCTCCCTCGCCATCCTTCGTTTTCCCGTCTTGCCTCTGCTCAAATTAGTCGGCCTCGGATACTGCTGTGTAAGGTAGATAGCTCCATTGTTCCAGTGTACTATTGGTAATTTTTCCAGTGTATTAATTTCACATTTACTACATGTATTTAAAAATAACTTCTTAATTTTTATATGTAAATCTGTATAACTTAGAATTTAACCCTCTTTTCTCAGTCTTTTAAAATTTGTCTTTACGAATAGGTTATAGAAATTTTCTGTTTGTTTTTCATTCAATATTGATTTTAATTTCACATTGTTATTAAACAGCCTGAAGATGAGCGTATTGCTCGAAACGTTGCGCAATAAAGAAGACTTTTCATGGCATTTACATTTCTCCTTGTCATTGGATTTCTCCTAAATATTAAATTGAAGCTCTGTAGAAGCAACCCGCATAATTATATATATTCAAGGTATGGACAAGATGGCCTCAGGGCTTATCGCCATGTTTGGAAGACTTCACGAAAGTTTCTCAAGTCAAAACTGGACTGTTATTTTCTTGAAATGTGTCGGACTTGCAGGTTTTCCCGAAATTTGTTTACTTCAAACTCTACCGTGATAATCTATATGACTCTGAATTTTATCAATCGTCCCTGGAATATTTATTAAATAATGAAATTAATTATAAAATCAAAATATCAGATTCGCATAACAAGTCTCTTGGGCATTATATAACTACTCTTAAAAATACCTTGTCGTTGTTGGACTATTTATTAATAATTTCTCTTGTACAACGTGAACTAGAAAAATTTCACTCTACCATCTTGGAAACACATGAACGTAAGTTAAAGGCTTTGGGAATGAATTCACCAAATTTTTTCAATTCAGAGAAGGTAATTTCGAATCTTTCTAGTTACACACTCTCCCCTCGGGAAAAGTTTTTACTGTCACTTGGTTTGCAATTTAAGCTTCCGTTGTTTCAAATATATAAGCCTTCGTTTTTTCTTTACTTTGAAAATTTTTCAATGGCTTGAAAAATGTTCCCCATGGGGGATTTCAATAATTCAAATGTCAGTTCTCAAATTTAACTCAAGAATTTTTTCTAAACTTAGAAATCTTAAATTTCAATCTTTCATATTTAGGAAGAGTGATTTTGCAGTGTATTAAGAATTTGGCAAAGAACCAGGAGATTGTTGTGACTAGACCAGACAAGGGTAACGGAGTGGTTATTTTGAATAAATCGGACTACATAAACAAAACTAATGAAATCCTAAGTGATCTTACTAAATTCAAACAAATTCTAGAACCTGTAAATAAAGTCATTGTAAGGTTAGAAGACCAGGTTAATAGATTTCTGTCACGACAAAAGTCCTTAAAGATAATAAAAAATGATACTTACTCTCAGTTGTTCGCATCTGGTGCTAATCTTGCTCAATTATACTGTCTGCCTAAAATCCATAAAGCTGGAACACCTCTCCGTCCTATTTTAGCTTCGTATAACTTACCCACCTTTCAATTGGCAAAATTTGTTGTTCGTCTCCTGTCCCCCTTTGCGAAAAATGTTTACACTATAAATAACTCGTTTGAATTCCAAAAAGAACTCCTGGGTAAAAACTTCGATTCAAAAAAGTTTTTTGTCAGTTTTGATGTAAAGTCACTTTTCACAAATGTACCTGTATCTGAAACTATTGCCATTATTTTAGATAGGGTTTTTAGCTCAGTTGATAATTTTCATGGTTTTTCATTGTCTCATTTGAAGGAACTTTTAGAATTGGTCTTCAAACAATGCTATTTCACTTTCAACAATAAGGTTTACCAATAAATTGATGGGGTAGGGATGGGATCACCAGTCGGACCGTTAGCAGCTGACTTTTTTATGACTCATTTAGAAAGTGTAATTTTTAAACAATCTCCCACTCATCTCAAGCCAATTTTCTATCGACGCTTCGTTGATGATTCGATAGCAGTCTTTGATAATGCGGTACAAGCGCAACAATTCTTTAACTTCCTAAATTCTTTGCACCCCAATATAACGTATACAATGGAAACTGAGCAAAATGGCTCCCTCCCCTTCTTAGATCTTTTAATTTCGAAAAACGGTGATTCTATTACTACATCAGTTTATAGGAAACCCACTTTCACTGGTTTGGGCATGAATTTTTTTAGTTTTACTGATTTCAACTATAAGATGTCTTGTATTAAAACTCTCCTGTTCAGAGGATATAATTTGACCTCTAATTTTACCTTACTTAATGATGAATTTAATAATCTAAGATCATACTTTACTAATAATAGTTTTCCTGTTCAATATGTAGACAAACTAATTATCCTTCTTAAATAATGTTTATAGCCCTCAACTTCCATGTATTACAGTGCCGAAGGATATAAAATATTTCTTGGTACCTGAAATGGGTCCCTTGAATAAGGAATTTAAGCTTAAATTTACAAAATTGTTAAGGAAATTTTTTTATCATACTGATTTCCGCATCATATTTATTAATAAAACGTCTTTAGGTAGCTTTTTCTCAGCGAAGGATCGAACCCCTGACTCGTTGCGTAGCGGTGTTGTATATTTATTTACCTGCCCCAGGTGTCTCCTTGGGAATTACATCGGCAGCACTGTTCGCTCTCTCAGGGCTAGATTTTATTCGCATATGGGAATAAGTGGCCGAACAGGTAAAATTTTAAAAACTACGGAAGCCTCCAGCATTCGTGAACATAGCATCAAATGCAAAATTGATGTCACTTTAGACAATTTTAAAATTCTTGGTTGTAATACTTGTCCCAACTCACTAAGAATTTTAGAATCCCTTTTCATTAAAGCATTGTCCCCTAGTCTGAATGTTGACTCATCGTCCGTCCCTCTCAATTTGCTATGATCCCTCCTCCTTCCCCAATTCCTTATAATCCCTCCTTCCCCTATCTCCCTCGCCATCCTTCGTTCCCGTTTCCTCTGCTCAAATTAGTCGGCCTCGGATACTGCTGTGTAAGGTAGATAGCTCCATTGTTCCAGTGTACTATTGGTAATTTTTCCAGTGTATTAATTTCACATTTACTACATGTATTTAAAAATAACTTCTTAATTTTTATATGTAAATCTGTATAACTTAGAACTTAACCCTCTTTTCTCAGTCTTTTAAAATTTGTCTTTACGAATAGGTTATAGAAATTTCTGTTTGTTTTTCATTCAATATTGATTTTAATTTCACATTGTTATTAAACAGCCTGAAGATGAGCGTATTGCTCGAAACGTTGCGCAATAAAGAAGACTTTTCATGGCATTTACATTTCTCCTTGTCATTGGATTTCTCCTAAATATTAAATTGAAGCTCTGTAGAAGCAACCCGCATAATTATATATATATATATATATATATATATATATATATATATATATATATATATATATATGTTGTTGGTTTATCCTATAATCTAATTATTTTTATCAGACTGATCGTAATTAGCATGCAATGACAATGACATATTAGGTAGTTAGTTGAATGGACAAGTGTATGCATATTTATAATATGTGTATATTCAAAACTTCGTCGGGAGGCGGTGATACTAGAAAATATTCATTGAAAAAACTAGAAATTTTTAACGCAGACCTATATTTTAAATGGACAATTTTAAACCAATATTGTTATCGCACACTAGGACACATTATATTTGTTTAATTAATTAATAAATTATACGGTAAAAATGTCATTAAAAGTAGAATTTACCTCTTTTCTTACATATTTTTGGCAAGATAATTATTCTGGTATTATTTATAAGGAAATAAGAAACTAAGCTGGTTATGTATGCATTTTTTCTTGATCAATTAATTGTGTGTAAAAAATGAGGAAGTTTATATATCGGTTTAGCTACATAAACAAATAATGATGAGCTTCGTAGGTAAAATCTCCGGATTTGGAAACCATCTGATCTGGCAACCCTGGTTCCACCACAGATGGGATGTATACAATGCAATACAGTAAGTTCTAAAAAAGATAAGTTTTAACTGATTATGAACACATACCAAATTTCCTTACTAGCATGTTACCCTGTAACAGGTTTTCACATTTTTTGTCTTATGAAAGAATTTTTGACAAGTTGAAGAACAGATTTTGCACGATTCCAGACAGAAAATATATGCTGAGACTCAATCTCAGCCCGAGAGTCAGGAGTTAGATGATGATAGTATTTCTGAAAGCCACATCTCTGTTGCGGATAGCATTAGAACACGCAAAGTTAATCCAAGATTTTTTACATTAGTGGTAGGAATAGAATATGAAATATACGCCTCCATGCCCGACAGAATCACCTTCGTGATGCGCACAGCACATTCGGAGGGGCCCCGGCCGCGGAAGCAGTTATCATTCCATGGGAAATCAGAGAATATTGGGCCTATCTTCAAGGCGATCGGGGATGCAAGTCGGGTGCTGTACAATCTGCTCTTAGCTCGAGGTCATTCAGGATAGAAAAGTTGTAAGCTATTTCACCAGGGATGTTAGTGAAATGGGAGGAAAGACAAAGGTGTTGATGAACAGGGAAATAATCTAAAATGAAGATTTCAGCAAAAGAAGAATGAGATAAAATGTATTCAATTTGGAAGTGAGGTGTATATATATATATATATATATATATATATATGTTACAGTCATTGTGTGAAACCAGTCATTACACGGAATGCCTAAAAATTTTTGGCATTTCGCATAATACCTGTAACCCTTAAACATAGGTAATACGCATTACTAACCTAACCTAATCTTCACGAAGTCGTTAATCGCTTAACTGAATTACCATAAAATGCCTGAAGCTTTTAGGCATTACGTGAGATGACTGGTTTCACACATTGACAATATATATATATATATATATATATATGAAAAGAAGGATCAACACAACGGCAAACATTTTCATTTATTTGTACGTCAGACGTTTCGACAAATCTTTTGTCATCATCAGTGAGTTAAGTCTTAAAACCTTAAAACAAAAATTGAAAAGTGAAAATTACATCAATACAATATTAAAACCATTAAAATTAAAACCTTAAAGCAAAATGAAAATTGCATCAATATAAAATTAAAGTCATTTAAATTTCATCACTATAAAAACTAAAATTAAATTAAATTTCATCACTATAAAAACTAAAATTAAATTACCTCAATAGGTAAATACACAATGTTTACATCCACCTCCATACTTGGCAAAGTCTAAGGGAACACTGGATGGTCAGACTGCAGTGTTGCCAGATCTACAGATATATCTGTAGATCTACAGATTTTATGAAGCAATTCAGATTTTCAGATTTTTTCAATAATTTATGCATAATCTACAGATTTTTAATCCAGCAAGCAATCATTATTATTTACTTCCAAAATTTACAACAAGGAAATATTAGGCCTACAGTCTCAATCAATAGGACACAAATGTTCTCGGTATTCAGTTTCAGAAGTCGAGTCGACTCGCTTCTGACTACGATATACATGCCGATTAAATCATTTAATCGGCGCTGATTGGTTGATATTCCCTCTACGTCATGGTAGCATGGAATGTTTTTGTTTTTGTTGAAAAAAATGATATTTATCTGTTTAAATCTAAAAAGGATTTTTTTTGGTTTCATTTATGTGTATGAATTAAAGAAGTATTCCGGTGTTCTTATAGTTATTACAGCAATAACCAAAAGGTATTTCCTTTGTCACAAAGTAACGGAATTCAATTTGTTTACTTTCATTTACTTTACTTTTTTTTATGTTAAAGTGCCATATTTATATAAGTTTATAAAAATAAAGAAAATATTATACAAGATTTTATCATTGATAATACCTTAAGACAGTAAATTAAATAAAAATATGTCAAAATTATTATTTAGATAAATATTATAAATCTACAGATTTCTACAGATTTTGTAATCAGATTTATCAGATTTTTAAAAATTCCATCTGGCAACACTGGACCGTCAGAGGATTAGAGAGGGTATGTCTGTGAAAATCGGTTGGTTAGTCAAAAGAGTTGTAATTTGTAGGATGAGCTATTATTATAAAGGGAGGGTTTGTTTCTATAGATGTACAAAGATTCTAAAATTCGGAGTTCTGTAAGGTTATTGGATCTAGTTAAAATTTCAAACTGAGTTTTGTGAAGGGATGGTCGTTTTCATTACTATGGTTTCTAATTGCGGATTGTGGAGGGCTACTGAGGGGACGGTTGGTACGGACTGACAAGCCCAAATGTTGAGAAAGGGCTTGTCAGTCCGTACCAACCGTCCCCTCAGTAGCCCTCCACAATCCGCAATTAGAAACCATAGTAATGAAAACGACCATCCCTTCACAAAACTCAGTTTGAAATTTTAACTAGATCCAATAACCTTACAGAACTCCGAATTTTAATCTTTGTACATCTATAGAAACAAACCCTCCCTTATAATAATAGCTCATCCTACAAATTACAACTCTTTTGACTAACCAACCGATTTTCACAGACATACCCTTTCTAATCCTCTGACCATCCAGTGTTCCCTTAGACTTTGCCAAGTATGGAGGTGGATGTAAACATTGTGTATTTACCTATTGAGGTAATTTAATTTTAGTTTTTATAGTGATGAAATTTAATTTAATTTTAGTTTTTATAGTGATGAAATTTAAATGATTTTAATTTTGTATTGATGCAATTTTCATTTTGCTTTAAGGTTTTAATTTTAATGGTTTTAATATTGTATTGATGTAATTTTCACTTTTCAATTTTTGTTTTAAGGTTTTAAGACTTAACTCACTGATGATGACAAAAGATTTGTCGAAACGTCTGACGTACAAATAAATGAAAATGTTTGCCGTTGTGTTGATCCTTCTTTTCATCTGTAAGCTCCGTTTCCCTAAGGAGAAGTCAATAGCTTTGATATATATATATATATATATATATATATATATATGATGCAAACACACAAGGAAAAAAATCATTCATTCATTTCACGTGTTTAAACACGTGAAATGAATGAATGATGCAAACCCACAAAGAAGCCTAGAGGGCACTAGCGATAATGTTAAGATAGTTTGGCACAGGGGTAATTACCGTGCACTAAATACTACTTTACGCGATATTGACAGGGATGTTGAACTTTCTACGAGAAATGTTAATGACAGTTATGACATCTTTTGCTCTACACTTGAGAGGCTAACTTGTCTTTACATACCTAAGGCAAATACCCACCCAAAGCCTTGTCAACCATGGCGGACAAAACCACCAGCTCTATTGATCCGTAAGAGACGTGATGCATGGCAGAGATATAAAACCTTAAGGATTCAGTATGGTAGAGGTGCTTTATGTACAGAAGTGGCTTTAACCACATTCTTGTCATTTAATTATCAATATCGAACATTTTTCATTTCTAGCCAAATCAACTACGAAATGAAACTCAACCACCAGTTTAAGTCTAACCCTAAACTGTTCCATTCTTATATTAGGAACAAGAAGGTTGGGAAGCCTAGTATAGGTCCTTTCAAAACATCTTCAGGAGAGCTGGTCTCCGACAATCTTGAAATGGCAAACACTTTGACTTCTGCTTTTGCATCAGTATATTCACGAACTACACCTGCAGCTTCTTTCCCTCGCCAACAGTGTGACAGCACACTTGATCAATTAGTCATTAATAAGAACATTGTATGCAATGTGCTTGCTCACTTAAAGACATCATCTAGTATGAGTCCCGACAATATTCACCCTCTCCTTCTAGTGAAGTGCAGTGATACCCTAGCTTATTCATTGTGTAAAATCTTTACTCAATTTCTGGAAACACAACAACTTCCTGTACTGTGGAAAAGATCATTAGTGGTGCCAATATTCAAAAAAGGAGTAAGGACGGATCCTTTTAATTATCGCCCAGTTAGTCTGACTTCTATACCCTGCAAAGTTCTTGAGCGTATTATTGTTAAAACTTTATATACCTACCTGGATGAACACTCAATTTTGTCCGATGACCAGTTCGGTTTTAGGACTTCAAGATCTGTCTCTGACCAACTCTTGCTTACCTATAGTGAAATTACTTCCTGGTTTGACACCCATACAGTTGTTGACCTAGTGCTTTTTGATTTCGCTAAAGCATTTGACGTTGTTAGTCACGCGATTTTACTTCAGTTGGGTGTAGACCAATGCCAAAATGATATTAATATACTCAGTGACGTACTAAGCGGGGTGCGAGGGGGGCGGTCCGCCCCGGGTGACAGCCAGGAGGGGGGTGCCATCGGGAGAGTTGAAATACCAGTACAAGTTTTCAAACCAAATGAAAAATTCGCCAAAGTAAGAAAAAAAAATTTAAAATGTTCAAACTATTACAATAACTTAATGTTAATTTCCACTATAAAATAAATTTTTATTTTTATTAGCAATACAAAATTTACAAACGAAAAATTAAATATTTGATAAAAATTAGAAAGTTTCTTTTGTTTTTGTTGCAGTTTGCTCTTGATGACAAAGGAATTGGAACATCCAGCTTTGTCACTGGATTTCAAGCATGGTGGAAGCTAAACCCAAAGGTGTCTGACCATGAGGCTTCTGAGCAGCATCTCTCATGCCTGGAGAAATGGAAGACCTTGGGAGCAGGGTTGAAGCTTCAGAAAACCATTGATCAAGTTCATCAAGCAACAATGGACAAGGAGAGAAAGAAATGGAGGGATATTTTACATCGCCTCTTGGACGTAACCTTGTTTCTGGCTCACCAGAATCTTCCTTTTCGTGGTCACAAAGAGGACATGTTATCAGCAAACAAAGGAAACTTCATGGAATTGGTAGAGTTGCTGTCAAATTATGACCCAGTTTTGAAAGAACATTTTGTAAGGATTAAGCATTCTATTCCTTCTGGGAGGAGAGTGGCTTCGTATTTATCTTCAAAGATTCAGAATGAGTTCATTTGCCTTTTGGGGAATTACGTCAAAGAGAAAATAGTGGCTGATATCAAGAAAGCAAAGTATTTTGGGATTCTTTTTGGCAGCACTCCTAATGTGTCCCACAGTGATCAGATGTGTGAAGTGATCAGATACGTCCATATTGAATGTGACAAAGTTGAAGTAAAGGAATCATTCCTGGGATTCTTCCCTATTGCCAGAAAGACTGCTGCTGAGCTCAAGGGATATCCTGAGACATCTGGAGAGAAATGGACTGGACATAAACCTCTGCCGTGGTCAAGGATATGACAACGCTGCAACTATGGCTGGGATTCATGGTGGTGTTCAGTCAAAGATCAGAGAGATTAGTCCCAAGGCTTTGTTCGTGCCTTGTGCAAATCATTCTCTGAACCTTTGCGAAGTGCACTCATTTGGAAGCGTTTTTTCATGTGTGACTTTTTTGGAACCTTGGAGAGAGAGTATTCCTTCTTTTCAGTTTCAACTCATCGATGGGAAGTGCTGATGAAGAATGTAGGCATGACAGTCAAAAGACTTTTCCAGACAAGATGGGGTGCTCATTATGACGCTTGAAGTACTGTGCAATCCCAACGAAAATGTGGACACAAGAGGCTCAGCTCAGATTTTGCTGTCTGCTGTATGTGATTTCTCTTTTTTGAGTTACCTTTCTTTCTGGTGTGAAGTCCTGGAAGAAATTAATCTCACACAAAAGTATTTGCAAACAGTTGGAATCAGCCTTGAAAAGTGCATTGTGAAGCTCCAAGCTCTAAAACTGTTTCTTGAAGATCAGCACAATGAAATTGTGGAGAGGGCCATTCATTATGCAACTACAAAGTGTGAGGAAATGGACATTTCTATGGAGAGAAGAGGGAGAGTAAAGCTCCGAAAAAGGATGCCAGGATGCTGGTCTCACATTGCCAGAGGAAGTAAAAAGGGCTATGTTTGAATGTCTTGATCGCTTTCATCAAGAATTGGAGATTCGCTAAGGCAATGAATCAAATTCTGTCAATCTTCACTGTTATTCAGCCAAACACTTTGGTTGTTGCAACAGAAGAAGAACTTCGGAAGTATATTCCAAATTTGACTCAGATTTTCGATGAATTCTCTGATGAAGATATCAGTGTGGAAATTGGAAGACTTCGGAGGCATTTGGAAGCTGCCAAAATCAGCGTTGAAGAGGCAAAGAAATGGACAGCATTGCAGTTTCTGGAGTTTATTGTGAAATGGGATTTTTGTGAATCTTTGCCAAGCTTGTCACTGTGTTTGAGATTCTTTTTGACTGTCTGTGTGTCTATTGCTTCATGTGAAAGAAGTTTTTCCAAATTGAAATTGATAAAAAATTTCTTTCGCTCGACCATGAGTCAGACAAGATTGACAAATCTGGCTTTACTTTCAATTGAACATGAATATGCAAAGAAGATGAATTTTGATGAGGTCATTGATCAATTTGCAGAAATTAAGGCTCGAAAGCAAAGACTGTGAATCCTCTCTATTTACCTTTGAAGAATAGGCTGAGCATTGAGACTAGATTTCCTGTGTTTTTTGTATAAAATAAAATGCAGTATTACCTGTTCACTGAATTTTTAATGTCCTGCATTTTTCTTATTTCCAATTTGCTTATGACAGTACTGTACTGTTTAAAAATCTACTTGCAAACATAATATATTTTTCTGTGTGTTTAAATTTTAAAATTATTTATGGGGGGTGCCAAAGGAAGGATCCGCCCCGGGTGGCAAATACTTTAGGTACGCCCCTGAATATACTCACTGCTACATCTAGGTCATGGGGCCTTTCTCTGAATACGTCCAAGTGTCGTGTGCTTCGCTTCCAGAGGCCTGGTGCTCAGTTTCAGGAAATGGGTCCTTACACTGCATACTACAGGGTGTCCATAAATGTTTACCCTGAAAACAGTATGCTCTCATGTTTTAATGACGAATCTTACATCCGTTTTCTTTTTACAGGTGATCTCGTACACGCATAGAGTTTCTGTGTTGGTGTGTTTCGTCTACCGCATTCGCCGCTAGGAGCGCTGTAGTAGCTGTTCAGTTAAGATGGCGTCTGTGACAGAGAAGGTACAATGTGTTGTGTGGCTTGCAGAAACAAAATCTCCTGTCATTGTTCAGCGAAGGTTCAGAACAAAGTATGGAAAGAATCCACCTGACGTGAAGTTAATTAAGTCGTGGATGAAAAAATTCTTGGAAACTGGAAACGTGGAAAAGGGAAAGAGCAATGGTAGACCATCGGTTTCCGATGGGACGGTGGAAAACATTCAAACGGCTTTCACACCAATTACGCCATCCCCCAGCTGCAGGACAGGCAGCCAACTGTCATCTTCTAACAAGATGGGGCACCCCCTCATTGGGCGCATGTTGTTCGTGAAATTCTCGTCGCAACATTTCCAAATCGATGGATTGGCAGGGACGGGCCAATCCCATGGCCCCCAAGATCACCAGACATTAACCCGCTGGATTTCTTTCTCTGGGGTCATGTTAAAGATTTGGTTTATGCAACAGTTGTTCCAGATATCAGGACATTGCGAGAACGCATTACTGATGCAATTACGACAGTTAACCCACAAATGTTGGAAAATGTGTGGCGTGAGTGTGAATACCGTTTAGACATTTTACGTGCCACTAGGGGTGCACATGTGGAAGCTTATTAAGTTCATTAACTATGTATAAAAACTTTGTATGTTTATCTACTTATGATTAAAACTGTGTTTGAATACGAGAGTTTATTTAAAAGTTATAGCATGCTTTAATCAGGGTAATCATTAATGGACACCCTATACATTAATGACGAACAAATTAGATTTGTACAGTCTGCCACTGACCTGGGAGTAGTAGTTGATGTTGGACTGAAGTTTCATCTTCATATTCACTCAGTAGCTAACGAGGCTGGTGGGTTGGCGTCGAATCCACTAAGCTCTACAATTTGTAGAGATCCTGAATTTATGAAGCAACTTTTTATTAGTCACATAAGGCCTATTTTGGAGTTTTCTTCGGTAGTGTGGAATTTTGGTTATTTGGGAGATTTGAGTGTGTTGAGGGAGTGCAGCGCAGATGGACAAAAAGGATTGCTGGATTTGAAAATCTTTCCTACTCTGAAAGACTTAGTAGACTTCAGCTCTTTTCTATTCGGGGTAGACTTCTTAGAGCTGAATTGATTCAGTGCTGGAAGATATTTCATGGCAATTCAACAATTGACCCTTCTGACCTGCTTCAACGGCTTCTCCATATTAATACTAGAGGACATCCATTCAAGATATTTCATCCTCGGACTTTTCATGAGTTCCGCGATTTAAAAATGTTGCGCGCACAGACGGGAGTCGTCAATAAGCGACTCGGCTTATTTACGGCTTAATATGAGTTCCGGGAGTCGTCAATAAGCGAATAACTGTTTTTATGTGACATATGCCCTTCTTGCTTGGAAAAAACAGTAGATATGTCCTTTTTGCACGCATATTTTAGCACTTTTGAGCGTTCTGATTTGTTACTACATATGCCTCGCTTTACTCGCTGTTTTGATTGGTCATGACACTTTCTTGAACTGTGAAATGATTTTATAATTTTATAATAAATGTATGTATTAGCAAATTAAAATAGATCAGTGTAAGGCAAATAGTTTCTTCAATATGGTACCTTGATTACTTTGTGGGCAAACCCAATCGTGAAGTGGGAGGCGGGTGGGGGCGCCAGCTGCAGTCCTGCTAAGGGCGCCAAATAGGCTGGCGCCGGACCTGGTTCCATGAATGACTGGCCTTTTCGGCTTACAACACACTTTCCAGTCATAAACATTGTTTTTTCTTACTATGCAAACAACTACATTGAGCTGGCGTGTTGGCAGTTCAGGGGTTCTCAGGTTATGGCCATAGGAACCCAACCAGGTAAGAATACCAGGTAAGAAAAAGAAAAATGATTCCAAGGCCTTTCGTGTATTCAGAAGTACACCTCGTCAGAGAATGACGAGGTGTACTTCTGAATGCATGAAAGGCCTTGGAATAATTTTTCTTTTTCCCTGTGGGTTTGCATTATATATATATATATATATATATATATATATATATATTACACAGGGTGTCCCGTAAGTCTGGACCCATAGGGAAAAATAATAAAATTACAAAATAGTCCAAAAATTTATTACATAATCTGTTCAAAGTGTCCGCCGTTGTGTCGCACACATAGTTGAAGACGCAATCTCCACTGCGACAGCACTTTCTGAATCACAGTCGCAGAAATTTCTTGACACGCCTCCACAATGCGTGCTTTAAGGTGGAAAATGTTCTGAAGTTTGACCTCGTACACTTTGGCTTTCAAGTGGCCCCACAAATAAAAATCATAATAAAAAATAATAAAAAAATAATAATAATAAAATAATAATAATAACCTAAAAAAATATATTATAAATCCCTATGGGTCCAGACTTACGGGACACCCTGTATATATATACAGGGTGTTTGAAAACTTTCTGTACAAATTGTAATGGGGGATAGGCAACACCAAGACAAACCCTTTTCGTCTATAAGTGTATGTCCGCTGACGTCACCATTCGGCGCGAGAGGGCGCCGCTGCAATTGGCTAAAAGGTGAAGTGAGCTAGACTCGCGCTTGCCGCGGGCATTCTTAAATCGGACGTAGTACGCGTAACATGGAGCGCTTCACGACTGCTGAGATGGCTGACATGCACATGGTGTATGGGGCTGCCAATGGAAACGGAAGAGCTGCTGTGAGGTTGTACCGACAGCGCTTCCCAAACAGACGTGTGCCAAACCACCAAACGTTTGCGCATTTGCATCGGCGACTGCGAGAAACTGGAACATTCCATGCAAACATGCATGACACTGGTCGGGAGAGAAACGTGCGCACTCCTGACATGGAAGAAGAAATCCTACGGCGATTTGAGGACAATCCAAGCGCAAGCACGCGAGGTGTTGCACGTATCCTCGGTGTGAACCACGACCTGGTCTGGAGAGTGTTGCACGAGCAGCAGTTACATCCGTTTCATTGTCAGAGTGTCCAGGCATTACAACCTCGGGATTACCCTCTTCGTGTGGAATTCGCACGCTGGTTTCTGCAGCAGACAGCGGTGCAGCCTATTTTTCCGGCTTATGTGCTGTTCTCAGATGAGGCCTGTTTCACACGTGAGGGTGTGTTTAACATGCACAATTCTCACGTGTGGGCGCACGCAAATCCACATGCTACACGGGTGCATGCTCATCAAGAACGGTTCGCCGTCAATGTTTGGGCGGGTATCGTCCATGGCAAGTTGATTGGGCCGTACCTGCTGCCTGCCCGACTCGACGGGCGGGTTTATCGGATATTTCTTGAAACGTTGCCGGAACTGCTGGAAGATGTTCCCGTGGCTATTCGTAGACGAATGTGGTTTCAACACGTCCGATTTAAGAATGCCCGCGGCAAGCGCGATTCTAGCCCACTTCACCTTTTAGCCAATTGCAGCGGCGCCCTCTCGCGCCGAATGGTGACGTCAGCGGACATACACTTATAGACGAAAAGGGTTTGTCTTGGTGTTGCCTATCCCCCATTACAATTTGTACAGAAAGTTTTCAAACACCCTGTATATATATATATATATATATATATATATATATATATATATATATATATATATATATATATATTATTAGGACTAAGCCTGCTAAACTCTGGAGACAAATGCATAGCCTCATGGCTTGTAACTAGGCCTAATTATGTAGATATCATGTAAGTTGCTTAGGTATAATTTTTTAAATATTTGGTTGGACATAGGCTACTGAATTACTTAAATACGCTGGACCTATTCACTCTTTTGTCAGACTAACAAATTACGTATGTGCGCAAATGGTATGATCTGCATAATATACATATGGGATGAATTTCACAATTAAACACTTGAAATAAATGAATGGTGCCAAACTTTTCCGTGTGGATTTGTATCATATGTATACCTCAACAATGACGTAAAAAGAAAACGGAAGTCAAGAGCCACTGAGTGACCGAGCGACTGCTTGTTGACTCAGTCAGATTTCAGCGCAGGTTAACAATGCTGGAAGTTCGACACTAATATACTTACACTGTGGTATTCTACAATCGAAATTTCCTTTTGTCTTCGAAGGGTTCTTCAGATGTTGGATTTTCGTTCGCATGCAGATTTTGCAGAAGACTGGAAGTCTTTCGTAGAATCAACACTAACTCATTCAGTGAATAGTACTAACTGAAACGGGAAAAAATAAAAAAAATAAAATGGTTCAATTTTCATCCCTGATTTCAGCTGTCTTGAAATGTAGGCTAGCGTGGGACCTGGTTTAGCCTTGACTCTTGAGTTTGATGTGGGTCCGAGGCAACCTGCTAGCCTAACTAGGGCCTAGGCCTAGAATGAGTAGGCTTGACATTACACTCCATCACATTTCGTTTGTGAAACATGAAGCCACCCGGGCCTTATCGATGTTATTCAAGTCATGAGCTATGTTTCATAATAAAATTTCACAAAACATCAATCTCGTCACCTAATTAACATAAAACTACAGAGCTACCAAAGTAGTCTACATAACTCGTTAAAAATATATAGTTTACACAATTTATGAACACTGACCTACGCTAATCTTAAGGGTAATGTCATGTTTTACGTTCATAAACTTAAAAAATTATTAATCCTTTATTGAAGCAGAACAACAAAAAACCACTATCAAACAGGGTAAATCAGTTTGCAGTTGTTTAAATGTAGTAATTTTTTGGGCAAGTTGACCTAACCAATTGAATGCCTGGTTAGGTCAACTATACGCCCTTGATGATTGGTTAGGTTAAGTCATGATATTTTCATTAGTTTAAACAAAAATATCATAACAACCTAACCAATTTGTCCTTTGATAGATTTTGTGGTTAATTTTTACAAGTGTACATTACTGGTTTTGTAAATGAAAACTGTTTTTCTGATGGTTTTTAATGTGGTTTGAACGATGGTTAATTTCATTCAAACAACATCAAAAACAAAGTTCCAAAATTCCTTAAAAGCCTGGAATGTACTCTTGTAAAAAAATATAGATTTTGCTTTATTCTTGTGGAACTTGGGCTATCTTTGTGATTTAAAGCTGCTTGAGGCTATGCAGTGTAGATGGATGAAACAGATACAGGGCTTGACAGACTTAAGTTACAGTGACCAATTGAGATATCAGTAATTGTATACAATATCCCCCTCACCTCAATTTCTAATAAAAATTATTGCAATGTGTAGAAAATAAATAAAACCTTTCCTTTAAGTAAAATTCTTTTTGGTCAATCGTATTTATGGAAATATTATTTAATTAACGATATCCATTTGACGTGACATTTTTCTGATTGGGCTATTTTTTCACTACTCTGCGACTTAATTAGTTGGTTTCTGTTCAGGCTATTTTTTTTTCCTAATTGGATTCAGTTTGGGTAATATCTCAGTTTGGTCGTGGTTATGATAGAATTATGACGTGCTGTTCATTTGGTTTTGACTTTGAGAACTTGATTCGTCATGTGCCCTAGATGAAGACTAAAAAAGTACATAACATATTATTACATTATCATTTGTATAATTTAGGTATCGGGGGTATGGGGGTGGAGCCCCCATAAAGATCACATATCACAAATTGATCGGTATAGGGTTCACTTTGTGATGTGTGATCTTTATGGGGGCTCTGCCCCCATACCCCTGAAATCTAAATTATACAAATGATAATGTAATAACATGTTAAGTTATGCACTTTTTTAGTCAAAAATATATTTTTCTAGTATACATTTTTCTAGGGTAGGTAAGGTTAGGTTAGGTTAGGTTAGATTAGATTAGATTAAGTTAGGTTGGTTTCCAAAAATAAATAAAGTAATTACATGCTATAAATAAAGGTTTTACATCAATTATGAAATCAATTTCATAAGATTGAGGTGAGGGAGATGTTGTATACAATTACTGAGATATCTTAATTTGTATTCCATACGTGGCTGTCTTTTGCGATGTGATCTGATTTATTGCTATAAGAACATAAGAAATTTTTATAGTGGGCACACTAGGGGCCACTTCAGCCCATTGAGGTGGCTCCACTATGTAAAAACTGCCTGTACCTTGGCAATAACCAGTTTTTACAAAACTAATTAAGTATCAATTTAAAACTAATTAATTATTAATTTAAAACTAATTAATTATCAATTTAAAACTAAAGATAGAATCTCTGGATCCAGAGGATCAAAGTCATAATAGGCTACTATCCACAAATATGTTACACACTATAGACATTTTTGAGATGGCCCTAAGAATGGGTAGAGGTCATAAATTTAAAATTCAGATACAGCATTCCTATACCGAAGTGCATCACCATTTCTTCTCTCTTTGTACTGTGAGATATTGGAATATGCTGCCGGGTGAGCTGGTGGATGCTCCCAGTTTGAATGCTTTTAACACTAGAATGGCTGATGTCTTTCTTATTACTGGAATGGCTGAGGTGTCATTTTTGACACATTATATCATTAAGTTGCAATTTAGTTGAAATTACGACAATATTAAGGAATAATATAATTAAACAACTTTTAATTATTATATCAATTTAAAACATTTTTTTTTAATGCATAAATTTAAATAAATTCCATTTTATAAAATCATTTGTTATCTTTTAAACATTGATACACAATATAATAAGATAAACTATAATAAAAATAGAATAATATATATATAATATATATAGAGGCCTATATTGTAAATACCTGGTGGGGCAATTCTTTTTCAAGTATTTTTTCTGTTGCCAACCTCTTGGTGCGAAAGCCAAACTAGTTTATATATATATAACATATTTATCCTCATTACATATAACAAAAATAATAAAACAAAAATAAACCATATACATATAGACAATCAAGCTTTTCTATATATCTACTAGGCACCACTGCAATCTTTACAAGTTACACTAATAATTCTCATTTCATCTTTCGCGCATTTACCACATGTTGGTTTTTCACAGAATTTACAGGTAGTGATAGTTGCATTAGAATACTTTTTGCCATGACATTTCCTTCGTTTCTTCAGAGGAGGAACACAAACATCTGCTTCTGCTGCAGCACCTGTTGGTTGCTTCATTTGAACATAATGTGATCACAGGTCCTCAACAAGTTGAAGAATAAACTTTTTGTGAGATATTTTGCTTCCACTTGATTTCTTATATAGAATCCAGGCATTTAGAGCTGCCATATCCAAAATGTTACACCATATGGCAACAGGCCAGTGTCTTGTTGCACACTGTGTACTGTATTTTTGCACCATTTGTTCAATGACATCAACTCCCACTTTATTTTTATTATAAAACATAATAACATCCAGTTTTTTCTTATTGCCCTCAGAAACTGTAGGAGCTGAGTGCATTGTAGAAAGGAGACAAACAGATTTATTATCCTTGCATTGGTAATTTACTAACATGCATCCACTTTCTTCCTGATAAAGAAATTTACTATTGTATTTTCCGCCTTTCATAGGCACAGTCATTTCTTTTGATAGGTGCTTGCTGTTTGTACAGACTGTTCCAACAATAGATGTACCCTGCTCTTGCAGTTTCTTTGCAACTTCAAGAGAGGTGAAGAAGTTGTCAGTAGTTACGTTGTATCCTTTCTTCTTTATTGGTTCGGTGATTTTTAGCACAACACTTTCTGCAAGAGGGAGGCCTTGTTTTGACTCTTTTTCTTGTGCTCCTAAATAAGGGATTATGCTCACAACATATTTCGTTTCCACTTCAGCCACTATCCAAAATTTTGTGCCAAATTTATCAGGTTTATTAGGCATAAATACAATAAATGGACACCGATTTTTCATGGGCAAAAGCTGCTCATCAATCGTCAAGCTAAATTTAGGTACACAGTTTTTCTTACAATTTTCAGCAAACTGCTCAAAAATATCTCTTAGGTGTGTGAATCTGTCATGTTTTATTCTTTCTGATTGAGTGTTTTTTTTAGATCAAATCAAAGAAACTTTCTGATCTCTTTGTAGCTACCTCTTGACATGGTTTCTTTGAAAATACTGGGACTATATAGTTTGCTCCAAAGGAAGTCAGCATTGTGATTCTTACCATATATGCCATGAGCATATTCCAATGCAATGAAGGCTTCCATTTTCTCTATAGATAGAGTCCAGCCTGGCTTGCATATTTCTCCTTCGGTGACTGTACAATTTAGAATCCTTCTTAGCATAACCTCATTTATGAACAGTTTCCATGCCATGTAAGGAGATTTGAAAATTTTGTTTTGTATGGCATTAGGTACACCGGGGGAAGCTTTGAATACTGCAGCCTGCTTTGCCCATCCAAGTCTTGAACTTGTAAGGGGTTTCCAAACTGTTCCATAGCGCGTTACAACTTCTTTATTATCATCCATTACACAGGTCAACAAAAAAAATTTTTTTTTTCGTTGCCAAGGAAATTCGTACGAATTTAGGGTATTTTGGGGTTGCTGAATTCCAAAATGAAAGTAGTTTTTCCGATTTGGCTCTAGTTCTTGAGATAATGAATACCCTCAATTAATAGGAAACGTAACCATAACGCGTGCATATGGGAAACTACCGGAACATTCTAGATGGTGAGACTGAATAAAATGCCATTATGTATTTCATGTGTTTACTTTTGTATGATTTGAGACAATTTCAATGCGATTTGTAAGTAGGCTCCGCCTGAACATTAATTTTTTTGCATTTTTACGTGTTTCAATGGGGTACCAATTATCTCATAAATTAGAGCCAATCTAGCAAAACCGATGTCATATTCGGAATCAGCACCACAAAGTTACCCCAAAATCACTCTAATATGATTGGCAATAAAATGAGTGTTGACCAGTGTTATCAATGGCCTAACTTCCCGCGTTTGTATGTCATCAAAGGTGGATTCAGAAGACTTGCTAGAATTAGAGCCATTATCACTAGTTTGAGAGGAATCTGTATCATAGTCACTTTCACTAGGTATATCATCTCCAGATTCTAATAAAGTTTCTATGACATGCTCAGGAGTCATAACCTTTTTTCTAGTTGCCCCCTCGGGGCATTGGTTTCTGCGCGTATGTAGGAGGATTACGACTTCTGATCAAGTGAGGCCCATGGTGTAGTGGTTATCATATCTGACTGGCAATTGGAAGATCCCGGGTTTGATTCCTGGGTGGTTACCTCATTTTTTCATTTGTTCATTCTCCCTCCTCATCTTGCGCGGAATGTTCTTCTATACAAGCGTCGTTCTTTACATTAATTATACTGTGTATTGTTTGCAGTAGAAATGTATATATGTGCGGCATGCGGGAGGTGCCCCCTCTGGGCATTGGGTGCTGTGTGTATGTAGGAGAATTACGACTTCTGATCGAGTGAGGCCCATGGTGTAGTGGTTATCATATCTGACCGGCAATCGGAAGATCCCGGGTTTGATTACTGGGTGGTTACCTCATTTTTTCATTTGTTCATTCTCCCTCCTCATCTTGCGTGGAATGTTCTTCTATACAAGCATCATTCTTTACATTAATTATAGACATTGAGCAACAACAAGTGGTCTAGGCCCTAGGGAAGATGTTAGACACTGCCACTGCGCTGGAGATCAACCCAAACTTCATGAGGATCACTGTTGTCCTCCCTTACCCCATCTCAGTCAGGAGGTAGTCAAGGACCTCAGCACAGACCAATCATATTACTTTTGTTGAGTTTGAACGACGGTTTAGGATTGACCTGTGGTCGACCCCTCTGCAGCATCCCACCTCATTTGCAGGACTTGGTGAAGAAGGGAATTGCTCTCTGATCTCCTCCTGCCCTCGTAGCCAGCCACACATGGCTGGTCAGGAACTTTGCACAAGAATCTGTCCGGCTGGTTCTTGAAGTTATTCAGGTTGGTGTGCTGGATGGAGATTCCTTACTTCTTTTGGAAGGACATTGAAAAGCTTTGGGCCCCATATTCTGAGGGTATTTTCCATCCTCATTTTCATGGCTCCTTGTCCCATTGCAGCTGGGACCATACAAAATCTGCCTCTTCTCTCATTCCAGTTTGTTTCTATTTCATTTCTGAGATTAGGGACAGAGCCCTCAAGTATTTTCCATATGTATATTATTGTGTACCGCTCGCGCCTTCTTTCAAGAGAGTAGAGTTTCAGGGATTGTAGTTGAGATCAGTAGTCTTCACCTTCCGTTTCCTCTATCTTAGACGTAAAAGTTCTTTGTATAGCTTCAATGCTCGCAATGTCTCTTTTTCTGTGTGGGCTTGTGAATACTGAGCAATTTACTCAATTATTGGTAGGACTAGACTCTTCCATAATTTCAGCATGATGTTTGCTTTTCTGCTGCGGAAGCTCCTCCAGATGATTCCCATTATTTTTCTAGCTGTTGTGATTTTGATTTTATAGTGCTCTCTGAATTCTGCATCTGATGACATTATTACTCCAAGATCTCTGACTTGTGGATTTGGTGTTATCTGTTTGGCTTGCAGAGTTTTGTACCCTTTTTTCTGTAGCTCTTTGTTATTTCCATATCTTAGAAGTTGGAATTTTTCTTCATTGAACTTCATATTGTTGTCTTCTGCCCACTGGAATAATATTTCAATGTCATTTTGTAGTTTTCTTATGTCAATCTTCGTTCAATATTTCCTTACATATCTTTGTGTCATCTGCGAAGCATGATACAATACTGTCCTTAATATCTGCATCAATATCTGTAATCATTATTATGAACAGCAAGGGAGCTAATACTGTCCCTTGTGGGACAGAGCTCACGACTTCCGAGACTTCCGATTTAACTCTGTTTACCACCACTCTTTGCGTTCTTTGCGTCAAGAAATTAAATATTCACCTTCCTAGCTTTCCAGTAATTCCTGTATCCTTAAGTTTGTGTGCTATGATTCCATGGTCACATTTAGCAAAGTCAGTATATATTACATCAATGTTTTGTCCTTGACACAATGTTCGTAATATTTTCTCCTGGTGGTCTAGTAGCTGTGACAGGCATGATCTACCCACCCTGAAGCCATGTTGATTTGGGTTGTATAAGTTTTTCTTGTAGGTAGTAGGTAGTTTTGCCTCTAATTATGCATTCAAAACACTTTATAAGATGTGAGGTGAGAGCATTGCTGTGTTATCACTAGGGCGGTCAAAAGTCAATAAAGTCAAATTGTTTCCTATGGGTCACTTTTCGCTGAAACGACTGAAAATGCAATAAAAACACCTGTAGGGGGTATATTACCAAAGTTAATAGGTCAACCAAAAGTCAACTTTTACCTGTTAGGTCAAAAAATAGCAATGAGGTAAATAAAGTCAATTTTTTTGAATAAATAATTAAAATAACTAAAAATTGGCATAATTTTGGGGTCATTCTCTGTCAGATCAACCAGTGCCTAACACCCTCATCTCTCAGATTTTGCTGAAATTTGGTTTATAGGGAGTTTGTGGGCCCTGAATCCATTTCTGAAATTATAAGGTCAATCCGACCAACGGTTCAAGAGATATGACCTCGGGAAATTTGAGGTCACTTGCGAGGTCACTAACATTTGGCGACCCATAACTTGGGTAATAATGGTCACAATTATATAAAAGTATATATATTTAGAATCAGAAAATGACAAGGAATCCAAATATGCAAGTTTTAGAACTCTAGGTTGAAAAATAAAAAAGTTACACTGTAACCAAAATTTGAGGTCACGATTTGACCTCTGGGGTATCAAATGAGAATTTTTTTTTTAAATGTAAAAAATGAAGGCATAGGCATTGGCTATTAGAATCAGCAAAAAAAGTTTGTTTATGTTAGTATTTTTCATGTAACTAACATATAAGTGAACACCATATTCATAAGTTGTGCGTCAATTCTACCTATTTTTTCACACTTAAGCTCATAATTTGACCTATAGAAATTAAAATTACATTTTTTTATAGATATAAAAACAAAGGCAAAAAATGTAAAATTGTATTTCACTGCTAATCTACACTGGCAATAATAGTTATAATAGTGAAAGGGGAAGACCTACTTAGAGGATTCATGTGCTAGCCTAATACAATTTTTGCATGCTCGATGCTCTCATCAATTTCTTTTTGTGGAAAAATGTATTGAATTCTGCTGCCTCCTCTTAGGGTAGGACAACTCATTACAGTTAATATATGATGTCCTGGCACTGCACATGAATCCTTGTTTGATGGATAATAATATGCACTTGATCCTGATGACCCAGAGGGATGTAGAAAGTTCACAGTGAAATCATCAAACTCTTCACAATATTCCTCCACAATTCCATACCAAACTTGCATGTCATAAATGCAGCCAACATACTCTCCTGGTTTGACACATTTTAGGTTACCAAGCATTGCAGGTTCATTAGTAAAATGACTTTTCCTTATTCTTTCTTTTCTCCAATGCCACTTGAAATGGGATACACCATCAGTTCTTCCTTGTTTAGGGGAACAAATCTATGATATTTCTGAGTTCCAGGAATAGCCCTACTATCCTTGAATCGATGTTCCAACTGTTCTTCTGCATCTTTCAAATCAGCTGTAGTTACAAAGAAAAAATTTATCTTCTTGCTCAAGTTTTCTTCACAAAACTGAAACATGTTCTGGTGTAAGAATTTGCCTCTCTGTAGTTCTCTGCAAACTGGCACGAGCAGTAGCTCTTTTCACTGTTCCTCCAATCCCATCACATGCATTTTTGCCATGGGATGTAGCAAAGAAGTGCCATTCACAAGACAGACCAAAATCCTCTTCATGGTAACAGAGATTTGTGAAGTTGTATCTGTTCTTATATTGGCCAGCACATCCATCTGAGAAATAGTGCACCTTCTTCAATTGTGGGCATCTGAATTTAACATATGTCACAAGCTTCAATATGAATGAGTAAACCATTATAGTGTTGTGTTTTAGTGATGCAGATAAGAAACAGACACTAAAATGGCTAAGTTCCTGGTCTGCAGATGATCTATAATAGATGACAAAAGGGTGAACTGTACACTGTGAATTGTCCCAGTGAAACCCTTGGCAGCATCCTGGACAATGAAAGAATAATTCTCAGAGAAATCACCTACTATAACTACCTCGCTCTGAGGTGGTAGTGTTTCTTTCAACTGCTTGAAGTACTGTGATTGTTGCTGAGCAACAAAGTGATGACGAACCATGCGGGATATTTTCATGCTTAGGGATGATAAGTATTCATGAAGTGGCTCCACCTTATCAACCATTGTACAACAGTCAACAGTCACCCATTGCTTGTAAGATATTTCATTTGGAGCTGATTTCACACTGTCAAGTAACTCAAGAAAATCCAGGACACCCTCTTCTCTTGGGCAATCATTGCAAAGTTGCATCATGCAAGTCTCTCTTTCTGTACTGCAGACACTGTAATCCATAAGATCCTTGTATGAAAGACCTCTTTCTCCCAATGCAGCCAGCTGCAATTTTGGATTTTGATGGTATGTGCAGACACAGACAGAATGAGTCCCACCACTACCGGCAAGCACACAATATGATGGCCGTAATTTTGCAAATGTGGAAAATCCTATTTTGGGATTCTTTTCATCATTTTTATATAGTTCAAACATCTCTCTTAAATTCCCGAGGACCAATCGTTTTTGCACCTTCATTGCACCTTCAGCACTGATAACTTTCACGCAATCCTTTTGGCCAGGACACATACGACTAACCTCTTCTGACTCATAGAATCTTCTAACTATATCTTTGTGTTCTTCAGATATCACTTTTCCTTTGCTCATAGTGGAATCTTCGGAAGGATTCCATGTTCTGATTTAAGTGAACGGCTTCTTTTCACCATGTATGTTGTAGTTTGAAAGAAACTAGCTGTTTTTTCAATTGTGTATGGTGAGAGTGTCAATATTTGTAGTTTGTGATGGTGACATTTGCTCTCCAGGAATGACTGTTTCAATTCATTCATTAATTTGTCTAGATGTTTTTCAGATTAGTTTCAGGTTTTGAAGTATCACTTACCTCCTCGGTAATTTGAACACCATAACTGAGTTCTAGCCTCTCCTTCAGGTGTTTCTGAGCAGATGATAGCTTACCACGAGCCTTGCACTTTTTCTGGCTTAATGACAGCCCTTCTGAAAAGAACAGAAAAAAAGGTTTCACACACCTGAATATTAGTAATTAAATATTAATTATAGTACCTTAAATGCTATATAATTGGCTATATAGTAGATCAAACAGACCTTGTAGTAAAGTATAAGTTATTATATTAATTTATTACTTACTTTTTTTAACTGTGTTTGGTCCAGAAATGCTAGAACTGGTTCAACTGAAGTTGAAGGATTTTCCTTTATCAAGCAATCACTGTCATTGTTCAGATCTTGAATTGAAGAGATGTTACTCAAGCCACTGATAGTAGATGATTCATTTGAATCCTGCTCAGACTCGTTGTTTTCAGTGGTACTAAGTATAGTGGGGTTTTTCATTATCAGTGTCCAGCAGTTCACACACAACAATGAGTCTTTTTTCACTCTTCCAGCACATTTTTCAACAAGTACATCAGTCACTTTTCTAAGATTGATTGTTATGCGTTTCTTGTGTTTTGAATAGGGTCCTGGCAGTATTTCAAGTGCCGAACCATTGTATTTTGATCTGTAAAGATATAGGATTTACAATTAGGTAATATCTATTTTTTAGAAAATATATAGCTATACACACTTAATATTTTAGGCCTTGATAGTCTCTGAGGCTCATTAAAACACCATACCCACCAGCCACCCACAGTGCTGGCTGGAACTGTACTAACCTGTAGACAAGGAATTTTGCAACTATCTGTGTTGATTCTGCACTTAGACAAGTAGCAACATGTTTCAACAGGTTTGTTTAGGCTACATGTGAGCTTAGTCTTCCCTTTCACTATTATAACTATTATTGCCAGTGTAGATTAGCAGTGAAATACAATTTTTATTAAATTCTTGGAGCTTGAGGTCAAATTGATAGCTAAGATATAAAAATTCCTTGAAATGACAAGCAATTTATAAATATGGTGTTCACTTATAAGTTAGTTACATGAAAAGTACCAACATAAACAAACTTTTTATGATTGTTTCTATTAGTCAGAACTCTGACTTTGTTTTTTATATCTATAAAAAATGTAATTTTAATTTCTATAGGTCAAATTATGAGCTTGTGTGAAAAAATAGGTAGAATTGACGCACAACTTATGAATATGGTGTTCACTTATATGTTAGTTACATGAAAACTACTAACATAAACAAACTTTTTTTTGCTGATTCTAATAGCCAATGCCTATGCCTTCATTTTTTACATTTAAAAAAAAAATTCTCATTTGATACCCCAGAGGTCAAATCGTGACCTCAAATTTTGGTTACAGTGTAACTTTTTTATTTTTCAACCTAGAGTTCTAAAACTTGCATATTTGGATTCCTTGTCATTTTCTGATTCTAAATATATATACTTTTATATAATTATGACAATTATTACCCAAGTTATGGCTCGCCAAATGTTAGTAACCTCGCGAGTGACCTCAAATTGCCCGAGGTCATATCTCTTGAACCGTTGGTCGGATTGACCTTATAATTTCAGAAATGGATTCAGGGCTCACAAACTCCCTATAAACCAAATTTCAGCAAAATATGAGAGATGAGGGTGTTAATTTCAATTTTTTTTGGTTGATCTGACAGAGAATGACCCTTTGGTTAACTGGCAACTTTGCTGCTCGTATTTGTCTTATTCAGTTATGTCCGTTCTGGTTTTGGATGTGGTTGTGTTGTATGTATTGTGGTTACTGGTTACCATTTTTGATTTGTGATTTTTTCTGATTTGTGATTTCACTGATTTTGATTTCTTTTGATTTCAGATATTTAAAATGCCAAAAGTTGCAGTTAGTTCTATTGCTAAAGTGCGCGCTATAATTGCAAAATATCCTAATGAATTCATTTGAAAAAATGAGCTATACTGTCAGATTTGTTGTTTGTGGTCAAGCATGACAAATCCTTTTTTGTGGATAAACATCGCTCTACCCAAAAGCACCAGCATGGTATAGACCACGCTGGTGCATTGACCACGTCAACCAACAACTGCCGCTGTGGAGAGATCTTTCTCCATGCTTAATAAATTATTAAGTAAGGATCGCAATTTTTTGCCAGAAAATGTCGGCAAATACTTCATAATTTACCACAATCGGTCAACTGATGTAGAAGAGCAAGAATAAGTAATTAAAGTATCGTTTTTATTATTGAAAGTAAAGGCAACTTTATAAGTCAATTTTTTTCAATTCGTAAGGTCAACTTTCTTAATTTTTTTGGTCAACTTTTGACTGCCCTATTATCACCTTTAAATAGGGGGGCAATGTTCGCGTTCTTTAAGGGGAGTGGAATTTGTCTTGTGTTGAGTCATTTTCTCATAGTAAGTATAGCAGTTTTGCAATACTCTCTCTGCATTTCTTCAGAAATGTGGCATTCCATGTGTTTGGCCCTGGCACTGAATTGTCTCGCATCTGTGATAAGGCCTTAATTACATTTCCTTTTGTGAACTCGAAGTTCATTAATAGGTTTATGCTGGGATTTGTTCTTGGTTGATCTGTATCAATGTCGAAAAACTTGTCTGGGTTTTCCACTTCCATCTCAGACTTAGGGGTGCTAAACACAGATTTAAATTGTTCCCTAAGCAGTTCACTTATTTCTTTTGGGTCATTTGTGTATTTGGCCTCCCTGTCTATCAACGGTCCAATACTCTCCTTACACTGCATTTTCCTTTTCGCAAAAGTGTAGAAGTATTTTGGGTTATTTTTTGTCTTCTGCTACCTTGTTTTCATCCTTGTTTGTCTTATGTATGAATGTTTGCTTTAGGTCCATTTCTATTTCGCCAAGTTTTCTCTCTAGTTTGAGTCTCTCTGCATCAGTTCTGCATCTGTGGAGATGTTTTATGGTTTGTCTTCATTGCCTGAATAGAGTCCTGATTTTCCTCTCGAGCTTGCTACATTTTCTGTCCTGTCTCTCTGGAATATGTTTCAGTATTATAGGTTTGGTTTCCATCTCTATTATACATAGTATTTCTTGTGGAGTCTGATCGTGTAGTAGCAATTCCCAATTTACCTCCTTTAAATCTTTATTTATGTTTTTCCCAATTCACTTTCTTTGAATTTATGTTTAAGCATTCAAATATTTCATCTGCCCCTCTAGGATATGTTTTTGGACCTCTAGGTGCTAACTTCAGTTGTATATCGATGAGGTTATGGTTGGAGACTTTGTGTATGTTACTTTTTTATTTATTATTATCTCATTGTTATTTGTCCAGATTAAAAACAAAACGTTCTCCTTTCTCATGGCTTCACTGATTTCCTGGGTAAGGGCGTAATGTTCCATAATATCTAATAGCATTGTTGCTTGGGTTCTGTCATATTTAGTAATGTTGCTATGAAACTTCTCAACATATATAACTTTGTCATTTTTCTTCCATGATATGAATGGGAAATTAAAATCTCCGAAAATTAGAATATTTGTTGCTGGAGTTTCAAGTAATTTTAATATGTTTTCTATTTCATTTGTAGCAAGTTGGAATTCACTTTTTGTGGTGTTTGGTGGTCTGTAGATGTTCATAATGGTTAGGTTCAGTTCTTTTACTTCTAATATAATAACTTCAACTATGCTGTTTGATTTCTTTACCCTCGCTTCACATGTGTAAGTGTTTTTCACGTAGATACAACACTCTCCTCCTCATCTAGCCACTCTATCTGCTCTGTATATGTTGTAGTCCAGCAATGCTATTTCACTATTCTCAATGCAGTTTTCACAGCCTTTTTCGCACTTATGTAAGTGTGTTTCCATTAGGCATATGATATCTATGCTGGTTTCCGTAGCTAAATTTTGCAAGTATTATAATTTGCAGTCTGCATGGTCTGTATAGAGGCCTTGTATATTTGTGTACAATACATTTACTGGGTTTCTAATCTTCGTGTTCGATTCTCCTAAATGATGGCTGTTTCCTGGTCATTGTCGGTTCCTATTTGGTGTTATTGGTTGGGCCACTGCATTTGGGAGTATTGGGGTTGCGGCCCGTGATACCACTGTTGTTGTTGTATTATTGGTGGGTGATGTTGAATAGGAGTCTTTATATTGTTTTCCAGGTCAATATCTAGGTAATTGTTGAGATGGTCCGGAACTATAAACCTGTGGGAAGGGCAAAGAAGTCCAAAACCTACAGTGACCATGACCTTCAGGAAGCATTGCAGCTCATCCAAGAAGGTCAGAGCATTCGAAGTGTATCCACTCAGATATAGATACCAAGGAGAACTCTACGTGATCATTTCAGTGGTGCTTGGAAACATACCATGGCTGGTAGACCGACTGCACTCTTGCTAGAAGAAGAGCGAAGCATAGCACAGCATGCTTCCATTCTAGGTGATTATGGCTATGCATTTGATGACCTAGAGCTCTGTATTTTTGTAAAGTCATTCCTTGACAAATCTGGCCAATGTGTACCCCAATTTAAATAATTTGCCAGGTGTTGAATGGGGGAGAAGTTTTGTGAAACGCCATTCACAGCTACTAACAAAGCGCATGTGCCAAAACATTTCTCGTAAACAAGCTGCTATAAGTACTGAAACTATTAAACATTTTTTTGATAATCTTGCAACTAGTAGTGTAAATGCAGTGCTTTCTGAAAATATACGTAGTGAACTATGATGAAACATCTTTCAGATGATCCAAAACTTGTCTAAAACTATGCTGTACCAGTACAGAAAAGGCATCAAACATGCTGAATGAGTGATGAACACATCTAAAACATCAGTGTCTGTGATGTTTGCTTGTAGTGCTTCTGGTAGACTTTTAGATCCCTATTTAGTTTACTATGCTGAGCATTTAATGACAATTGGTTAAGAGGTGGGCCTGTTAATGCTCGGTATAATAGAAGTAAGTCAGGCTGGTTCAATACTCATTGTTTCAAAGACTGGTTTACAAAAGTGGCTCTATCATACTACAAGCATTTGCAAAATGACTTGCCAAGAATTTTAATTGGGGACAACCTATCTTCTCATCTCTCTGCAGATATTATCAAAGAGTGTGAGAAGAACAATATAAAGTTTATATTCCTCCCACCCAACAGCACACATCTCCTTCAACCACTTGATGTTGGCATATATGGCCCTATGAAGAAAGCTTGGAGGACTGTTCTTACCCAGTGGAAGATTGGTGCAGGTAAGCATTATGCTACCTTGTCCAAACAGTGGTTTCCTCATCTTCTGCTGAATCTTCTTACTGTAATGCAGGATACTGGTACCAGTACAACCCAAATGGTGAAAAAAGCCTTTCAAACTACTGGCATCTATCCACTCAACAAACAGTGTATACTAGACAAGATTGAACGACCTCATATGGAGCCTGCAACAGACTTGGTTAGTCCCTTGGTGATTGCCCACCTCACAGAGCTTAGAAAGTCAGCTGCTACAAAGGCAGGTGCTGTTTCTCAGGAAGAAGACTCCTAGTATCACCTGGAAAAAGTGTGACCCTCAATGATATCAACCAGCATGCATCAACATCTGGAATAACAAAAAAGAGGAAATCATTCACCCAAGTACCGTCATCTTCATCCTCTGATGATGATGATCCCCTGAGTGGCATTTCACCAATTCACGAGGTTGAACTGGAATGTGGTGCGGAAGAGCCAGAATCCCAGCTTCAAGAAGGAGACTATGTCCTAGTTAGATTTACATCAAAGAAAATGATTTTCCACTATGTTGGCAAACTTCTAGAACGTGTTTCTCCTGAGATTTGGAACATCGAATATTTCAGGCGTAACTATGAACTATCTAACAATGAATTTATCATATTTGCACCACCCAACAATCAAGACCTTTTTGAAACTGAAGCTGTTAACATTGTTCAAAAACTTCAGAAGCCAACATTCAATAAAAAAAAGTTTTGTCGCAATGTGTTTGGCAACATCTCTCTACATTAGGCAGACAATACATCTGTAATTATTGTACTAAAGTAATAAATCATTTTTTGCTTTATTGGCTTTGTGGTATCTGATTTTTTTTAAAAGAAGGTGACTGGGCACATTTGCGCCATAGTCTTAGATGTTGTCTTAATAGAAAAGTTTAAAATATATTTCTATTTTTTTATACCAGGCACAGGCGCACAGCCTTGACAATGCCCTACTTGGTCATGAAATAAAATCCAAAAAATTTGCTTCATGTTTTTCATTAACCATAAAAAAAGTGGGTGCAATAGCCCCATGTTATGGTATTGACTGGAACTCTGACGTGTCTGAGCCGCCTCTGACCTGCTTAGTGATGTGAGTCGTTTTTTTTTTTTTTGTCATTTTTTTTGTTTAAAACGAAGATAGTCTGTTTTTTTTTTTTTTTTTGTTTTTTATTGTTTTAAACTTATTCCATATTTTTCTTCCTTTAATCTAATAAGTATATTAGTATTACCTATAATTTACTATACTACCATGCTTATACGGTTATACCTAGTATATGTATATAGTCATCTTTTAGAAAAACTGAATCACACAAAAAGTATATAATAGAAAGGAAAAACAAACCCTCATTTTTTATATGTATATACCTATATTTTTTAACTAGAACATAAAACATTCTTCCTCATTTCAAACAATATACATAATTGTGATTGGCAAGAGTACCAGTATATATATTCCAGATCGAAAAAAAAAATATTCACCTTTTTTTGAACCTTTTTGTTAACCTAATGTTGGTTAACCTTCATTTCCATGGAAGAATCATCACTAGATTGGGTAGAGCATATATGGGTCATTCTCTGTCAGATCAACCAGTGCCTAACACCCTCATCTCTCAGATTTTGCTGAAATTTGGTTTATAGGGAGTTTGTGGGCCCTGAATCCATTTCTGAAATTATAAGGTCAATCCGACCAACGGTTCAAGAGATATGACCTCGGGAAATTTGAGGTCACTTGCGAGGTCACTAACATTTGGCGACCCATAACTTGGGTAATAATGGTCACAATTATATAAAAGTATATATATTTAGAATCAGAAAATGACAAGGAATCCAAATATGCAAGTTTTAGAACTCTAGGTTGAAAAATAAAAAAGTTACACTGTAACCAAAATTTGAGGTCACGATTTGACCTCTGGGGTATCAAATGAGAATTTTTTTTTTAAATGTAAAAAATGAAGGCATAGGCATTGGCTATTAGAATCAGCAAAAAAAAGTTTGTTTATGTTAGTATTTTTCATGTAACTAACATATAAGTGAACACCATATTCATAAGTTGTGCGTCAATTCTACCTATTTTTTCACACTTAAGCTCATAATTTGACCTATAGAAATTAAAATTACATTTTTTATAGATATAAAAACAAAGGCAAAAAATGTAAAATTGTATTTCACTGCTAATCTACACTGGCAATAATAGTTATAATAGTGAAAGGGGAAGACCTACTTAGAGGATTCATGTGCTAGCCTAATACAATTTTTGCATGCTCGATGCTCTCATCAATTTCTTTTTGTGGAAAAATGTATTGAATTCTGCTGCCTCCTCTTAGGGTAGGACAACTCATTACAGTTAATATATGATGTCCTGGCACTGCACATGAATCCTTGTTTGATGGATAATAATATGCACTTGATCCTGATGACCCAGAGGGATGTAGAAAGTTCACAGTGAAATCATCAAACTCTTCGCAATATTCCTCCACAATTCCATACCAAACTTGCATGTCATAAATGCAGCCAACATACTCTCCTGGTTTGACACATTTTAGGTTACCAAGCATTGCAGGTTCATTAGTAAAATGACTTTTCCTTATTCTTTTCTTTTCTCCAATGCCACTTGAAATGGGATACACCATCAGTTCTTCCTTGTTTAGGGGAACAAATCTATGATATTTCTGAGTTCCAGGAATAGCCCTACTATCCTTGAATCGATGTTCCAACCGTTCTTCTGCATCTTTCAAATCAGCTGTAGTTACAAAGAAAAAATTTATCTTCTTGCTCAAGTTTTCTTCACAAAACTGAAACATGTGTTCTGGTGTAAGAATTTGCCTCTCTGTAGTTCTCTGCAAACTGGCACGAGCAGTAGCTTTTTTCACTGTTCCTCCAATCCCATCACATGCATTTTTGCCATGGGATGTAGCAAAGAAGTGCCATTCACAAGACAGACCAAAATCCTCTTCATGGTAACAGAGATTTGTGAAGTTGTATCTGTTCTTATATTGGCCAGCACATCCATCTGAGAATAGTGCACCTTCTTCAATTGTGGGCATCTGAATTTAACATATGTCATAAGCTTCAATATGAATGAGTAAACCATTATAGTGTTGTGTTTTAGTGATGCAGATAAGAAACAGACACTAAAATGGCTAAGTTCCTGGTCTGCAGATGATCTATAATAGATGACAAAAGGGTGAACTGTACACTGTGAATTGTCCCAGTGAAACCCTTGGGCAGCATCCTGGACAATGAAAGAATAATTCTCAGAGAAATCACCTACTATAACTACCTCGCTCTGAGGTGGTAGTGTTTCTTTCAACTGCTTGAAGTACTGTGATTGTTGCTGAGCAACAAAGTGATGACGAACCATGCGGGATATTTCATGCTTAGGGATGATAAGTATTCATGAAGTGGCTCCACCTTATCAACCATTGTACAACGGTCAACAGTCACCCATTGCTTGTAAGATATTTCATTTGGAGCTGATTTCACACTGTCAAGTAACTCAAGAAAATCCAGGAACCCTCTTCTCTTGGGCAATCATTGCAAAGTTGCATCATGCAAGTCTCTCTTTCTGTACTGCAGACACTGTAATCCATAAGATCCTTGTATGAAAGACCTCTTTCTCCCAATGCAGCCAGTTGCAATTTTGGATTTTGATGGTATGTGCAGACACAGACAGAATGAGTCCCACCACTACCGGCAAGCACACAATATGATGGCCGTAATTTTGCAAATGTGGAAAATCCTATTTTGGGATTCTTTTCATCATTTTTATATAGTTCAAACATCTCTTAAATTCCCGAGGACCAATCGTTTTTGCACCCATTCACCTTCAGCACTGATAACTTTCACGCAATCCTTTTGGCCAGGACACATACGACTAACCTCTTCTGACTCATAGAATCTTCTAACTATATCTTTGTGTTCTTCAGATATCACTTTTCCTTTGCTCATTAGTGGAATCTTGGAAGGATTCCATGTTCTGATTTAAGTGAAGCTTCTTTTCACCATGTATGTTGTAGTTTGAAAGAAACTAGCTGTTTTTTCAATTGTGTATGGTGAGAGTGTCAATATTTGTAGTTTGTGATGGTGACATTTGCTCTCCAGGAATGACTGTTTCAATTCATTCATTAATTTGTCTAGATGTTTTTCAGATTTAGTTTCAGGTTTTGAAGTATCACTTACCTCCTCGGTAATTTGAACACCATAACTGAGTTCTAGCCTCTCCTTCAGGTGTTTCTGAGCAGATGATAGCTTACCACGAGCCTTGCGCTTTTTCTGGCTTAATGACAGCCCTTCTGAAAAGAACAGAAAAAAAGGTTTCACACACCTGAATATTAGTAATTAAATATTAATTATAGTACCTTAAATGCTATATAATTGGCTATATAGTAGATCAAACAGACCTTGTAGTAAAGTATAAGTTATTATATTAATTTATTACTTACTTTTTTTAACTGGTGTTTGGTCCAGAAATGCTAGAACTGGTTCAACTGAAGTTGAAGGATTTTCCTTTATCAAGCAATCACTGTCATTGTCCAGATCTTGAATTGAAGAGATGTTACTCAAGCCACTGATAGTAGATGATTCATTTGAATCCTGCTCAGACTCGTTGTTTTCAGTGGTACTAAGTATAGTGGGGTTTTTCATTATCAGTGTCCAGCAGTTCACACACAACAATGAGTCTTTTTTCACTCTTCCAGCACATTTTTCAACAAGTACATCAGTCACTTTTCTAAGATTGATTGTTATGCGTTTCTTGTGTTTTTGAATAGGGTCCTGGCAGTATTTCAAGTGCCGAACCATTGTATTTTGATCTGTAAAGATATAGGATTTACAATTAGGTAATATATATTTTTTAGAAAATATATAGCTATACACACTTAATATTTTAGGCCTTGATAGTCTCTGAGGCTCATTAAAACACCATACCCACCAGCCACCCACAGTGCTGGCTGGAACTGTACTAACCTGTAGACAAGGAATTTTGCAACTATCTGTGTTGATTCTGCACTTAGACAAGTAGCAACATGTTTCAACAGGTTTGTTTAGGCTACATGTGAGCTTAGTCTTCCCCTTTCACTATTATAACTATTATTGCCAGTGTAGATTAGCAGTGAAATACAATTTTTATTAAATTCTTGGAGCTTGAGGTCAAATTGATAGCTAAGATATAAAAATTCCTTGAAATGACAAGCAATTTATAAATATGGTGTTCACTTATAAGTTAGTTACATGAAAAGTACGAACATAAACAAACTTTTTATGATTGTTTCTATTAGTCAAGAACTCTGACTTTGTTTTTTATATCTATAAAAAATGTAATTTTAATTTCTATAGGTCAAATTATGAGCTTAAGTGTGAAAAAATAGGTAGAATTGACGCACAACTTATGAATATGGTGTTCACTTATATGTTAGTTACATGAAAAATACTAACATAAACAAACTTTTTTTTGCTGATTCTAATAGCCAATGCCTATGCCTTCATTTTTTACATTTAAAAAAAAAATTCTCATTTGATACCCCAGAGGTCAAATCGTGACCTCAAATTTTGGTTACAGTGTAACTTTTTTATTTTTCAACCTAGAGTTCTAAAACTTGCATATTTGGATTCCTTGTCATTTTCTGATTCTAAATATATATACTTTTATATAATTATGACAATTATTACCCAAGTTATGGCTCGCCAAATGTTAGTAACCTCGCGAGTGACCTCAAATTGCCCGAGGTCATATCTCTTGAACCGTTTGGTCGGATTGACCTTATAATTTCAGAAATGGATTCAGGGCTCACAAACTCCCTATAAACCAAATTTCAGCAAAATATGAGAGATGAGTGTGTTAATTTCAATTTTTTTTGGTTGATCTGACAGAGAATGACCCATATGCTAGTTTCAATATCACAGGTACTGGTATAATATCCATAATACTGGTATAAAACAATAGATATAATTGTGATTGGCAAGAATACCAGTGTATATATATATATATATATATATATTCCAAATAGAAAAATAAAAAAAATATAAATATTCATCTCTTTCTTTAACCTTTGTGTTAACCTAATGCTGTTTAACTTTCATTATCTGATTCTATTTCCATTGAAGAATCATTATCACTAGATTGATTAAAGCAAATAGTTTCAATATCACAGGTACTGGTATTTATTGCAGATTTGGATGTTGACGAAGCCAATGTAGCACCATGTTTTACTTCACTTTCTTGGAATTTTCCATTTTGGGATATAAATACTAGCTTTGCTGCTCTGTCTGTGCTTAATTGGTTTCTTTTGGCTGTATGGATATTACTGTATGTGCTAAATGATCTCGGAGGTAATGAAAGGGTGAAATAGAGGTGTATGAGTTTGTGTAGGTATATATGTGAGTATGCATGTGTATGTATCTGGAATTCTGGATGTATGCATGATTGCATGTGTATGGGGTATACAATAGATATAAATGTGTATATAAGTATTTATGTATATATTGGTATATATGTATATGGGTGTATGTGTATGTATGTATATATATATATGGATGGTCTCGTGGGGGGGGGGGAATATGTCATCGCGGGTCTAAAGGATAGTAAGTGGGAGATTCAAAATCCGAGGCATGGATGAGAGAGTCCTGGGAAGGTTGGACAATGGGCAGTCAGCTCCCAGCCAGTGTTCTCGCAAGTTTAATGGATCTCAAGATACAAGACTTTCAGTGCAGAAAGAGGCCAGTTTTTTCTGTAAATAGGCTGAAAAGGACATTCTATACTGGTACCATATGGCCTATTTTATTTTTATTTATTTATTTTTATAATATATATCATTGCAAAAGTATACCTTATAATTAAATTGGCAATATCTATATTAATTATTAAAAAAAACAAAAAAAAAATAAAAAATAACAAAAAAAATAACAAAAAACAAAAAAAATGGTTTTTTTACATCACTAGTCACCTGCTCCCTCACCACTGCTGCAATCAAGGAGTTTCTGGATAGACCAATGGAAGTTCCTGCATGGCCCTCACACACAGTCAGTAGAGAGGTGTGTAAGGATGACAACTGAAGCAGCACAACAGGTTTACTCACAAGAGAGGAGGGAGGCATACATCAGTGGCCAGGTGGCCAGTAGGGAGCTCATGTCCAGGAACAAGAGCAAGGCAGACATGGCATCCTTAGCAAAGTTCAAGAAACCTATCTATATTTCTAAGTTTTAATATTGAAATACAATCAAAATGTCTTTAATTGTGCGTAATGTATGTAAAATGTAGTTATATACAATAAAAAAAATACTTGCAAAAATTGTTGATTTTTTAAAAACTCCAACTTCAAATATAAGTAGCTAGGAGTGGTCAAATCTGGATTTTAAAGCCATATTTCGATTTAGCACATAAAAATGCATCATTTGGTCACTAGTAGTCTTTGAAAATCTAAAGATTTCACTTTGCTCCCTAAAATTGACACACCCTAGTAATATATATGGACAGCAACTCTGAGTAAATTATAAAAAAGGTTCTGGCAGAACCCTAAATTTGCTGTACAACAGGTCTTTTAGACTCTTGCATAAATTACCCCCGAGATGCTCAGCTTCACAAATGTTTGATACCTGCAATGTCCTGAGCTTCCTAGAGGTAACAAGATGTGCTCAATACAGTCTAATGCAAAGAATTAAAAAATCAACCAACCTGATTATCCAAGCTATCTATGAGTCCTGCTGTTTATCCTCTAAGCTATGGAGTTCTTGGTATGAAAATGTCTGTCTGTAGCTCTACTTAACTTCAACATTACTGTATTATTTCTAATCAGCTGTATATATTTCTATCTTAGTATGTGAACTGTCATTGTATTAATAAGATTTGTCATATGGACTATAGTCTGCCAATAAACCTTTTCATTTTCATATATAAAATCAAAGCTGCTTATAAGAATCATGCTTGGGCTTGTCAAAATAGTTATTATATTTCTGATTTTTATATGCAGCTTTGCCTATATATATATATATGTGTGTGTGTGTATACACACAGTGTTGTAACATAACTAGTTAGGCCTACTCTCTAATTATTTCATTTTTTAGTAACTATAATGATAACTAGTTAGCTACATTTTCCGACTGACTAATTGTAACTGTAAGTAGTTACAAAAAGTCATGAGTATTTGTAACTTGTATCAGCTGCTTTTTTCTGTCAGGGCAAAATGTTAGCTCCTGTTTTTTCACAAGCCATTGCTCAATGTAGCTACATATTCTGCAGTGCAAATTTATTGACAATATATATAGTGTCTAATGCTAATATGATAAAATCATATTGTTATTCATTAAATTGCAATCAATTTAAAAGAAATTAACAATCTTGGCAAGTATCACTTATCAGGGAAAGTACTTTTATCAAGATCAGATGCTCAATAAAACCAGGAAAAATGTAAAAAGTAACCTGAAGTAGCAAGTAACTAGTTGCTTTTTTGAAACAGTAGCTAGTAACTAGCTATTTTTTGAGATAGTAACTGGGTACTTTTCCATTATACCCCCACAATTTCTTTTTTCCCGGTTAGGTTAACTGTACACCCTTGACAATTGGTTAGGTTAAGTCATGATATTTTTTTAAAATATTTGTTAGTTTTAATGAAAATATTACAACTTAACCTAACCAATTGTCAAGGGCATACAGTTGACCTAACTGGGAAAGAAGAAATTGTGGGGGTATAATGGAAAAGTACCAGTAACTTTAATTAGTTACAAAAATGTAAAAGAAAACAGTGGGTGACAGGACAGAACCCTGAGGAACACCATTGTTGATAGCTTTAGGAGAAGAACAGTGGCCATCTCCAACCACAGCTATAGATTGGCCAGAAAGGAAATTAGAGATGAAGGCATAAATAGAGGGATAGAAACCAAAAGGGGGCAGTTTTGAAATTAAAGATTTATGCCAGACTCTCTCAAAGTCTATAAGAGTCTTCCTATTAAGGATAGATTGACAAACTTCAGAAAGGCAAGAAATCAAAGCAATTAAATTAAAGTGAACTTCCAGCAGGAAGGAAAAGTACCAGATGAAAGACAAAGATGGAGTAGTTTGCCTAGGTAGGGTGTTAGCACAGAAGCACAGTTCTTAAAAACAACAGGATGAACACCATCAGGACCATACACCTTCCTAATGCTGAGCCCAGATAGGTCAGAAAGAACATCTTTAGAAGAGATTCTAATTTCAGACATAAAGTCAGAGGGAGGAGGAAATTGAGGAACAGTAGCAGAATCATCCAGGGTTGAGTTGGAAGTGAAAGTTTGAGTGAAGAATTCAGCTTTGTCAGGAGAAGAGACAGCAACTGAGCCATCAGAATGGAAAAGAGGAAGTAAAATTGTTGAAGTGGTTCTTAGCTAGATTCCAGAAAGAGTGAGAAGAATTATAATTGGATAGGTTTTCACATTTTTGTTGGATGAAGGAGTTTTTGGCAAGTTGAAGAACAGAGTTTGCATGATTCCAGGCAGAAATATAAGTTGAGTGAGAATCAGGAGTTAGACAGTGATGGTATCTTCTGAAAGCCTCAGGACACTCTTGCAGATAGCATAAGAACGAGTAAAGTTAAAATCATGGTATTTTTGCATTAGTCGTAGGAACATAATATGGAATGTATGCCACCTCCATGCCTGAGAGAATCACCTCTGTGATGCACTCAGCACACTTGGAAGGGCCCCAGCCATGAAAGCAGTAATCATTGCATGGGAAATCAGAGAAGTACTGCCTAAGGGCTTTCCAATCAGCGGCACCAAAGTGCCAAAGGTGCCTCGTCTTGGAAGGTTCCAAAGGCCAAATTAGAGTGACAGGACAGGAAACAGATATATGATTGTCATCAGAGAAGCCCAATGGAGAAAAAGGCTTGACAGAGTAAGAAGAAGGGTGAGAGGTAAGAAATGTATCCAAAATGTTGAGCCTATCTCCAAGATGATCGGGGATATGAGTAGGGTGCTGTTCAATCTGCTGTAGGTCATTTAGGATAGGAAAGTTGTAAGCTAGTTCACCAGGGATGTTAGTGAAATGGGAGAAAAGCCAAATGTGGTGGTGAACATTGAAATCTAAAATGGAAATTTCAGCAAAGGGAGAGTGGGAAAGAATGTATTCCACTTTGGAAATGATGTAGTCAAAGAATTTTAGATAGTCAGTAGAATTAGGAGAAAGGTAAACAGTGTAGATGTATTTAGTTTGAGATTGGCATGTAAGCCATATATAGAGGGTATAGAATTCAGAAGATTCCAGTTTGAGAATATGAGAACAAGTTAGGTTATTGCATACATATACGCAACATCCACCTTTGTAGTGAAATTGAGTATAGAGAAAGTAAGAGGGTACAGAAAAGGGGTTGCTGTGAGTTGTCGCAGACACTTGAGTTTCAGTGAGTAAAGGATGAGGTTTAGAGGAGGAGAGGTAGTGTTAAATGGATTGAAAATTTGAGAAAAGGCCATAAATGTTGCAGAAATTATTGAAAAGTGAATCAGGCAGAGACCCAGAACATCTTGAATGAGCAGCAGCAGATCCAGCCCCACTGCAGGGGTCTGCATTCCTGGTATCAGAAGTGGGGACATTTATGGTCTCCTCCCCAGGGGACTCTGAGGCTCTTTTAGTTGATGCAATTTCATTTTTTAATTTAATAAGATTATGTAGTGAGAAAAAGGGAGAGAAGAGTGTGTGTTTGAGAGCATGCTGGACTGCGCACAGGGTAGATGAGACAGAAAAAGATCAGCTAAGGAGAACAGTGACAGGAGAAATGGGAGTTCCAGCACTTCCTATCTTCTGTCTAACATCCTCCCCCAGAGTACTTCTCTGGTCAATTAATTGGTGTCTTCAATCTCCTCATGAGTAGGCTTATAAGAAGTGCTTTTAGAATACTTAGGAAATTACTTTTCCTTCTAAACATTTCATTTCATGGTTCTTTGAGAAATGAAAACAAAAATGCATTAAGATAAGTAGACTATGTCTTATTTTGTTCTTTATATTTCAGATACAAATCTTACTATATTTACCTTTTTTCCTATCTTTTATAAATATAATACACCATTATATCTCTCATCAGTATTTAATTATTAGTTACCATACAAGGTACTATACATAGGGTACTCATTTGTATTGTACTGACATTAATTAATCTTGATCAGTAATCATTTGGATACAATTATTTTTGTAGTTGAAAAGTAGACTATCATTTCAAGCTTAAATTTTCATTATTTTATTAAGTCATACAAGCCTGAGCTTGGGTATGACATATGTCCCAACAAAAAAACAGGATAAAGCTATGAGTGATATTGACAACAGAATGTCTTTTGATGTTACTTTAAGTCAGATAAATCATTATCAAAAGAAGCTAGAGAAATATGCAACCATGGGAGAAACTGAGAAGGTATGTTTTATGCAGTAGTCAATCATATATATATATATATATATATATATATATATATATATATATATATATATATATATATATATATATATATATATATATATATATATATAAGTAGGAGCTTTATTATGCAGCACCTCATGGACCTGACCCATATACCACTTACCAGATAGGCAAAACTTCCCCATTATGGAAGTATATCTTAACTAAAATCCTTGCTTGATTTTCCTTTCACCCCTCCCATTACCATCTGATATAAATATATGAAAGTATTTTTAGCACACTGAATTTTATGTATGTATTAAATGATTTAAAATAGGTATGTACCACGTACACTATTATACAGTAGTGTTATCATTAAAACATATGGTACAGTAAAAAATACAATGCTAGTTATATTATTGTGGAAAAAAAATTAGACTAACGTGAACTTAGATGTAGCTCATAGCGTAAACTAACCCACTTTTTGTTATACTCATTTTTTTTTTTCCTCCTCTCTTTACTTACATGTCTGTAGTTTGCATGGTATGACAGTGTTTGAGTTAAGACTGTGTTTGCATGGTATGACAGTGTTTGAGTTAAGACTGTGTTTGCATGGTTTGTAAGTGTTCTTATTTTACTTCTTTTCATCTTTCACCCCTTTCCTATTCTCTTCAACTATTTTTCCAACTTGTTGGCAGTGGCTGGTGGTGGTGGATGATGATGGTGAGTCTTTCTCTCTTTTTCTGAGTGAATGTTAACCCACGAATGATAGGTTTTGCTACTTACTTAACCCCTTATTCTCTTCTTTTAACCCCCTACGGTACTCTCTTTCTCTCAGGCTAACCTTAGAGTGGATCTTAGGGTCTTTGTTGGCCTTAGCTTCTGTAGATCTGTAGATAATTAGTGTCCAGTTCACATTGCAACCAGTTTCAGGTGGGATTAAGCATGGATGTTGGCTTTATTTATTCAGAGTTTCATAGACCTTATTGTACAGTAAATATATTGTATACATGGTACTGTACATTTTAAACAAAATTAAAAGCAAGAATAATTGGACAGCATAAAGGGCAGTTAAATTTATGTTAATCACTAATTACTTAAACACTATAATATTTAGAACATTTACAGGGCTACTGTGTACACTGTACAGTAGACTAATTGTTGCTGGTAGATGTTATTGTTATCTTATGTGTAAAACACAAGTGTATCTGTAATTGATTTACATTCATGAATAATCATTAAATATTTATTTATTTCTGTGCCATCAATCCTCTGAGATAGATAATAAGGATGAAAAAGCAGTACATTGCTTTGTGATTTATTGCAGTATCAATATTTACTGTGATTATTGGAGATTTTATTAATATTTATTGGATTATAATTATTGGAAATTCCAGTTATGAGAGTTTTACAGTTAGGAAATGCTGAATAATATAATTTTTACTAATACAGGTAAGTCTCATTTTATGTATGGTTATGTTCCTGGAAAACAGCGCATAGTGCAATTGCACGTAAAATTAATCCTTATTTCCCAAAGGCCCAATGTTATAAATGTGCGTTACATTCCTGAGTGGCATGTAGCCATAGGGATGTACCGATATATCGGTATTGGTATTGGTGATATTGGTAGATTTTTAAAAATATCGGTATCAGCTAATATTTCAAAAGTATGATTTTTCCAAAATTATGAATAAAAGACTATTTAGAGGAGGAAATTTCCAATATTTTATTGTTTTATCACTTCACATAACTCGTTATTTTTTCACAAGGGTTAAGTTCTCATGTAAAAATAGCAGCTGCTCTGTATGTTCAGGAGAGAGCCAATTTGTAGTAGCACTGGCAATGTTTCCTCCAATACTGAACATGTGTTTGCTCGCAACTGTTGTTGATGGTGCTCCTAAATATCTCTGAGCTAAGTTCCCCAAAAAACACATTTACTTAGCCGAACATAGGCCCACAGTCCAATTGTATAACAAACAAAACTATGATATCTAATGCAGTGTTGCCATCTTTACTGAAAAGGATTATTGCTTTGTTGCCAAATTTTCAACACAAAATAAATTATGAATATGTTACAAAAATATGACAAACTAATAAACCCTAGCTGGATATTGGTATAGGTTATCGGCCAATACTGTTTTTAATTTTCGGTATCAGTATTGGTTATTGGCTAAAAAGCGATATCAGTACATCCCTATGTAACCACCTAGGAAACATTATAAGTAATCAATTTAACTGTAAAAACAAAGTCAAATAGTAATAAATGTGCATCATAATACTCATAGAATCAATTCAACATAATAAATAACTGATAAAATAATATTTAATCGTAATTATTATTGTGCTGTACTCACCTAAGAAAGGGCCAAATTCAGCTTAACCCCTTGGCCCCTATGCTGCGTATTGTATAGTTTCGCTATATCCGAGGTTAGCCGAACCACCTTTGATTTGCATATAGTAAGGTTATACAGGCCTATGGTATGTATACCATGTATTGTAGGCATATATATATATATATATATATATATATACATACATACATACATACATACATACAGGGTGTCCCATAAGTCCCATCATAGGAAAAATAATAAAAAAAGGCAAAACAAAAGCTTTTATTTACAGAACATGCTCAATATGTCCACCATTGTTTTCAATACACAAATTCAGACATGATACCCAGTCAGCAAGCACATGGTGAATGATGTCAGGAGTAATGGTGTTACATGCCCCAGTAATGCGCTGCCGCAAATGTTCAACACTCCTAATTTTCTCTGCGTATACCAGCTCTTTCAAGTGGCCCCAGAGATAAAAATCTAGTGGCGTGAGATCTGGGCTTCTAGCTGGCCATTCCACAGGCCCTCGACATCCTATCCAATGACCAGGGAATTGTTGGTACAGGTATTCCCTTACTTGGGTGCTGTAATGTGCAGGAGCGCCGTCTTGCTGGAACCATGTTGGGAAATTTTCTTCTTCATTCAAGACACTGGGAAATGCTTCTTCCTTGATCATACGTAGGTAGGTGCCTCCAGTGACATGTTCATCGAAAAAGAGGGGGCCTGTGATGCGATCCTTCCAAATGCCACACCATACCATCACCCGAGATGCACCTTGTTCCTTTGAAGAGGTATACCAGTGAGGGTTGTTTTGAGACCAGTAGCCAGTATTCTGTCAATTTACCTCATCATTTCCATAAAAAACAGCCTTGTCACTGAACAGAATGGTGGATGGGAAATTGGCATCCCGAGCATAAATTATGGTTTGTAGAAATAGAAAAATATGAATTTCTCCTATGATGCCGAACTTATGGGACACCTTGTATATATATATATATATATATATATATATATATATATATATATATATATATATATATATATATATAAGCTGATTCTACTCACATTTTTATTCTGAAGATGAGCTTTAGCGTTTATGCAATGTAAAAGATGCTCAATTGCATCAGAGCTCATAAAAAGTTTGAAATAATCATCAATGTTTTTCTTATCAAAATTTACTTCGGGATTCATGCCATGAAATGTTTGATGTAATGGAGGAAGATCAGTAGGCCTAACATCTTCAAAAATATTTACAATACACTTCCAGCCCTTCTCTAATTCAAGAATTATACAAGAAAATCACTATCTTCACTTATTTCACCAACTGATTCATCACTAACACTTTCACTGCCTTCGGGCTCATAATCAACATCACTATTGCTATAATTACTAAGCCTATCAGTGTCACTATCACTGCGAGCTGAAGCCATTTCACAAATTTATACAAGAAAATCAAACAAATGACCAAAATAATGCGATATATAAAACAAACAAACAAATCCTCACTGATAAAGTGATAAATCACAACTAAATAGGAGTTTATGACAACAGAGTCAATGAACCAGTGGAACAAAAGATTTGCGTAATAATCCCCACCCACTATCTTCTCATTGGTCAATTTTTTTTCTCATTATTATCTCCTAAACAATGTACAAGAAACTCAGCATTCTTCGGAAATATGAACGCCTCAGTTAAGCCATTTCATAAATGGGATACTATGGTATCCCATCGGAGAGCATGATGATGCAGCCATGGGATATGCATGTATCCCAACCAGAGTGAAAGGGTTAATGGGCACAGGAGGTTGGGATGGGAGGGGGGGCTCAGGAGATTGCTGGGTCATTGAAATGTCTTCAATATCATCCAATTTAACTTCTAAAGTGATGGCTTTATGTTGCTTTTTAAAGCCAAATTGACATTTGCACTTGAACTTGCATGTTTGGGGGCCATTGTTCAAAGTCACTTTGATGCATAAACACCAAAAAATACACACAGAAAAGAAAGCAAATATGTGGACAACAGCACAGTGTGGAAGAGAATGACCTGTATATATACTGTGGTGTACCCACTAACTCCTAAAGTTAGCACTGCCAATACTAACTACTATAAAATTTAGTGTACTAATGCTAATGCTAAGCATTTCAACAGTTAGCACCACTAATGCTAATTTTGTCACTAATTTTTAAACCACCCCAATTTAGATATGCTCTGCCTTTCATAATTTACTTGCATATATTAGCACACACCTTGATATAATCAGAGGGGTCATTTGGGGGGCAGGGCCATCCCAGCTCACCAGGGGGGGGCCTCCAAGGCCCTCCAAATGATAGTTTCTTAAAAAAAAGGCACTTAATATTTTGTGGATTACCAATATAATGAACTGCTCACAGTTTAAAAACTTTTTAGAATAATTTTAATAAAATAATGACAATGAATTATGACAAAAAAAAATTGAAAACTCTGTGAATGATGTCTGATGTCACAGTAAACAAAAAACAAATAATTTGATAGTTAACTGTAAATAACCAGTCTAGCTGATATCATTTAATCATTCTTGTTTATATTAATTTGATTATAAAGTACATTGTGAGTAGCACTTAATAAATTTTAACATGTGAGGGGCCTCTCACCCCCCCCCCCCCCCCCCTCCCCCAACCAATTTGAAATGACATCCCTGGATATAATTGGTTGCTAAGGAGGTGCAAAAATGTGGTTATAGTCTATGAAAATGGAAAAAATTTTATGTAAGAGGTGAGTTCCTTTCATATATATTAATAGGGAAAACAAATCAAAGGAAGAATAAATTCTATTCAATTTACAAGTGATTTTGGAAAATTAGCGATTGACTTTCTCTACAAACTTAGCACTACTACCTGTTTTACTAACAATTTTGAAAATTAGCGGTACTAACAGTATCACTAATAAAAAGTTAGTGCCAGTAACCCCAGCACTGTGTATATATATATATATATGTATGTATGTATATATATATATATATATATATATTATATATATATATATATATATACACAACTGCAAAGAACACGCAGTATAAATAACGTAAAGAACGACGCTTGTATAGGAGATATTCCGCGCAAGACGAGAGAGAGAGAGAGAACGGAACAAATGAAAAAATGAGGTAACCACCTGGGAATCGAACCCGGGATCTTCCGATTGCCGGTCAGACGCGATACCATTACACCATGGACCTCACTCTTCCAAACGCCGCAATTCTTCTACATACTCGCAGAAACCAATGCCCCAAGGGGGCACCTCCCGCATGCCGTAACATTATATACGGCGCGGAATATCTCCTATACAAGCGTCTATCTTTACGATATATATATATATATATATATATATATATATATATATTATATATATAAGGCTAACTAAATCATAATTTTTTATTTTTTATGCTATACACTTGAACCTCATTAATTCAAACTCCTCTAATTTGACAATTGTGTAATTTGAACAATTTTGGATAGGTCAAATTATGGAAAAAAACTTGAACAGTTTTTGGGTCAAATGTCGAATTACAGTGAACATTTTTGTTTGAATTAATTTTCCTCATGTGGTGCAATCAGTCAGCAAGTTGGAACACGCAGTTTCCCTTTGTGTAGGCCTTCTAAGGTGCCAGTTCTTACATTTTTAGCATTTGTTTCATATATTTACCTGCTACCAATACATATGTAGCGTATATTTTGTTAATTTTAACTGCTTCAGTTCTAGTGATTTTTCATTACAGTCTAACCAATACTAAATACCTAATTTTTAGGGAAGATTGCAAATGTAATAAATAATAACCTGGACACCTGCATAAACGCACTAATCCAAACAACTGTTCGAATTCCAGGACAAATTTTGAACACAATGCGTAATTTGACGAGGGTAGAGCCTTAAAGATGTCGAATTAGTGAGGTTCAAGTGTATATACTTATATATATATTTATTTAATATTGTAAGTCCTTAATTAGTGGAGAGGTAAACTGCAAATTATTTACCCCGAGTATCTTTCCAGCTTCTGTGTTGCATTCACAAGTTGAAGTATTTACCTGTTACTGTGAACCATCTTGAAATAACAGGTGTAGGCAAATCCATTAATGCCCTTCGACATAGAAATGGTATAATTGGTGAAAAGGCTCGATTACTTGTTCAGAAGTGGAAGCTAATGGTAGCTGAAGAAGAACCAGAAGAGCAAGTAGTGGAATATAGTGCAGTAAGTAGTGCACTTAATTGTATTAAATGTATAAATAGTATAGTTTACTAAAATGCTATCATATTTAGTGGGATGCACTATAACCAACATTTACAGTCATAATCAGTTTCTAAATATCCAAATTCAACTTTTCCATCCTACATAATAGAGTGATGTAGGACTTGAGACCTTTTTTCTGGTCTTGGTCTCAACTATGGTGGTCTTGACTACATCACTGCTGAGTATGTTGATGTTCCTCAAGTGCAGTGAACACTTATCTTGTTTTAAGTAGGCAGTTAACTGCTGAAAAATGTCAAACAAGGAATTTATGAATAAATTAAGAGTGAATTTTGGAATTGTCACTTGATAACCTCTTTAGAATCTTTATTCCTGACTAAAATACAGAGCTTAGGAATTAGGCATTACACAATATTGAATAAATGGAAAAATTGCATATGGTCTCAGTCTCAGCCATGGTGGTCTCGACTACATCACTGCTATAATAACAAAGTCTTACATTTAATTCAGTTTGGAAAATTTTCTCATTAATTTACCAAATTTAAAAGGTGTGATACATATAAAAAATACAAAGTATTAAATAAATTATTTTATTGTAAGCTGCAATCTCATTGATGAATAATTTCAAGAGGTAATATTATTTTTATATTGTAGGTACAGCAATTTAAAAATCTATATTTAATGTTGGGACCTTCAAATCTAATTTACGAATCCCTTTTGTTTAGCCTTCCTACTCGAATGCCAGTCCTGCAAACATAGAAAATGAAGAAGAATATGACCCTTCTGATGAAGGAGATCGCCTTCAAATTCAAGAGGAACAGGGAGGAGGAGAAGAAGAAGAAGAAGAAGAAGAATTAACGAGTAATGTGACATACAATCCTGGAGGGAATGCCACTGTTGATGATGAGGATGAAAACTGTAATGGTTATGACCCTCGAACATCGAGAGAAGACTACCTTGCAGTGGGGGTTGACACCACCCACGCTTCTTACCATCCATCAAGCAAAAGTGACGCGGAAGAACCTCACGAAGATAGTCCAGATAGGTCTTCTTTACCGAATGGTGATAGTCATTCTGATAAATTAAAAAAAGATAAATCTTACAGATCTGAAGATGAAGGTAGGCATAAAAAGAAGAAGCATAAATCAAGGCAAAACCATGAAGAAAAGCACAGGTCCAGAGATAGCAGTAATAGTAGTTCAAATCATAAGAAATCAAAGCATAAATCTTTGAAGACAAAAGATAAGACGAAAGATAAAGAAAAAGAATCGAGCAAAAGTAAATGCAGGTCATCCCATTCATCTCCGAGTAAAACGCATTCTTCCTACCATAAGGAAAAAGAACTTCCACATAGTAAAAACTCTCACTCTCCTGTTGATGTTAGCCCTAATGATCATCCTTCAAACTCGTCTGAGAAGAAGCGACACAAGGACACTGATGATGAACAAGAAATTGTTAATAAGAAAAGCAAGGAACATTCTCATTCTAAAGAAAAAGAAACTAACAATTCAAAATACAAAGACAAAAAATCTCATAAATCTACCAAAAGCTCAAAAGATGAACACAAATTAAGCAAGCGAAAGAGAGAAGATGGAACTGCTGAATCATCTACGGGATTTGAAGCAGCTTTGATGGGTAGAATTCTAGTTTTTAATATTGTATTTACCTGTTCCTATCGGTTTTTATCAATATAATACCCCATTGTATTCCCATATTAGTAATTATTTTACTTTAGGTATGGATGCAACGACGACAAGTAAGAAGAAGAAGAAAAAGAAGTCAAAAGAGGAGGAAATGAGAGAGGCTGAGTTTCAGGCCCCAAGTTACAGCAAATCTTCTAAGGTAGGCTCATATACTACATTTAAATATTAATGGTTTTGGAGTACATGGATCAGTCAAAGAATTTTTTTCTTTTGGTACTTGAGGCTCTCTCGACTTATCCCTTCGTGTATCTCCTCCTCCTCCTCAATCACCTTTTCATTCTCCTCTACATCCTCAACAGTAGGCCGGGTCGAAATCTAGCCAAAATGATTTTTTTTAGATGGGCATTATGTGGGGTTTATGAAATGATATCCTGACCAACATACTCCAAAAGAAAGTTTATGCTCCCCTCCGTACCACTAGCATACTCCCTCTTATTTTTGGCTCTGCCCCCACATTAAAAATGGTATCTTAAATCAAAATGGAGATCATTTAGAGCATTTTTTTATAGAGATGACCTCCCTTAAAATTGCATAATATACCTCATGTGCAATTTTCAGGCAATTATCCAAGAAATTTCAAATCCTTGAAAAATTGCCACATCCCCAAAAAGTGTTTATCAGTATATAGAAAAGGGTGGCATAAACTTTAGTTTGGAGTACTGATTTCCTACGAGACCAATTCATAAACCTCATATAGGCCTAGTATATTTGTCTGAAAAGAAGACAATTAGTCTATTGTACCATTTATTACACAAAACAACTTTGAAGTAAAAACAAAATTTAATTTAAAAATTACCTTCACAATTCACTAATTACTTGTGGATGTGCCTTGGCCCCATTGGCTTTTCCATTCAAACTGTGGCAGTCTTTTTCTTGATTCCAGTTGATTGAGGATAAATTTGTGCCAATTGCCGTAGCCAATCCTTTGTTCTGATGCTTTTGTCACTAAGTTCACTGCACTTTCCACGCTTTGACTGTGGCATGAAAAGGCAGCAATTTTCAAGGGTTCTGTTCTTGTATGCAGTAGCTCTTCATTGCTGAAATTCCTTATCAAAGGTGGAGGATTGATAGCTTCCTTTCTCCAGTCAATCATCTCATAGTAGTCTTTGGAATCGAAACTTAGAGATTTAGGAAGCTCAAAATTTCGTGTGCCACTGAAACGTGTCCGACTGAGAAGTATCTTCTGAAGAGCATCTTCTCTGACATGTCTGCTATCAGTAAGCATTGACAGTAGGATAGCTTCGGGATTGGCAAAATAGGCATTATTACAGAACACCGGTTCCATAATAATGCGATGTTTTTCTTCCAATCCTCGCATCAAGACAATCAAATGAAAAAAATTCCGTGCTCCGTCAGTAGCTTTAGGATGGGATTTGATATGAAACCATCCAGGAGCATATGATTTCATGACGATGGTTACCAGTTCTTTCAGATTTTGTTCGGGATGCAAAGTCGATACATACAGGGCGTCCCAAAAAAATGTATACACACTTTAAATACTTATAAAGGCAGTGTTTATTAAAATACATTTCATTTTCAAAATGTAATAGAATCTACAGACATTATTTAATTGTTTTGTCAACGCCTGTTTTCAAACTGACGTCCGTTCTGGTCCAGGCACTGCTGATAACGCGAAGCAATGGAATCGCAAACATCACGAAACATTTCGTTTGGTATTTGTGTGCATTCTCGTTCAATGGCTGCTCTCAATTCAGCGACTGTTGCAGGTTTTATAGCGTAGACTTTGTCTTTTAAGTATCCCCATAAAAAAAAGTCTAGTGGTGTGAGGTCTGGTGAACGCGGAGGGTATTCTACGAAACCCCTTCGTCCAATCCACATCCACATCGTGCCAAGTACCACTCGCAATACTCCACTCTTCGGTCCGGATCATCATCATCTTCATTAATAGCATGGACTAATCTTGGAATGTAACTTTTCCATTGACAGCGCTTCAAAATGCGTTGGACAGACGATTCTGAAATTCCTACCTCACGACTCGCTTGCCGCACAGATTTTCTTGGACTTTGGTGATACGTTTCCAGTACTCTTTCTTGCTTTGTGGGGCTTGTCGATGTCCGTGGTCTTCCGGAACGCTTCTTGTGGACATTCTGAACAGTTCCATCGGCTTCAAACTTATCTCTAATTCGAGTGATGGTAAGTCGCGTTGGTGGATCTGTTTGAAACTCCCTCCTAAACTGTCTTTGCACTTCAACTGCGTTTTCACACTTCCAGTAGCATTTTAGAATGAATTTCCTTTGTTCAAAGCTTAGTCTGACTGCCATTATTAATTCTAATGGGTCTAACTTGGAAAGAAAGAAACATCAATTGAGCTATCAGCTGTTAAAGTGTGTATACATTTTTTTGGGACGCCCTGTATAAACTAGGGCATTCTGCGGCTATAGGGGTGATGTACAAAGTTTGGAATTCAATACCACACACATGTTTAATCAAGTCCATTTATTAACTGAACAACACAAACAAAATTGTATTCAATTTGAGTAATATTTACTGGTCCCCCAAGAGCCTCCTTCAAGTCTTATTGGGGAGATTATGGAATCAGCTGAACAAAAAATGTACTTCCGTAACTTTACATCTAAAACAATTAACAGAAACCTTAGTCTTTTCAACACATTAAGAAAACAATGAAAAATTTACCAACATATCCATAGGGATCATATGTAATGGGACTTCTTTGCACTGGACATGGTCTTCCGATGATGCTCGATCACTGTTGAAGTCATTGACGACCCGAATGGCCCTAACTCTCTCCTTCATCGCCACCAGGTCCTCCAGGTAGTGGGGAACTTTGAGTCCCATGCATTTGAAGAAGTTAGCAGTCCGTTTAGTCACGAAGTCTGGGAGAGTGAGCAGATACGGCGATTTCATGCACTTTGACTCGAATTTTCTTAGCCCCTTCTTGCGCGCAGGGACCTCATGGAGATTTTTCAGCATATGCTTGTTTTCCAAATTGTCTACCTTATCCGAGAAAAACGCGAGACCAACAAGGTCTTCACTGAGGTACCAGAGGTGGTTCTGAGCCTTGGCTATCGCAATGGTTGCAACTGCCTCGTCTTTGGTCTTGTATCCTTCAAGCTGTCGGAGGAGCTCGATGTCGTTTCGAGGAGCATCGACGCCACTGGGTGCCTCAAACCACGCTCGAAGGTAAATCGTAGTGGAGAATACGTTGATGCGTCGCAGCGCCTTCTCTTCCGACGTCGTTCGGGAAAACTGCCTCCGAAACAAGATCATCTTGAGGGAATAAATTCCTTTTGCCATCCACCTAGCTCGGTGGAATGCTCCGGGATAGCGGAAGAGACTTCTGCTTCCTTGGAGGGACGGTTGCCCCCCAAGAAGAGAGGCGCCAGCTCCATGTATTCTTGGTAATCATCCCGGTCCTGCTTCTGACTAAGTCTGGCACTGATGAATTCAACAACACTGTTCCGGTTATCAGAGACAAAAGTCTGCAAGGGGTCAGGGTCTTGCGGGTCATCTTCAAAGGGATGGTAGCTGCCCTGGTCAATGAAGCGAGCAAACAAAGGAATGTTCGGGCCAGAGAAAGAAAAGAACTTGTCGAAGACTGCAGTGACCACCAACTCGTGAGTGTGGGGCGGCAAGCGAGAAGACGAGTGGACGCTGCAAGCCTCTTCAATTGTGACACATGCTCCTGGTGGAGACCTGATTTGCCGCCGTTGTGTCACAACATATTCCTGCAATGAATGGTTTCACCTTCGGCCAATTGTCCAGCACGGTGAGTATGGCATCTCCCATTGCTCTTCCGGTCCTGATGCAATTTTTGGAATGGCCAGCAGCTTTTCGAAGCCTTCTCCTGATACAACGATGGTAAGCGATCCGACTTACCACTCGTTCGTCGGAAGGATCTTCCCATCGAAGTGGAGAATGCACGGCTTCTGGGGGTCAAAGTTGGTCTTAATGTCCTCGGCAATTCTGTGTCGTGTTTTGGTTCTGGCACCGTGATGGAGGTCGCTGAGAGCGTCAATTCTCGCACATTCACCCAGCTGCTGACAGGGCAGGAGCGACGATGTGTATGGCTTTTTGCACGCTTGTATTTGTCCGGTCAAGGGCCGCGACGAACTGGGGGTCATCGATAACCCGGCGAGGGTCCATCATCATGGCTTTTGGCTGAGAGCCACATTGGCGGAGGCGGTGGCTGACCTGAGTGAATTCCTCTCCCGAAGACTCGGTGGAGCTGGACGAGCTGCCAGTCAATTCTGCATCTGCCTCTGCATGCTCCGGCTCCCGTATTCGTTTCATTTCCTCCTTAGACTTGCGTCATCGTCGCTCCTCGTTCTCCTGCTTCATTGCCTTGGCCTTGGCTGCTTTGGAAAATGCAACGTCTTCTGGGCCAATGACCATCTTTCTCATTGTCCGTTGGTCTTTAAGGAAGTCGCAGTCCTCTTTATTTGTCTTCGAAGATCCAGCTTCAGAGTGAGCAACATCAAACAAGGTCTCCATGTCCAACAAGAACTGTTGTTCATGAGCTCGCTGTGTTTCCGTTCGTCGATCCTTGTGATTAGACAACTTCACGTACCTCTCGTGAAGCTTTTTGAGCTTGGCAACAATGTATGGCTTGTGGGATGTCTTCAACGATGCTTTTGTCCACACCTCCATGAGTTCTTCGGCCACATCACTACATGCTCTTGGAAGGCTTTGCTTCGTGACTCGTTGGATGAAAAACAGACGCTTTCCAACTTCACCCATGGTGGGAAGTTGTCTCATGGAAGAGAAATCCTCCTCCCTGAGGTGCCCGAGAAGCCATAAACTCACTCGCTTGCGTGTTGTTGCCATCTGTGAAACAAATAAGACTCATTAGTAGTGGTACGAAACGTCAGACTGATAACACAGTTTGTAGGCAGGCAGCAGATGCCCACCTAGTGGGGATGGGTTGATGAACGGAAAGTGGTTGTGTGTGTGTGTTTGGGGACGAGTAGTGCTAGTCGTGTGCACGTGTCGATTGTGTGCTCGTGTCAATACACTCGCTGTTTCAACGCTCTACAAGTTGACCCAAACCTTCAAGGGGCTTGGGGGAGTGGAAGGAATGAGACTATCAAGACCATTTTTTGTGTGGTTTCTTTTTAGTACAAATGGGTCCAGTTTAGCATATGTGCGTTGCTGGATTTCGAACTTTGTGTTTTCGGAATGCCCTAATATAAACGAAGAATCCGGTTTGCTCGGGTAATCCAGCGAGCATGATGAATGGCACCTGGAGACCTGCGGGCTAGACTTTCAGATACCCATCCAGATTGCACTGTGCTAGGCACATATCATAGAGATACTTTTGATCACTGCTCAACTCTTTCACGACATTCGGTGGTATATCTTGGACGTTGCCCTGAACTGGTGAAAATGCCACTAAGTCTAAAATGGTTAACCCTTTCATACCCAAATTAAGTCGAAAAGTAGGCGGAATCAGTTGATGCAAAAATCGTCCTTATAACCTTATAAATAAGGTCTAAAATTGCTTCCAAAGTTAACGATGAAAATTTCACACACTGGGCATTAAAGAGTTAAATCACATTTCAATTTGGCTCCAATTGAACCTTTAAAGGTATTTGGCCCTGATGTTTTTCCGTCTATGGTTTCAAATATGTGTCTGAAGGAGAGTTCATTCATGTGTAAAAGACACACGAGTCATTGAACTGATCTATGCAAAAAAATTTCAATCAATTTTATGGTACCAGCAATTCTACCAGTATTGACAGCAGTACCGTCGCATAGCAGAGCATTGAGAGTGTCGATGCTCGCTGAATCAATTAAGAACGTTATAATTTCATCAGCTATACACCGAGCATTTCCTGCGTCAGGGCAGAGATGGTCTACATAGATACCTCCAGGGTCTTTGATCAGCACATAATGTTCTTCTTTCTCTTTTCCATGCTTGGTTAACGTATCATCCTTTCTTCCATCAAACCCTATACATTCAATATTCACATTTTCACATCTAGATCTAACAATATTTTTCTTGCCTACACGAATTCTCTCTCTCTCTATTTTCTTCCTATCAAGCATGTTAGATTGATCGATTATTCCCATATCTTTCAATGCAGCATTAACAATAGCTGCTGTAGCTCTCGAACTCACACGGTAACGGTCTGCCACCAATGGTAATTCATTGTATGAATACCTATTTTGATCATTTTCAATCAATTCCACATCGGGCACGAATTCTAGCTCATTGTCACTGTCTTCTATATCTTCGCTAAAGTCATCTGAAGAAGATAGTACAACTTCCATAGCCTCTGCCATTTCCACTTGTGACCTTTGTTGCCTCTCTTGTTCTTCTCTTGCTCTTGAGATGGATCGTCTCTGGACAGCGGCAGCTTCACGATCAAATGGCCTTAATTGATTTATTCTTTGCTTTTGGCCTCTAATTGACTCCCGCTCTACCATTGGGATTTTTACCTTGCATCGACAAAACGGCCTTTCTATTCCTTTATCATAACATTTGCAAGTACAAATGTCAAACATTTCATCATATGAAGCAAGTTTTTTAGCAAAATTTTCATTCCTTTGACGTAGAGGAACCTTGTTCAAGGAAAGAGCTGATCTGATTAATCTTTCCACTGCAGAAGAAATAGATCTTTCTTGAATGACAGGGAAAGAAAACATGGCCCAAATATCTTTAAGATCTTTGGTAACTATATTGTAGCAATCGTTCGCAGTTGCTGATCCCCTTGACTTGATTTTTTCTCTCTTTTGAATGAAGAAATAGTGTCTGATCAACGTCTGCCTTTGTAGGAATCATTGATCGGCGGAATTCAGTGGCAAAACCAAAAGCTGCATTCGAAGATTTGTTTCTGGTTGACATTTTTTCAACCTTTTTAAAAAATTAAAAATCCAGCTTTTATAGAATCATGCATGGATCATGGATCATAAGTAAATTTAAAGAGCATAAATTCTTATAATTCCTGTAAAAATATATGATAATTAGAATATGAAATTTATTGGTATTGAATTTGAAATTCAACACACAGCTCAGTAAATTGATTACACATAAACGATGTTTATGTGTAATCATTTTTCTGATATAGCAAATATTTTGAGAAAATACGCGTGGTGAAAATTTTGAGAAATCCAAATGTTTGAGGTAATTGCCTGAAAATTGCACACGAGATATATTATGCAATTCTAGGGGGGGTCATCTCTATGAGAAGATGCTCTAAATGGTCTCCATTTTCATTTATGAGACTATTTTCATTTTTGGGGTGGAGCCAAAAATAGGAGGGAGTATGCTAGTGGTACGAAGGGAAGCATAAACTTTCTTTTGGAGTATGTTAGTCAGGACCCCAATTTATAAGCCCCACATAGTGCCCGATCTGCCCCCAGAAATTCGACCCGGCCTACCTGAGTATCCTACTGAGTCAACAGTGGGTCTGAAGAGTAGTTAAATGGGAGACTGTCCCGCGCATCCAGATTATGTAGTGAACTGTGGTTTGGATCCTACGTAAAGTTGTAGGTCCCCTTCCATCATATAAAGGAAGATGTTGCGAAGAAGATTAAAAACAACTCTCATTCCATTACTGGTTTTTAGTCTTCCCTTAATTAATTTGGTTTGGTGTCAGTGATCATGTGATGATTACATCCACTCACTAATTCCTTCATGCTTAGAATGCTTAATATTTTATCGGAATTTCCAAGTACCATAGGTGGGTCATACCAGAAATGAGTCCAAACCAGAAGTAGCTTGAAACAATTTTAAATTCTGGTTACAAACATCAAATTACTTTTCATCTGTTTGATCCTTTTCTAAATTCTTATAGCAATCTTTTAGTCAAATTCCAAATCTGAATCTGTCCCAATAACTCTTGGGCAGAATTTGGATTCGGTTTCAGGAATATTACATTCATACTGAGTATTAGTATGTTCATTATAAGGAAGTTAATTTAGTTATTGACATATAATCTATTTTTTCATGAAAGCAATAAAAACTTTTTCTTCATTGCATTTTAACTGATTCAGCCAGAGCAGTTGAATGTGGACTATGGAAGAGATCACCTTCCTCAGTTGCCTTCAACGTTCGAAGAGGAAACTGTGACACCACTGCTTATGACCCATTATAAGCCTCTCCCTCATATCCCACAACGGCCTCCCGCTAAAGATCCTTTCACCAGTCAAATGAGTAATGAAGAGGCTCTCAAGTACATGTTTTCATCGAAAAACAAGAAGTAAGCGTATGTCATATGGATATTCTCAATTAAGAGAGGTTGAATTAGGGCAATAAGGTCAGAATAAGAGTGTGATTTATCAGAAGCACGAGCTTTCGACCAGTTCTATGGTCTTCATTAGGTTCAAATGAAGAGGGATAGGAGGAGATGGTCACTTGTGGAGGGGTGAAGGGGAGAGATTAGGAAAAAGGTGACCAAGGGGATTAAGAAAGACCAAAAATATAAAAATATAAGAATTAAATTAGAAGTTGAAAAATAATAATAGTAATAATCATAATAATAAGTGAATATTGCCTCATTCCTTTACAAGAACGCTAGAACCAATTGAGGAATTAAGATAATTGAGGAGAATTTAGTCATTGCTTCATTCTTTTTTAATTATATTTACATTTTTACTTGTACTAATTATATAAGGTAAGGGTTAGGCTGAGCTGGATATTATTATTATTAGTAGTAGTATGTTGTACAGCGTACGACTTTACTTGGGATCTGAAATCTGAACCATGGGTAGCTACATCATCTGGACGCAGAGGGTGGTTCCTCATCCAACTACTGCCCAAACCTATTGTGGCTTAATTATGCTGATTAAAAGGAAGCGGGTGTTTTACGACACTGCTCACGACGTAGCCCAGATTAGGTTAGATGCTTCCGTTTCGTCGTCCGTGTTAGTGCGGGTAGGAACACTTTTGTCGAGAAATTTTAGCATTTGAGAAAAATTTCTCGGACGTCTCGAAAATGTCTCGTTTAATCAATAGTTTTGTCTTTTGTCTTTTAAAAGGTTCCGGCGACGTCCTCTATACTTTCTACTTTCTTCGAAAATATTTCAGGCAAAGAAGAATTTACGCTGGAAAGTGTTCTACATTATCGTCTGTGCCTTCCTTGTTCAACATTTGTATTAGGGTATTACAAGAAAACATCGATGCTTTGGAAGCAACTGGTGGCATTCCTTTTGATCTCCTTCGACCCGTCTTGGAGAAAGCGTCTCCCCAACAGCTTCTCTCTCTCGAAGACTATAATGCTTACCTCTTGGAAGACACCGATGTATTATGGGCGAGTCATTGCAGGAAACATTTCAAAAATAAGGTAAGCACAGTCGGTAAAAAGTTTACATACAAACAAAATTTCTAAAAATCATGAGAAATTAAGTAACTAGTAATAACTGGATTTTGTTCTTGAAATTTTATTTTTAGTCAAAAAGAATAAAATATTCAAAGGGAAACGATATTACTAATTAGTAATTTCTTATACTTTTTACAAATTGTGTTGCCAGATGAACTTTCGAAACTACGTTTAATGCAACTAGCTATGGAAATTCTATTTATCTCCGCTTACTCTCTCATTGCTCGAGTTAAAGGTAACCCTTGGGATACCCCCCACCCCTACATGGTGGGGAAATGAGCTTCCTGGCTGTTTATAGCATTTTGGGTTCTTTATTTCTAGCAAAGAGAAGACATGGAGACGTGGAGAGAGATGTTTTTCCGATGTACGGACGAACATCACGAAAAAATGAGAAGCGTGACGGAAATTCTTCAGAAGAAGTACATTACAAAGGCACCGCCAAAAAAGACGACGCAGCTCACTTACTCAAGACCGCCGAAGAGCGTCGTGCGGGCTCAGGTAAATTTACTATCATCATTAGCATTTTTAAAGCTAGCTATACTAGAGGTGTACCCCAACCTTTTCATGAAAGTAATACTGGATTCCTGAGGTTGGAGTAGTACCTTTTTGCCGGTGGTAATCCCATAAACCAGGGGTCAGGAACCTACGGCTCAGAAGACCCCCACATTGTTGTAGCTCTTGTATGTCAAGTACTTGACTAATAAATAAAGGTTTAAAAAAATTATTATACAGTATTTTTGTTTCATATGTTAATATTGCTATTGTAATATTATTATTTTTTATCATCATTAATACAAGACACAGTTTCTTTATATTATGTATGTATTTGTCGCTAGCCCATACAACTGTGTTTATTGAACTATAATTATAAAACAATAAAAAACAGTATTTAATTATTCTTGTTTTTTTTTATATGACCTAATGTGACTCTCAAGCTGTTGAAGTTCCCGACCCCTGTCGCTTAATAATAACTTGAGAGCTACATTAAGTAAAAAAAAAAAAATCAGGAATAAATAGCCTCAGATATAAATACACTGTTTCCTTATTGTTTTATGATTTCAGTTGTCTCGGCGTCGGAATCGACGTCGGACTCGGGGCACTGAAGCTCTGGGTTCGCTTCGCTTGAGTTGGGCTGGCCACTCACCCTGGTAATGCTACAGCTCAAGTGACCCTTGGGGCACACACATCCCCACTGTGAAAATGAGTTCCGGATGTTGCCTGTATTTGTGATTTAATTTTTGAATAACAATTATAATGCTATAAGCATACCGTATTTTACGCCTCATAAGACGCTACAAGTGGTAAGACGCACCCTATATTTAGCAAAGAATATTTAGGAAAAAAATATTTCGAAGATTTATCAGCCTGACAAAAAATATATTCCCATAACTTTATTAAAAGAACATTAAACAAAACAATAACATATGAGCCCCGAAGTGATTTTTGGAGACGTTTTTCAGGGAAAAAGTAGCGTCTTATGAGGCGTAAAATACGGTACTGTACTTGTATGGACTAGTGACAAATGCATAATTCAATTGTTAATGTAAGGAACTTGTCTGTCTTTTATTAACGATGATAAAAAATTGAAACAATACTAATAATATTGATGATGATATACTAGCAATAATAGTAATATTTGAAATAAACAATAATTATACACTGGGGAACACAACTTTTGGTGACTTAGATGTTAGACCTGTTTCTGGGTATATTGAGGTCGCTGATTCTAAAAATGACATTAGTTTTTCTCCATCAGCTCTGCTTATCAAGATATGATATATATCTATATATATTTCTATATAATGTATATAATATTATATAATTGCTGACTGGCAATCACTGTTGTTGTCAATTGAATACAAAAGTATGATGAATGTCAGCAAAAATAGTGTATTAACATCAAACAAGCATAAGGTACGAAAAATATTTCTTAAATTCAAACAAGCTTGAGACACGAACGGCAAAAAAAGTTCTTTCATTGAGACATCTCACATAAACCGCGTTTCTGAGGTTTCTTGCGATGAGATGATGTGCCAGGACATTCGCGTTGGATGCTCCAGCAGTAATCTGCCATCATGTGAGTATCTCATCGTCCGCGGTACCGTTCTTCCATGGTCCTTAGTTCTTGGTGAAATCGTTCACCCTGCTCCTCGCTTAGATCACCGAGGTTATCTGGGAAACGATCCAAATGACTGTGGAGGTAATGCAGTTTGATGCTCATTTTACAGCCAAGTTTACAAAAAGAAGAGAGCATATTCTCCACTAGTTCACCGTAGTTATCGGCCTTGTAGTTCGCAAGGAAATTCTTCACAACCATACTAAACGATGACCACGCACGTGCCTCAATGTTGTCCATTGAATCTTGGAAACTCGGGTCTTTCATGAGTTCCCGGATTTGCGGTCCATCGAAAATACCTGCCTTCAGCTTTTCCATGCTCAGCGCAGGAAATTTTCTACATACGTAGCCAAAACACGTCCCATCTCTGTTCAAAGCCTTTATAAATTGTTTCATCAAACCTAGTTTGATGTGCAGTGGTGGCAATATGATCCTTTCTCTGTCAACCAAAGCTTCTTTGATGATATTTTTTTCTCCAACCACCATGTTTTCTCTCAGAGGCCACTGTCTTCTCACCCAGTGTTCATCTTTAGCTCTACTGTCCCAGAGACATATAAAGCACGGGTACTTGGTGTACCCGCTCTGCTGGCCCAGGAGAAAATTCACCATCTTCAGATCCACACAGATCACCCATTGGTGGTCTCGGTATGATATCTTTTCTAGGACTAGGGCGACTGTCCCGTGCTCTTCTCTCATACCGACTGAGTGACCAATTGGGATTGATCTGTATCTGTTGCCGTTGTGTAGAAGAACACATTTTAGGCTCCGTTTGGAGCTATCTATGAATAACCGCCATTCACTTGGTGTGTATTCCGATATGCCCATTTTCATCAGCAATCCGCGCACATTGTTGCAGAAAACTAAATCGTTCTCTTTTGAGAAGAAGGGCAGTAAATCCTTTTCTCTGTCGCGATATAACGTGATTTTGGTTCCAGGCAGCAGTAAATTTTTTTCTCCCAGCCTGGAAGCTAACAATTCAGACGATTTCTTCGAAAGACTTAAGTCCCTTATGAGGTCGTTTAATTCGTGTTGACTAAAACCTTCTGCAACTGATGACGGTCCTTCGAAATCACTGTCATTTTGCCCACATATGCTTTCTTTGTCAGTAGCAGATTCATCATCTTGAGGGAGCTCTGGAAGATGGCTGAATGATGGGACAGGTATCTCATCTGAATGTGAAACAGGCCGTCTAGCTGAGTCTATGTCAGGATACGTCCATTTACTCCGGTTACGTCCATTGATGCCCTTTATATTCACCAAACAAAAGTAACAGTCATCACTGTGGTTTCTCTGTTCTCTCCATACCATTGGTATACCAAATATCAGGCACCTCCTCTTTCCGTTGGTCCATTGCCGCAGATGCTCCGTACACGTTTTACACACAACATGAGGAGCCCATGGCTTATCTTGGTCCCCTAGTTGTACTTTGAAATAGGCAAAATAAGCTTTTTTCACAAAATCAGTAATAGTTTTTCTCTGTTCAATGAACGTGTACTCTCCGCAGATAAAACAAAACACATCTGGATGATTTAAACACTTTCTTCGTGATGAAGCCATGTCAACACCTGTAACAAGAAAGAATTCACGTTAGTACATGTAAAATACACATGCAAAACAGCAAAATCATAGCTACAATTTAATTATACAGATGCATTTAGATTTACGAGCAACTCATAATACCGTTCCAGAAGGGTAATAAAGTAGGTAATGACGTTATACAATATCTCAAAAACTAGAGCTGCTAGAACAAAATGGATGATATTTTCTGAATCAGTGGCATGAAAATATCCAGAAGAAGGTCTAAAATCTCAGGCACCAAGAAAAAATTTTTTTTTTTGTTCCCCAGTGAATTATTTAACATATTGTATTGTATTATTCGCACAATCGTACATGTTTCATTTCATGTTCCTGAAACTATTATTAGTCAAGTACTCGATATATGAGTCGCGCGTCTTAAGATACCTAAGCGCCGCCACAGGCGAAAACGTGTTTTTGATGGATATCCTCTATCGCGTGGTTTGGGTTATAATGACCTTACGACACTAGAAGTATGGTTGAAAACCTTATGAAACGAACTACTTTTTTCACCTCTATCGCCAGCCAAAAGTTCACCCAAAGTTCGGCATAAGAAAATTTAAAAAAAAAATTTATAAAATATGAAAATCTATTCCAAAAACTCATCATCTTCATTAGCATACTTAGAACTCTAATTTAGCCAAAAATGAACGTTCTAGCTCAATTAACAGAGATACTATTGCGAGAATATTGCTGAACTTTGGAGGCGATTTCTGACGAATTTTAATTTTGGCGATTAGGTACCTTAAGACGCGGGACCCCTCATATATTTATAATTTAAGTATGGGTCTTCGGAGCCGCAGGTTTCCGACTCTTCGTATCTTTGCATGCAGTTGTATTTCAGTCTATATTTTAAGCATTGTCCCCATCCCGGAGATGGAAAACGAGTTCTTCCAATTATACCTCGTTAACCTCGTTTAGGTTCCGTGTGTTTGTCTCTCTTCACACGAAGGTCAAGCTGGTGGCCCCGCCTCTAGGCCTCTCTTGGTGGAGGAGCGAGTTGCTCTCTTGCGCGCTCCACCGCACATAGCCAGGTACACCCGGCTCATCTGGTACCGTCCTGAGCCAGGCATCTAGTTTTCTCTTGAAGACTTCAACTTTGACCCTTGTAACGTTTCTGAGGTCCTTTGGAAGCTGGTTAAAAAGTCTTGGCCCCCTGACAACCAAGCTATTTTCCTTCAGTGTTGAGGTGGTCTTTTGTCAGGCCTTTAATTTGGGAACACTACACATTCTGTCTTTCCTATTTTCCAGCGTTGTAGATTATGGTGTACCCCTCCTCCTCTCCTTTTTAGGGAGTACAGATTTAGTTTACGTAGTCTTTCCCATTCCCAGTAGTTGAGTTCTTTGCAGCCATCAATCTTGGCTGTGAAATGTCTTTGCGTTTCTTCTAGTTTATTAATTTTTCTTTTAATATGGGAACGTCAAAACTGAGCAGTATTCAAGTTTTGGTATGACCAGTGTTCTCAACATGGGAATCATTACTGTCTTGTCCCTACTTTTGAACGTTCTTAGTACCTGTCCCGCGACTCTTTTTGCTTTGTTTATCGCTATCTGATTTTGTGTCTCGAATTTGGCATCCTCGGTCATTATTCCCCCCAAATCAACCGCTTTTGTGCTTCTCTGAATTTCCTGTCTATCTGGAGCATGATATGTAGTCTAAGTTCCTCATTTCTACTGTATCTCAAGAGCTGAAATTTCTCGGTGTTAAATGTCATATTGTTGTCTTCTGACCATTTGTGTATTTTTTGTTCGTGTCCTTCTGCAAGGCCTCCACTTCATTTGTGTCGCTAATTTTTCTGCTGAGCTTTGTATCGTCCGCAAAGGATGTTACTATACTGTTGCTGTTTACTCCACTGCCTATGTCTGTTAGCATGATAATGAACAGGAGTGGGGCCAGTACTGAGCTTTTACTTCTGATTCTGATGATGATACACCTTGAATTTTGACTACCTGTAGACGTTCTCTGAGGAAGTTGTGGATCCATTTTCCCTCTTTGCCTGTTATTCCCATATGTTTTCATTTTATGTACTATTATACCATGATCGCATTTGTCGAAAACTTCAGCAAAATCCGTGTATATAACATCATAGTTTTCATTTCCTTCAAGTGTATCTAGGATATTGTTATAGTGCTCTATAAGTTGTGACAGGCATGATTTTCCTGATCGGAATCCGGGCTGATTTTTGTTGAATCATTCCAGTGTCTCCAAGAAGTCATTGATTTTCTCTCTGACTATTCTTTCAAATATTTTGGTGAGGTGGGACGTCAATGACACTGCTTTGTAGTTCTTTGCTTGAGATCTATCCCCTCCTTTATATATAGGGACAGTGTTCGCTCTTTTCAAGATGCTCGGTATTTCCCGTGTCTAGGGATCCTCTCCATATCCAGTATAAGGGTGTAGCTATTCATTTTTAGTTCTTAATCAGTAGTGCGTTCCATTCGTCCGGACCTGCAGCTGTGTGTGATTTCATTTGTCCTATCGCTCAATTGCTACGTCTTCTGGGGTAAAATCAAAGTCCGTTATACATTCTCCTTGCAATTTCTCTTCGAAGAATACATCTATGTCAGGTATCGCTTTGTTACTTTTTGGGGTACTGAAGACCGATTCATACTGGGCTCTCAATGGTTCAGATATTTCTTCTAGATCGTCTGTTAGTTCATTATTTTCTTTCCTTCAGGGCCCGATGGTAGCGCGCATTTTTGTTTTCCTTTTCGCATAGCTATAGAAGTATTTTGGATTTTCCTTTATTGCTTCTACCGCCTTTTCCTCTTCCTTCTATGTATGGCCCTTAATCAGGGTTTGTATTTCCCTATCGATACTCTCCAGTCTTTCTTGTTTTTCTCCAGTTTTTCCTGGCATTGTCTTCGTCGCAATTAGCTAACTTCGCCGCTACTCTCTCTCTTTTGCGGAATATTCTTCAGTTCCTCTTTCCTTTTGGCTGTGCTTTCGGAGCATATTTTTCTGAAATTCTCAGCGTCTTTTCTTCCAAGGTTGTTAGCATTTCCTCAGTTGTTTTATTCTCTAAAACTGTTCTCCACTCTATTTGGGCCATGTGTGATCTGATTTCTTCCCAATTTATGGTCTTGGAGTTTAAGTTAAAAGTCCCAAATTTGCTTCTTCCTTCCGTATGTGTATTGTCTTTTAATGTTATCGCCATATTTGTTGTAACTCGATTATGTTGTGGTTTGAGATAATAGTTGGGGTTATTTTTATATCAGCAATCAAGTTCGTGTTATTCGTGAATACCAGATCCAGGCAGTTATTTTTTCTGGTATTTTCTGTTATCTCCTGTCAGCATAAACTCGTTTGTGACAGCCATCAGCATTTTTGCCTGCTCCTGGTCCTCTCTTGTGCCCCCCTTATCTTCCTGTATTAATATGCTTCTACCCACATTTTTGTATTTTATAAGTGAGAAATTAAAATCGCCGCAGAGTATTATATTAGGAGATAGAGAGTTTACTGACTTTATTAGGGTTCTGATATAAATCAATGGCATCCGAAAATTTTTCATTTGGAGAGTTTGGAGGTCTATAGATGACTATCAGTACCACGTTTAGTTTCTCTATTTTCACTGCAAGGGTTTCCACAAAGCTGTTGGATTTACTTATTACCATTATATTTTTAAAAATTGTTTTAAGGTACAGAATTAATTGAAATGTACGTCACTTTTTGTACCTTAATTTCTTTACAGGCAAAGTATGCCACTGCTTCTGTTTCGGCCCCTCAAGTCAGACCTGCAAAGTCGGATGAATCCCAGAAAGCTGGAAGCAGTAGTAGCAGCGGTAACCTTGCTCCTCCTAAGCCCGATAGACCTTTTCCAAATAAGCCCCTACCAGGTGAAGTATTTCATTAAAGCTAATTCAAGAATATTCACTTATAGTCTTTATGGAATTGCTTCGGGGAAGAATTTTAAGTGAATTAGGTGTTGTGAATAGGAGAGAATTTTCATTTTCTTCTAATATGGAAAGGGAAAAGCGTGGTTATTGCATTTAAAACACGTTATAAAGGAGATTATAGTTTTTCGTATCTCCTGTTCGTGGGTTCGGTCTTTTCGCTATTAGGGATTGTTTGGTCGTCATTGATGGATAATTCTTTCGTTGGTATTGTTAACATTTTATGCTTCGAGGGATTGGTATCATACTTTCAATAATGACTTTATATTTGTTTTTATCGATAATAATAATAATAATAATAATTTAAGATTAATACATACCATAATTAATAATTCTTAGTTGTTATTATTATTATTATTAATACATAAATCACGAATATCTGTTTTATCTTTAATTAAAGGATAAAAGGCATATGCCGCAGTAGTTTTGGAGGGAAAATGAGTGAGAGAGCCAAAACGAAGACAGCAGAAATTTTTCCTGTCTTGTAGAACAACTAATTTAGAGTTGGCCCGAATCCTCCCCAGGGCCAAAAGCACACCTGACACCAGTTGTTTCAAAGGGGAACTGTTGGTCAAGTGCGGCTTGAGGTGGTGTCTTGTATTAGGACAATCGCCACACGAACACCGATTATCACAAGACGATGTGTCATGAGCAAGAATCAGGTCCCTGCATCAAAAGTCAAGGCCACAAAGAGGTCAAAGGTCAAATGGAGCTTTTTCGCGTGCGAGCTTAGGTTAGGTTTTAGTTTTGAGCCACTCAATATAAATTATTGAAGCTTCATACTCGTATCATCACAAGACGGTGTCACAAGCAAGAATCGGGTTGCTGCTTTAAAAGTCAAGGTCACAAATGTGAGGGGTACACTGATCATAATTTCTGATTTTACCCGAGAGTTCAACTAACTAACCTAACCTTTACTAATATAGAAGTAAAATATCTTTTTCATTTGGCCCAAATGAAGCTATATAAAATGAACGCATTTTGGCTCGAGTTAAATTTTGACGCAAATGCTATAGCCTGAGGACACCTGCTCTACTGGCCTAGAGTCGTATACATATATACTGTATACTTTCTTCAGTATCGTATTTTGCTTTTTATTTATTGTAAATTTCTATGACGGAAAATGGAGAACAGAAGACGTTAAAATTGCTGGGGGACCTGGTTCACTCTTTATACACATCAGAAAAGGAAGATATTCATCTTTGTTCGATGTATTCTTGTGAAAATATTATTATACACCGAGAAATGAAACGGGTAAAAAGCCGACTCGTTATAATCGCTGCTGAAGTTATAGTTTTGACTTTCTTCGGTTTCATTTACGACAGTCCGGAGTTCAAGCGTCGTTCGCACCCTATGGAAAATGGGTTCTTAGTGTGTCATTTATAATGTTTGTATTTCATCTCTCAGCGTGTACAACATTCTCATTAACTTCAAAAGGTACAATTTTCTGCCCTATCTGGGTTCAACTCTAGGAAGGCATATTGGTTCCTGTTGTTCTTAAAAACTGTCCTTCTGTGCTGACACCCTGCCTAGGCAAACTCTTGTCCCTCCCCCCCCTCTTGTATGGAGTATGCTTCTCTAGGCCTGTTCAAAAATCAACTTTTTCTTATTTTCATAGGTTTCTGTACATTTTCCCATGCTTTTTGACCTGAAAAAGCCGAAAATCACAACTATTTTGACCTAGGATGTTGGGAAGCATTGCCGCATGGAGCTTTAATTTTTCTGCCTTGAAATCGGCCAAAGCGCCAATTCCGGGGTCCCTTGAATTATGTTTTGCACTTTAACTTTTGATCTAAACAAGATAGAGCAACAAATTAGGTATCAAATGAAAGAGCATAAAATTAATAAATAATAAATAAATAATAATATAATAATAATAATAATAATAATTATCTATCATTTTTCAGGAAACAACAGAAACTCAATCAGAATCTAGAAAACCATCTACAAGTTACAACTTCACAATGGCATTAAGCAAGGAGCTGAGGGAGCTCCGTGGGCGCACAGTTGATATCTCAGAACCTCCACGTACTGTCCACAGGCAGGTGTCAACTGGGCCATCTACCAGATCTCTCACTGAAACTTTCCTGGTTGGATACCCTTCAGCTTTTATCAGTGGTTCCCAGCTTCCCACCAACAGACAGGCGTTCCAGTATTTCCTTAATCTTCAGAATTTACCGGAAAATGCAGGGAGGCCCATGGTTCAAGACCTTGCATATGAAACAGTTGAATCTATCATCCCATTCTGGCAGATGGCTAGGATCAAGACAATGACCAAGTACAACGCAATGAAGCTCTTCATGAAACTACATGAGAAACATCGTGCTCTGGTGAAAAGCAAAGGAAGAGCAAGTAACCCTGGAGGAAAAAGAGGAGCATTTGTGCTGGAATTTGACAGCCTGTTCGATATAGGAGCTCCAGATGCAATCCAGGAAATACAGAACAACAGACTGTTATCCAGAGAGAAGAAAGATGAGGATATCAGGTTCTACGAAGACCAAAAGACTGAGAGGAAAGGTCATATGTCTGGTCATGACAAGATTTTTGAGACAAGATCCCTGCAGCAAGCAGCGAGGAATGAAAGACTGCAGCATAGACAAGAACAAGGTAAAACTAATTACTTTGAACGTCACAAAAAGTTTTAAGTTTTACTCCATTGCGATATTTAGCATGTACTTAACAATTACTGTCTTAACATGTTGTACTATTTTACAGCTGCAGCAGAACAAGAGGCAGTTGTTCATGTGGATGACATTACCTGGGGTGATTCAACTGACAACGACGCTAACACAGAGGACATGGATTACCATCAGCCTCGTCCTGGATGTTCTCACCATCAAGACACTGTGACTAGTGTGACTTTGACGTTTCCAAGGAAGGTCATGGAATGTGATGTCATCTGCAATACAGCTGATCGTCTTGGTTTATCAGACAATCAAGTTACTGCCATGGTTTCTGCCACCTTGAAAGCTGGAGGGGCTGATCTGGATAACTTCGTCATCTCAACCTCAACAACACGTCGCAACAGAATGCTGTCCAGGTATAATATCAGCCAGAGTCACATGTCCAAGTTTTGTGAAAACCCCCCACAGTACGCTGCCTTACACTGAGATGGAAAGTTGCTCAAAGATGTCTTGGGCAGTGAACCTGGAAGTACCTCAGAGACTTTAGCTGTGCTAGTGTCTGGTCCACCTTCATACACTGAAGGAAAGTTATTGGGAGTACCTGTCATCGACAATTCTTCTGGCACAGCTCAGGCTGAGGCTTCAATGGATTTACTGGAGACATGGGAACTTACGGATAATGTTACTGCCCTTGTTTTTGACACTACATCCAGTAACAGTGGAGTTCACAGAGGAGCTGCCAAACTGCTAGAGAAAATGCTGAACAAAAAGGTGTTTTATCTGGCCTGTCGACATCACATCCTGGAAATCCTAGTAGGAGCAGTTTGGGAGAAGCTGTTTGGGAAGGTGAAGGGGCCAGATAACCCCTGGTTTGAGCATCTGAAGGATGTTTGGACGGACTTGTCCAAGGAAAACCCAAAGATGCTGGCTATCAACAGCAAATGGCTGAAGGAAAAGAAGAAGAACAGTGAAGAAATACTCCAAGACATTCTAACAGCAGAAAGACTTCCAAGAGCCGACTACAGGGAAATGGCTGAACTGACAGTCATTGTTCTTGGAGGAACGCCTCCTCGAGGTATTCACTGGAGTCGACCAGGCGCCATTCATCAGGCCAGATGGATGGCCAGAAACCTGTACTCCATGAAAATTCTGATGTTTGCAGATCAACTTGAGTACGACGAAGACACTGTATCAAAGCTGGAAAGACTCAACACCTTCCTTGCGCTGTTCTACACTTCTGTATGGATGATGTCAATGTCTGCTGCAGATGCTCCCGTGAATGATCTAAGTCTAATCCAGGACATGTTGAAGTACAAGAAAACTGACCCAGAGCTTGCTGATGCAGTACTTAATAAGATGGAAAACCACAAATGGTACCTGACGCAGGAAGTCGTGCCATTTGCCCTGTTCAGCAGTAGATTGAGTGACACATTGAAGCACGACATTGCTGCCCAGTTACATGCCACTGAGAAGCCAGACAGCTTCAGAACAGGAAAGCCTCTATTCCAGAGTGTCACAGCTAAGACCACCCTGGTTGATCTCATTGGCCCAGAATCACATTTCCTGCTGGACACACTGAACATTGGATCCGAGTGGCTTCTGGAACCTGTCACGTCTTGGCCACAGAATGAGGACTACAGAAAAGCGTTGGACTATGTTAAGAATCTGAAAGCGGTGAATGACATTGCTGAACGTGGTGTCAAGATGATGAGCGACTTTGCAAATGTCATAACAACAGATGCCAAGCAAAGGGACTATCTCCTTCAAGCTGTGGAGTTCAACAGACGCCGCTTTGACAGCTTCAAGAAACAAACTCTCAACAACTGACTGTGTAAATGTCATTATGAAATTAATCATCATGTAATGCTTTCACTTCTTGATCGATTAGACTTGTGACAAAATGTTAATCTCAAATTTGTGTCATGAATAAGGCGCCTTGTCTGCCTTGAGTGTGAGAAAACGAATTTTGTGATATTTCTGAAATCTTTGTATGTACCAATGTGCCATTTCTTGTTCCAAGACTATCATAATTGTATAAGTTAGAAAGAGGATTAAAAACACTTTAATTTGGTGCCTATTTTGTTGCTCTATCTTGTTTAGATAAAAAGTTATAGTGCAAAACATGATTCAAGGGACCCCGGAACTGGTGCTTTTGGCCGATTTCAAGGCAGAAAACTTAAAGCTCCATGCGGCAATGCTTCCCAACAACCTAGGTCAAAATGGTTGTGATTTTCGGCCTTTTCAGGTCAAAAAGCATGGGAAAACGTACAGAAACCTATGAAAATAAGAAAAAGTTGATTTTTGAACAGGGCTAATGCTTCTCGTGTGTGGGGTGGTTCAACCCACACAGCCGTACTTGATCGGGTGGAATCAAAGGTTTTTTTGGCTCATCACTTCCCCGCCTCTTACTGATTGTCTTCAATCTCTCTCTCCGCCGCAATATTACTTCACTCTCTCTTTACTATCACTATCATAACGGACATTGCTTTTCTGAACTCTCTAACTGCATGCCGCCTCCTTTAAGGAGAGCACGCAGTACCAGACTTTCTACACTTTCTCATTCCTTTTGTCCAACTATCTAATGCAAGGGTTCATCGATATTTTTAGCGTTTCATCTACTTAACCAGTTAACTCGAACAGTTTTCCTTAAGTCTATGACCTCCCACTTTTCAAACACAGTGTCTAGGCATCTCGATAACCCCGGACCTTGATTTTTGCTCTTCTTCTTGGGGAGTGGCGCTACATTTGCCCTTGGCCCCTCCTTCCTGCATAAAAAAAATAAAAAATATAAGCGTTTTGGGTCTAATATTCTTCATAACATCTATAAGTGTTCTATGACTGAGAGGACCTACGGCTTTACGTGGGGTCCAAACAGACACCACATGAAGGAAGCTCTACAAAACACCATCTTTGAAATCTATTTTTAAAAGTATATGTATTTAGCCGAGTGAACCAACATTAATGTTTGCTTCTCATTTTCAGGTAAAAAAAATAAAGTGGCTCCACTCATGGGAAAGGCGCGACAGCTCATGAAGGTGGTCTGCCGACGATAGGAGTTAAATGAGAAGAAAAAAAGGGGGGAAAAAAAAAATTATTTTAAATATATTTTTTACGTAGGAAAAAAAAGGAAATAGGTATAGATTAATATATTCTTTTGTAGTTTATGAGTATTATCGATTATGTTATTTATTTTTTACAGGTTGTTATTCTTATATTATTCAATTATGTTAAAAAGTATGTGTTTTTTGTAAAGAATTATATATTCTTTCGAATTCTATCGCCACTAGTTTTGGAGGGCGCTGTATGTATATATTTATAGAATTTCTGTTGAATTTTGTCCTCATTTTTCTACAAGGCGATCGAATTTTTTCGTTTTTTCTCCCATGTTTAAAAGTTATTAAAAACTGATTTTTTACAAAATTTCAAGTAATTCAGTTTTTAAGAAAAACAATTGTTGCATAATAGTTTGGGCTGTAAATTCTTTATCATCATGTTTCCGCAATCTTAATCAATAGTGAACATGATTAACCGTTTTTATTTGTGAATTATTTTCTAATAATATAAATAAAATTTATTAAAAAGATCGTCGTTTTTCGTTTTCAGTTTAATAAGAGGTACTCCTGATGTTTATCCAGCCGAGTAGCGGGAGCTTTGTCCATTATTATTATTATTATTAGTTTGCAATCGACTGCGTCAATTATTATTATTATTATTTGGTTTTGTGTCATCGTAAACTTGGCCCTATTCTGAGGGAAGCGTTTATTCAAATTTGGTCGGTTCACCCGCCCTGACGGTTTTCTAGTTTTAACAGTACTTCCCGTCAATCAGCAAAGTTAAACGACATTTGGTCCGGAGAAGAGTTGGATGGGTGACCGTCCTCTACGTCCTAATTATGTAATGACCCGTGGTTCGAATCCACGTAAAGGTGTAGGTCCCTTTCGTCATATGACCTTAGATGTTGTGAAGCTTAACCCCATCAAACTATCATTGGTTCCATGAGGAAAACTTTCTTTACTGAGGTAATTGCCATTCCCGTAAATATTAGATTGGTTTCTTTTTAAAAACTACCTTATTTTTTCAGACTTGATGATGATAAGTGGTTTGGTAACGCTCATCTCTACACCCAAATGCCTTTCCTACTTTATCGAGACCTTCAAACTCGTGTTGAGAAAACGACTGTCATTTGAATGTCTATTAAATACAATTTCATTTCGTAATTTACCCAAGATTTCGGATGAAAAGAACTCGAGACACCTTAGCCATCCAGTTTATCAAAGGGGCTTCATTAAGCAATTCTTTATTGCTCTTTAAATACTTTAAAACTTAAAATCTTACAGAATTTGAAATAGGAAGCGTTGCGAATACTAGTGACGAACTCGACGTGGGCACAAAAACTCGTTTTCTATATCACATTGTTCCAGGATGTACTCTTAAATGAATAAGGACAAGATGCAAGTGCGTCACTAGTCCTCGCAAATTCAATTCTTTTAAAGGGGGGAAAAATACCACGCACCGAGGGCAGATTGTGGGGGAATTCCGCGGACAGCTAAGCCAATCACTCTAGTTATCATCATCATTACAATAATCTACACAAAATGATACAAACTCCATCAAAATCCACCAATTTTTGGCAAATTTATGGCGATTTCTAATTTGTAAAATTTTAAGAGTCCATTTACTCAAACAATTTTGCCGAATTCGTCACTAGTATTCGCAACGACTCATATATGTTTTGTGCGAATCATCAAAGGCGCTTATATGTTCTATGGAGATAGTTATTTCCTTTGCTTTCTTGTGCCTAACAGGGTTGGAGGTTTGGGCTGGGGGTTCCATCGCTGGAAAAACGCTTAGGGACCATTCCGCAGATAAATTTTTTATTCTATCGACACCGTTATTCATTCCAGGTACAGTATGCTTCCCGGTCACTTCAGGCTCAAGGCCCTCTCTCGTTTTCTCAAGTATCACCACCTATTGCAATCACATTACTGGTAAATGCATTCACCATGCTTCCAACTATTTCACTTAGAACATTCTAAAAGTTATCCCCCTCTTTTATAGGTCTATCACCACATGATGCACGTGTTACAATAACTGCTATTTTCACCCTTTTACGGACATGTCATTTGCGCAGTACACTCCCTCGTACATTCACGTCATTAGTCTTCCATCAACAAAGAAACACCTCTTACCTCTTCCTCTATCCATAGCCGATGTCACATCAACATTCCCCTTCAGCTTCGTTTCGCACAGACTATCAAAGTGATGATATCCGTTCCGTGAAATCTTGACCACTCCCTCTCTCTCTGCTCCTCATTTATGCCCACAAGAACTTCGAAGGGCAGCGTTTGCGGGCACGCTGCCCACGTACGAAGCTTCTTGGTTGCTCGTGCGAGGGTATTTTTCCAGTGATGGGACTCGACCTAATCGCACGGAAAAACGGGAGATCCCCTCACCCCTCCCACCATACTCGGAAGTTCAACGTTTACGACTCTCACAAGTAAGGTTGGGTGATCAATTCTTGGCCCTATACTATATCTTGAGAGGATATTAGACATTAAATTTCCAAAAATATTTATTGGAAAAATATACACTTAAAATTTTAATTTTCGCACTAAATATTTCGAATTATTCCTCGCCATTATAAAAAATAATTTACTGTTAATCATAAATTATTAAAATATTTCTCGTAATTTAATTTAATATCGATAATTTGAGCAACTCCAGTTTAATGAAGGAACTGTTTACTTTTTAAAATTAATTAAGTGATTTATCCCAAAATTGTAAGTTTTGTATTTTTGTGAAAAAGGAGAATGATTTTGTTTAAAAAAATTAAATTAAAAAATAAAAATATATTTAACAGCACAAAAATAACGATGGCAATGTGGTTACCACCACAGATATACATGAACGCTTAAACTAGGCGCTACCTTACTTAAACCTGTTCAATGGGCTTTTTTTTGAGTCACCATCCAGACTCTAACAAACCCACAAACCATTCCAACACGCTCGATGCTATCAACTGTGAGAAAAAGTAAACGTGTCTATAGTGACGTCATTCCCGACATAGTGAAAACCTTTAATCATACTAACACTGGAATAGTGTTCAGTCTTAACGTCTTAATTATATTTACTTCAGTAGAGTTTGAACACCCGCTCAGGAGTTTTAAAACAATTTGGAATGACGTTACCGAATCGACACACTTACTTTTTTCCGGACAGTTGGTAGTAGAGGTTAGCGTGTCGGAAAGGTTTGTGGGTTTGTTACAGTTTATACATATACAGTAAGTATGTCTGTGGTTGTCATCAACTTGTATATACAAGTATCACTTCCGACAGTCATTCATGACAAGAAACGTGAACATGATCGCAATTTTGTTACTCCTCATTTGGTGTCACGGATATAACGTCTCGAAATGTAATGCCAAAAAAGGCGCCACTGCCTTAAAATAACGGAGATCTGGGGTTGAAGGAGGCAATGGCCAGTAACTTTGCCTGACCCTTCAAAAGGGGTTAGAGGATTCCTCAAACTACTACGTAATCTAAACAAGATCTTGTGTTCTATCATCTTTCACCATGAACTGTGACGACGGCCGAGAGATAATTGTGCGTGTTCAAAGACACGTGAATGAGGGAAGCAGCACCAGCGTTTGAGCCACAGAACACATTCCCTACTTCGTTCATTTCATTAGCTCTGGGGAGAATAATAAGAATAATAATAATAATAATCCAGTTTCATTGCTTTACATCTACACTCATTTTAAATTTCCATCATTTATAAAAAAATATTTACAACTACTTTTATTTATGTAATAAAAACCAAACTAAAACACACTCTTACTCCGAGACATTAAAGTACGTTCCTCTGACATATCCGTCAGACGACGCGGAAAAGAGGACCTTCGAATCCTTGGACCAATCCAAAGACATAATCGGGTCACCAGGTTGCGCGGAAAGTGTTGCGAAGGACGTGGCACCATCTAAAGAAGATACCCCGACCTGGTTAATCACTTTCCCAGCGGCCAAGTCCCAAATAAAGACCTCGCCATTCTCAGATCCCGAAGCGAGGTACCTGTATCATTCGTCGAAATAAAAGGTAAACCTAATTCAAATCATCGACTACTGATTTTTGTGAAATACCTATATTCTTACACTTACCCCACTTATCTACAAAACAGAGAAAAAAATAGTAGTAATAGTAGTTGAACGCCTGGCTGGTAATCCTAAAGTGCGCATGGGTTCGAGTTTCGGCTCGGACTTCACATTTCAGCGGTTAGTGTTTCTCTGGGGTTTTTCTTGGCAGGGTACGGATGGTTGACAAAAGTTTTCCATAGTTTTTGATTTGATAATAAGAGTGAATAAATAATAACAGATTTACTAAATCAATATATTTTGAAGTGTTACTTTCCCATCGCATTATGTAAAGCGGGCACACGTTCCGGCATTCCAATGATGAGCTCTGCCATTTGTTCTCGAGGACAATTATCGTGGTGTATATACATTTACTTTTGTCAACCCTCTGTAGTAGTTCAAACCACGGGTAAAGCTGTAAATCCCTTCTTAAAACCTTTATAGATATTAGGGAGGTGGTTAAAAAACTCCAAACATCATTACGATTATTTCTTCACTAAAAATTCCTACTTACTCCAAATTCTTTGAGATATCAAATTTAATGTTTCGGCCTTTTGTTCCAGTTGTTAATACTCACTGAAAACGACCAAGTTTAAATCAAAATCTTATGACGAGAGCAAAACCTAATTTTAGAATCCATCTATAAAAAACTAACGTCTAAGCACAGTTTACATTGTAAGTCATATTTCAATGCAAAATAATAATAATTTACATTATACTGCGTAACTACGAATTGCCTGTTTTGAAGTAAAGCGCATTGGAGATGGGGGAGAATTGCCTCTAATGATGGAAGAAAACAAGAACGGAAATATACGTGGGGAAACGTACTAAAGATTTCCACTTCCTGACGTCAACAAAAACATTACAGGAAGAACGGAAAATTTTCACAGGTTAGGAACAGTAAATAGGAACAAGGGCCTCCAACAGTGGTCTATTAACAGACTAACTAGGCCATCAAGCCTACCGCTACGTCAGACGCCGAATACGCAAACCAAGAGGTATATAATTTTAACCCAGTCTGGTGTAGACTCTCGCCCGAGCCGAAGCTAGACTTAACTAACGTAAACAAAGTCTCTATGAGACATACATAAATTTTAAAGGAAAACGTCAGCTCATTGTTTATATATCAATTTTGTTGGAAATTTTCAAATGATCGTCTGGACATTAGACAATCAAATCCAGAACGACAGTTTTTCCATACCACCAAATATATAATCATATCTTCGTTAATATCATGAAAATAATTTACTGATAGATACGTCATAACACCAAATCTCTAATTTTGAACACAAGAGAGAAAATATAAGTACTTACTGAAGTAACTCTCAGCCCCAATATGTAAACAAATCCTCGTACGACTCATCCACATAGTTAAATTATCACCTACATATAAGTAATAACCAATCTTGCGTCTGTATGCAGGCTACGTACTTGCCGTTGGGGGAGAACCGGAGTGACTTAATAGCGGAGCTGTGATGCAGGAGAATCCTCGCCACCGAGGCATCATTCACCTGCCACAGCCTGATGCTTCTGTCGTTGGACCCGCTGGCAACGTAGCTGCAGTTGGGATGAAAAGCTACGCTGTCCACTGACCCCGTGTGGCCGATAAACGCCCTAAGAGGATACCTGCATTCCGTACTCCAGAGCCGGACTGACTCATCGTAGGATCCCGTCGCTATGTAGATCGTCTGTGGGGACACGTCCAAACACCAAATAGGGTAGTGATGGCCTTGATACAGGGTCACCGCGCGTTGCCGACTCAAGTCCCAGAGGCGCATGGCCGCGTCATCCCCAACAGAAAAGAGATAGGAGGAACAGTGCGTGAAGGCAGCGTCGAATACAGAGCCTCGATGCCCTCTGAGGGTGCAAAATTCTCCCCCACTGACATGCCGACCCCCTATACTCTTCGTTTCTTCCTCTTCCTCCTTTTCGGGGCCGGAAGACCCCTCTTCATCTTCTCCTTTAACCAAATCGCAGAAGAGAATGGATTCCGAAGCCTTCGTTTCTTGGGGTAGTTCAATCCCAGTCCAAACGGTCTGCGGGGGCGGGGTGAGGCGCCAGAGTTTTATGACGCTGTCCTCGAAGCCGCAAACGAGAAGGCGCGAGTCCCCGTTGATTTTGGAGCACGTGAGACCATTGTAGGCATTGAACACACTGTACACACAGAGAGAAGGCATCAAAGGCTTAATATTACGCACATTTGCGATTATCTCGTTGATATGATTCAACTCTTCCTGAGAATAATCGGGCGTATTTTTTGAAAAGTGAAAATTTGTACTCGAATGCTGTTGAAGTCCATTTTCGGCGAGAGATTCATCGGAACTTCTAAACACGGCGAACGACTGACTTCCGCTTAATTCGCTCAACTCTACTTCCAAGAAGTTATTAAAGATCTGCGTAAAAAAAAAAAATCCAATCATGCTTTTTATCTTAAGTTGATGACTAAAACATATTCTACTTACGCTTCGTGAATTTACTACATCTTGAAAGATCAGTTTCTTGTTCTAAACACACTTAACCAAAGAGCAATACCATCGATAGGCCCAGGTGGCTTCATGGAACTTTCCAAATGAAATTAAATACAATTGGCCATAAGAGAATTAAGAGCGAGTAAATAAGTGTTACTGTTAGTTCAAGGCCGTTTTTTTCAATCATCATAACGACGCGTAACTCAAGAAACACAAAAGTACTTAATAAAGTAATATTCAATGCAAATTATGAAGGCCAGTTTTACGAACCTGTAACAGTGTAGGATTACTGCTGGTTTGAAGGTACCTCAGAAAATAGTTAAGTGTTAACTCACTCAGTCTTACTAAATACTTGCCACTCCTGTTAAAAAAATAAATAAATTAAAACTATGGACATTTTTCGAAAGAATTTATAAAAATAAATCTTAACTACAGCCAAAATTTCTTATACTTAAGATATAGAGTTTCGGAAAAAAAAGGTTAGCTCAAAGATATTAAAATTTAAAAAAAAAAGCAAAATCAGATAGTACAATTTTTTTATTTATTCATTTTCACCGAATTTTCCATAATAAATATACGCGATTACAAACATTTATCTTCGATCATCGGAACAAGATTTTTCGATTCTAATTTTTGGGATTGGATTTTCTGTCCTCGCATTATCAGTTACGAAATATGTGAAGCTAGTTTAAAAAAAAAAAAGCTCCTCGTGTCGGTTTGTATACTTTTCATTTCCTCTGAAATTATTTAGCTCTGAGATAAAACCCTTTTAAACAATTAACAATCATTTACCTTCACATCCTGTTTAACCAGTGATGATAACACTTTCTTAAACGTTTCATATTTGTAAGATGATAGAGATGTAGAGATAGAAACAAACGGATTCTAATTTAAAACCACCACCACCGAAGTTATCCGCCCTTATTTCCACACATTCATTCCATTTATATGGACAACCCTCGCAAGTTTATTTTAAAAAATATCCGCATCGTAGGTTTTGCGAGGGTCCAGATAAACTAAAATATCCTATAAAAATAAATGTAAAGAATTTTTAAAATTATCGCGATCAAACTTACTTCAGATTCTGTATTATTGGAGAATTCATAGTTTCTCCAGCGGCACTCCACACCTGCTTTAATGTCTGTTCATAATCTCTATTTACACGAAAAACCTACAAGAAGTAAAAATAAATAAACAATTAGTTGATGTAACAGAAAAATAAAGGTCAATCGATAAATAACGACTTAAAATCGTATTTCACCTTCCTTCAGCTATTTTTTGTTTTAATAGTGAAAAAATGAAATAAACGAGGTGAAACTCTCCATAATAATAATAATGAAAGTGTAAAGAGTTTCTATCAAAATTAATTACATTTAAGTTCAAATCAGTCAAAGACATACCATTAAGTTACTTTTGCTCAAAAGACGAATCCTTTATATATACAATATGTCATAAGCCTCTTTACACGAATTGTGCATAGCGAATGTAAGTAAATTTTGCCATGAAAGGTGGTTAGTTCATAATACCTCATATTGGGCAGTTTTCTAGATATAGTACCGTACTTGAAATTTCATACCCTCACTCCGATAACTGCCCTTATAATTCTTTTATACTAAATTTTTAAAAACAAAAAGCTTGAATATGAAAATAATTTTAAAACTCTTAAGTTTACTAACTTCTCTCTTAATTAAGTCGCCTCAATTCAGCAAAGGCCCCGTCTAAGGCTTTGCATTTGATAATGTTAGTATAACTGAAGCAATTAGGCCGTGCTAGATATACCTACCTGATGATGTCCCCTAAAAAAGAACTTAGCGGCTTGTTTACCAGCTCCAGTTAAAAGTTCAAGGTAGAGATGAACAAATAAAGGGAAAAGAACTTGGGACAGTTCGCTTCTACATGGCTCACTCGCTTCTGTCATCCAAGATTTTAGTCTGGAAATAAATCATGTTTCTACTGTCAATTACACAAATTTGCATTACACAATCGTGCGAGTGCATGTATAATATTCCATATATATATATATATATATGTATAGAAACGACGTAAGTATAGAGGAGCGTTCTGCACACGAGGAAGAGAAATAAAGAACAAATGAAAAATGAGGTGAACCGCCCGGGAATCGAACCCAGGGTTTTCCGATTGCTGGTCAGATGCGCTATCCATTACACCACGGGCCTCGATCAGTCATAAGTCGAAATTCTCCTACATAGGGCAGAAACCAATGCCCTGAGAGGGCACCCTCGCAAATCGTGAATATGTACATTTAACTGCAATGACCACGCAGTATATTAATGTATAGAAACGACCTCATTTTTCATTTGTTCTTTATTTCTCTTCCTCGTGTGCAGAACGCTCCTCTATACTTACGTCGTTTCTATAAATTAATATACTGCGTGGTCATTGCAGTTAAATGTACATATTCACGATTTTCGAGGGTGCCCTCTCAGGGCATTGGTTTCTACCCTATGTAGGAGAATTTCGACTTATGACTGATCGAGGCCCGTGGTGTAATGGATAGCGCATCTGACCGGCAATCGGAAGATCCTGGGTTCGATTCCCGGGCGGTTCACCATTTTTCATTTGTTCTTTATTTCTCTTCCTCGTGTGCAGAACGCTCCTCTATACTTACGTCGTTTCTATACATTAATATACTGCGTGGTCATTGCAGTTATATATATATATATATATATGATGAATAAAACCACGAAGGAAAAAGATAAATATTTTTCACGTGTCACTTTCGTGAAATAATTTTTCATATATATATATATATATATATATATATATATATGATGAATAAAACCACGAAGGAAAGGAAACACAAAATGGTGCTCAAGCGCTTTCGTCTAATGACATCCTCAGGATGTGTTCCTGAGGATGTCATTAGACGAAAGCGCTTGAGCACCATTTTGTGTTTCCTTTCCTTCGTGGTTTTATTCATCATAAATATTTTTCACGTGTTACCTTCGTGAAATAATTTTCATATATATATATATATATAAAATGATGAAAACCACAAGAAAAATAAAAATAATTCCAAGGCCTTTCGTGTATTCAGAAGTACACCTCGTGTACTTTTGAATACACGAAAAGCCTTGGAATCATTTTTCTTTTTCCTTGTGTGTTTGCATCATTCATTCATTCATTTCACGTGTTTAATTGTGAAATTCATCCCATATATATATATATATATATATACACCTCGGTGGTGTACTGGTTAGCGTCGCTGACTACGAAACCATCGGCCCCGGGTTCGAGACCCGACGGCAGCCAGCGCGCAGCAAAACCCAGCTGTTCATCCTTCCACACAATAAAGAAAGTGGTTGGTAGATAAATGGGTACCCTAGGTGGCCTAGTGGTTAAGACGCTGGGCTGCTGATGGGGCGTGGTTCGGATTCCACGTTAAACTGTAGGTCTAAGGTGGAGTGAAAAGCTTGACCTTCGTCAGAATGAACAATTCGGGCGGAAGCTAACCAAAGGTTATATATAAATTTTTTTCTTCTTTAATTTACCGCCGATTCGTACCTAAGGAAAGTGGTACATATCTTGGCGAGACAGTGGATGGGTGGTGTCACTGAGTTGGGGATGGTAGACTAGGGGAATGAGTAAGGTTCAGTTGCTGGATAGGCGGTAGGAGGGGTATGGACTTAGATACGATGAAGCAGATGGGAATGAGTGAGGAAAAGGAAAATCGCTTCCGCTGAAAAGTGGGGGCCTTCGGCGAGTATGGATTGTAGACGCTCGGGTATGTAAATCCTGGACGAAGAGCGGACAGGTTTGGGCATTCGACCAGGAGATGTACGACAGTGATTAGGGTAGGGCAGAGCAGGGCTGGCGATTTAGCCATAAGGTGACCATGTGTAATGCGTGTGTGTCCTAGGCGGAGACGGGCTAAAATCACTTCTTTATGGCGGGACCGGTGGAATGAGGAGGCCCAGTATCCTATTTGCGGTTTGATCTTGTGGAGTTTGTTGTATTTGTCCTGGTCCCATTCCCGTTGCCAGATGGAGCGAAAGTGGGAGTGGAGGGTCGGAGAAAGGGAGGGGTCGGAGAAAGGGAGGGGTCGGAGAAAGGGAGGGGTCGGAGAAAGGGAGGGGTCGGAGAAAGGGAGGGGTCGGAGAAAGGGAGGGGTCGGAGAAAGGGAGGGGTCGGGGGGAGACAGGCAGTAAGCAGGCCGTCTTTGCCGTGCGGTCCACCTCCTCGTTACCCTGGATGCCGACATGTGCCGGGACCCAGCAGAAGGCGATTGTCTTGTGTCGGAAGGTTGCTAAAAAGTGGAATGTTTGCTGGATGGTACACTGGTACAGACGAGCAGGTGATGGGGGGTTAAATCTCTTTAGGGAGAGAAGTGGGAATCTGAATAAATGACAAAGGAGCTGGCAGGGTGGGTGCGCACGATGTCGAGGGCCTTCATAATCGCGAAGAGTTTTGTTGAGAAAACCGAGGCCTCGCCTCGAGAAAGCGACTGGGTCAGTATCACCGCTGCGGCGGCCGTACCAGCCTCCGAGCGGGAACCATCTGTATAAATGTGGACAGTGTCCGGGTGTTGGGTTGCGTGTTCTCGGAAGTGACCCGTATACCGTAGCAATCGTGGTATTCTTTGGTAGGGCACACAGGTCCCTGCAAAACTTGATAGGGGTGAGGAGCCAGGGAGGGTGGATGTTGTATGAGATGGGGATAACTGAAGGGGCAGGCATGTTTGAAAGGTCCAGGAAAGAGCGGACCGCTTCAGTGAAGTGCCAGCTTCGTCCTTCGGGTGGGAGGTCAGAAATCGCCGCGCATAGAAGCGAAGAGGGTAGTCTCTATGCACGAAGGTATATATCCTCATGAGGAGAAAACCCCGTCGGAGAGCGAGAGAGAGGTAATTGCGTTCCGCTTGGAGGCAGGCTGGAGGCTGGGGAAGAGCGGAAGGCACTGGTGGCGAGGCGGAGGCCCCTATTTCAGTACCGGGTCCAAGATACGGAGGCAGGCGTTGGAGGCTGAGCCGACACTGCCATAGTCCAGCTTCGACTGGACCATGGAAGTGTAAATGCGAAGGAGCGCGCGTCGGTCTGCGCCCAATGTGGTGTGGGAGAGGTGATCTAGGAGAGCGAGGGGACGTTGGAGGGATTGCTTCAGGTGTTTGAGATGGGGAATCCAGTTGAGACGTCGGTCCAGGATCATGCCCAAAAATCGCGTGGAGGGTACAACCTCAAGAGGATCGCCGTATAACGTGACAGAGGGGACGAGAAGGGATGCGGGTCATCTTCTGGCTGAAGAGCATACACTTGGCCTTGGGGGTGGAGAGGCGGAACCCCACCGCCGTCGCCCACCTTTCCACCCGATAGATGGCGAGCTGAATTTGCCGTTCAACGACGGACGGCTCCCGCCCCGCGAAGTAGATTGCGAGGTCATCCGCGTAAATGGAAGAACGGATGGTGGGTGGAAGGCATTTTGAGACTGTGTTCATTACGAGACTGTTCATTACTATGGAAAAACATAGAACACTGAGGATGCTTCCCTGTGGGACCCCGTCCTCCTAACGAAGGTGTCTGAGAGGACTGGGCCCACCCGAACTTTAAAGGTTCGGGAGGAGAGGAAGCCCCTGATGAAGGTCAGCAGGGCTCCGACGAGACCCAGATTTTGGAGCTGACTGAGTATTATTTTCCGACGGGTGGTGTCGTAGGCCTTCTGTATGTCAAAAAAAAATTGATAGGACGAACTGTCCACTGTCGAAGGCTATCTGTATGTCTCGTCTGAGGAGCAGGAGGGGATCAGTAGTGGAGCGGAATTGTCTGAAGCTGGACAGGGTAGCCAGGAAGGAATCATTATTTTCGAGGAGGAAAGACAGTCGCGTAGCGACCATTTTTTTTATTATTTTACAAGCACAACACGTTAGAGCGATAGGTCTGTAGTTTGTGGGATTGAGGGAATCTTTACCAGGTTTGGGGATGGGAATTACATGGGCCTCCCTCCACCGGGAGCGGAAGGTGCCCTCTATCCATATGCGGTTGTACAGGTCTAGTAGAAAAATTTGTAAGGTAGGGTGGATGTGCTGAATCATGCTCTACGGAATACATCCGGGCAGGGGCAAGGGGATCGCGTCGTGAGGCCAGTGCCGCCTGTACTTCATGCATGGTGAACAACCGATTGTAGATGCTGTCTTGGTACGGTGAAGAAGAGCTATTGTTAGGGGTGGGTACGAGGGAACTGTCCGCGGAGGAAACGGCGGCGAAGGTAGAAGCTAGGTAGTTTGCCATCGATTTGGGCTCGTATAGAAGTCCGTCATTAGTCCGGAGGACCGAGGGGGAGGGAAGGGACATGTCACCTCTCGACACCCCGTACCTTCTTCCAGATGGTAGCCGAAGGTGTGGTGGTGGTGACGCTGGACACAAAGGCACGCCAAGAAGCTCGGCGCGCTTTCTTTATCGTACGGCGGGCGATGGCCGTGGCCCGCTGCATCTCCGTGCGATGGATGGGGAGTCGCGTACGGTAGAAGCGTCGAGTTAGCCTTCTTCTTGGCGCGTATGTCGGCCTCCGTGCACTCTGGGGTCCACCAAGGTACCCGTCGGGTGCGGGGGTAGGCGGGGGATCGTGAAATGTTAGTGCACGCAGCCGCTACAACGACTGATTCGAAGTATGCGATGCACTCGTCGGAGGATGGGAAGTGGGCAGGCGTAAGGGTTGTAGATGTATTGTCGTGGAAGCGGGACCAGTTAGCTCTGGTAATAATCCATTTTTCCGGTACCAACAGTCTGGTCGGGCCAATTTAGCGCGAGTTGAACCGGGAAATGGTCACTACCATAGTCCTCTTGAAGGACTTGCCATGTGAAATCTAGGAGGACATCGGTCGAGACGAATGACAAGTCTATACAGGATGGAATGCAGGTGGTGGCATGGTAGAATGTAGGCGAGCCATCATTGAGGCACTCAAAGGAAAGCTCGGTCATGATAATAATCAGGGTCGGGGCCATATAGGTGGTGTGTGTGTCTCCTCACAGGGGGTGGCGACTATTGAAATCGCCCAGTAATAGAAAGGGCCTGGGGAATTGTTTTACCACCTCCACCAGGTCATCGCGGGAGACTAGAGCGTGGGGAGGGAGGTATATTGAACAGACGGTGTACTGTCTATCCAGGGAAAGCCGGGTAGCAATCACCTGTAATGGGGATCGGATAGAGATTGTGGTGATGTAGGAATATCCAGTAGGGGCATGGGCCTGGTCCCCAGGATTAGCTCCTGGAGACACACACACACACCGGACGGGAAGTGGCAATCAAACAATTAAGACCTTCGTAGTTTGGGAATATTTCTCTGCAGTTCCAATGTACTATTGTAGTTTTTGGGGATCCATTATTCGATGATGGAGGATAAGTAAAGGTGTAAGTGCTAGGGGGTTGGGGTGTGAAGGGAGATCTGGGGTTCGCGAAGGCGAAGGATGGGTCAGGGCCATGGCTGGCTATCTGTCGTTCACCAGAAAAGGAATCGGTTGGCTAGTCGACCTCAGCGGAGGAGATTGCGGGGTCGAGTCGGCCGAGCGAGACCGGAGGCGCGGATCACGGCAGCTAGGAGAACGTCGTGGGCTCAGAGGGTGAGGAGTTTCTTGGCGGGCTTCTGTGTTCGGGCCAGGAGGGGGAGCTTTATTTTCCAAAGTAGCACCTCCCAGCCTGTCTGGGATCTCACAGCGGACCCTGGGTGGCGATAGGGTGTATCAGAAGGATTGGGCAGGTTGGAGGGAGGACACGCTCAGGGTGGCTAACAGGGAGGGGGCCGGTATTGTGGGGGGTGGAAGATGAACCAGTGTTTTCTCGTGGAGGAGTGGAAAAAGTAGCACCAGGAGGCAAGGGCAGATCCATAGGACTCACGGGCGCGGCCGATTCCCTTGGCCACACCATGTAGTTGCGCCAGAGCCGCATCCACTGGATCCTCGGGGGAGAGGATGTTGTCCAGATTGGATCTCGTCGTGGGAGGCGGGTTATGTAACTCGGCTACTATTGTCAGTGTGTGTGGGGATAGATTGGAGGGACCTGCGGTGGCGTGATCTGGTCCTCGTAGACGAGGTGGGGGGTGTGAGGGTCAGAGCCGTCTTCTTAGATCTGGGGGAAGAGGGAGAGGCATGTTGAAAGGCCGGTGGGTCTGGCGACTCGCTCCGGTGTCTCCCGCCTCGTCGGCCCTCTCTGGGCGTTAGGGGGTGCCTCCTTGTCGGGATGTGAAGCGGTGGATCTTAGTGACACCCTTGCGTGCGAGATCCTCCAGGAGCTCGTTCACTGTGATCGATAATAGACGGGTGGCATAGTGCCTTGACTCTGGTTCAGGCGAGGGTGTGGGGAGACGGACAACGAGCATCCAAGGACCTCAGTGAGGGAGAGTAGGGCTTTCGTCTCTGCGGCTGAGCGTGATTTGATGAGGAGGGAGCCATCCCTCTGTGGTCGCACATCATAGCGGCTGGAGTTGCTGCGGGCTCAGATCGCCTGAAACGTCCGTTCAGAGTTGGTCGGAAGGGACCCAAAGGTAGGCCGGATCACTAGGAATTTGTGGATACTTGGAAGGGATAGGGAGGCTGTAGAATCGAAGTGGACTGGGATATCCAACGGTCGATAGGATGAACGTGAATGCCAACTTCCCCGTCCGCCGCGAGGATCTCTCCGTTGGGAGGCAGGCCGACGGCGGATGAGGGAGGCATACGGGGAGAGCAAGAAACCGGATTTTGGAGGTAAGTCTTGGGTGGAACTTGACTTGCCCGTAGGCGGCTGAGGTGTGCCCACCACCCGAGTATTTTTATTTTTTTAATTGGGGTTGTTTAACCTCCTTCGCAACATCTAAGGTTATATGACGGAGGGGACCTACAGCTTTGCGTGGGATCCGAACCACGGGTCGCTACATAATCTGGGCGCAGAGGACGGTCTCCCATCCAACTACTACCCAGACCCAATGTCGCTTAACTTCGCTAATCTCCGGGAAGCGGTGTTTCGACATTGGCCACGACGTAGCCCACCTCCCGAGTTCTAGGACAAGAAGTAATAGTTTTCATGTTATTAATGTCGTAGAACACGGACCCAGGGGACGCGAGAAACTTCCTACCAGTGAGAAAGGGAGACCGAGGGCAAACCGCAGGGGGCGGGGTACCTCGTCCCCAGGGAACACACCGTCGGTTTAAAAAACGGGGCCCGTGATGCGAAAGTTAGCCCCCAAACGCGCAAAGACCCAAACGGCGCAAAGACCCCAGCCCCACAATCCCACCAGCCCGGACAACCAACCATCCAACACAGTGACGCCCTAAGTGCGTCACCTCCGGAGGACAGCACTGGAGACCCGTACTGGGATGTATATATATATTTTTTTTTGTATTGGGGCGTTTACCGCCATTTCCCGCTATACGCTAGCGGATATCATGGCGAAGCAGAATATGAGAAAGAGAAACGGAAACGGAAACGGGGGAAAGGCACTAGAAGTGGGAGGACCGCGGACGACGGGTGAGAAGTCACCTAAAGCTCAGAGAGGAGGCGAGATTGGGAGAGGAAAAGGAAAAGACGGTCAAGCGAGAAGAGAGGGCTCTCAGCGAGCATAAGACGTAAACGATCGGGGAGGGGGAAATCAGAGAGGAACGGGAAGGCGCGACGACGTACTGACGACAGAGTGGGGCATTCCACAAGGATGTGAAAGACGGTGAGGGACGACTGGCAGGAGGCGCAACAAGGAGCCTCCTGCCGGGACATAAGATAGCCGTGCGTGAGGCGCGTATGGCCGATGCGAAGCCGCGCAAGGACGACCTCTTTGTGTCGGGAGCGGTGGAAAGAGGACGCCCAATATGACAGGCGGGGGCGGATGGACCAGAGTTTATTTCCGGTGGCATCGTCCCAGGACTGCTGCCATATGCGGTCGTAGAGGGACCGAAAGACCTGCACATAGTCAGAGAAGGGGAGCGGGCGGGGGAGGGGAGGCATCGAGGCGGCGGACCGGGCTGTGCGGTCAGCCGCCTCATTACCGGAAACACCGACATGGGCAGGAACCCAACAGAAGGTGACCCGGATCCGGTGAACGGTGTGCAGGACATGGTACTCCTGTTGAATAATGCGTACGAGGGGGCGGGGAATCATAGCGCTCGAGCGCTTGAAGGGCGCTCAGCGAGTCCGAAAAGATGGTACAGGAAGACCGCGAAAAACCCGATACCAGACGGAGGGCTTCCAGAAGGGCAAAGAGCTCCGCGGAAAAGATGGAGGCCTGAACCGGCAGGGGGATACCCCGGGAGGTAGGTGACAGCGACGGAGAGAAGACGGCGGCCGCGACACCTGCAGGGGAGCGCGAGCCGTCGGTGTAGAAGGGAACATCGTCCGAGTGTACGGGAAGATGGGCCAGAAAAGAAGACCGGAGGACGGTAGGAGGAGACTCCTTACGCAGGCCACGGAGCGCCTGGCAGCGGCAGATAGGGGTGGTCAGCCAGGGGGGCGACAGGTCGAAGGAGAACGGCAGAATAGAGGGTGGGGGGATCCCCAGGGACGAAAAAACGTCGGCCAGGGAGGCAACGAAAGGCCACGTGTCAGGCCGGGGTAGCGCCTGGGAGATCGCGGAGAAGAGTAGGGACCTCGGGAGGCGGCAGATGCGAAGGTAACACTTCGCCATGAGAAGGCCCCGGCGAAGGGGCAGGGGGGGGTGTCCGCAGTCCACCTGAAGACTAGCGACAGGGGACGAGCGGAAGGCACCCGACGCCAGGGGAAGGCCACGGTGGAGAAGAGGATCCAGCATACGGAGTGCCGGAGAGGAGGCGGAGCTGTAGACCACACAGCCATAGTCGATGCGGGATTGCACCAGGGAGGTGTACAGGCGCAGCAGAGTACGCCTGTCCGCCCCCCAGGTCATGTGGGACAGGTGACTCAAAAGGGAGAGGGTGCGGCGAGATGATTGCCGCAACCGCCTAAGGTGTGGAACCCAACCGAAAAATTCGTCGAGGGTCATACCCAGGAATCGAACGGATGGGACGAGGGGAAGAGTGCCGACAAGGGTAAGGGCGAAGGTATGTGACAGACGGAGGCGCCGAGGACGGAAAAGCATACTGGAAGACTTAGAGGGTGAGAAAGCATAGCCAACCGAGGACGCCCAGCGAACCACCGCGTTGATGGCTAGCTGGAGTCGACGTTCAGCCAAAGACGGGAGGCGGCCAGAGCAATAGATAGCCAGGTCATCGGCAGAGAGGGAGCTACGAACGGAAGTAGGCAGGACCGTAGCGACTGTGTTCATCACTAGTGAGAAACACAGGACGCTAAGGACACTACCCTGAGGGACACCCTCCTCCAACGGAAAGCGGTCAGAGAGGGTAGAACCGATGCGGACGCGGAAAGAACGGGCGGACAAGAAGTTATAAATAAAGGAGGGGAGAAAGCCTACGAAACCCAGGGAGCGTAAGCAGTCAAAGACCGCGCTCCGCCGAGTAGTATCGTAGGCCTTCTGGAGGTCGAAAAAGACGGCGAGTACAAAGTGACGCCGGGAGAAAGCCTCCTGCACGTCGTGGCTAAGGAGGAGGAGGGGGTCGGTGGTAGACCGGAAGCGCCGGAAACCAGCCTGGGTAGCAGGGTATTGGTCACTCGCCTCCAGAGTAAGGGACAGCCGCGAGGCGACCATCGCCTCCATAACCTTGCAGGCGCAGCATGTCAGGGAAATGGGGCGATAGTTCGACGGGAGTGAGGGGTCTTTATCGGGCTTCGGGATAGGGACGACGATGGACTCACGCCACCGGTCCGGGAATGAACCCTCCAACCAAATCCGGTAATAGAGGTCCAGTACAAAGCTGAGAGCAGAGGGGTGGAGGTGCCGTAACAAGTCATAGGGGATATTATCGGGGCCGGGTGCGGAGGAGCGTCGGGGGCGGAGGGCCTCCCGAAGCTCCGTCATGCGGAAGAGGTGATTATAGGGGTCATCCCTATGAGGTGGAAAATCCGGTGGGTCGCGGCGGGAATGGGGGGAATCGGAACTGGAGATGGCTGCGAAGTGCGCCGCGAGTGCGTTCGCGACGGCCTCCGGATCGGAGACGAACTCGTCGTCCCCGACCCGAAGCACCGGGGGTCGAGGGGGGACACGGGTCCCTTCAAAGCTACGCACCTTGCGCCAAACAGTCGAGGGGGCAGTCGAGGAGGAGATCCCGGACACGTAACTCCGCCAGGAGGTACGCCGTGCCAGTTTCAGGACCCGACGGGCCACTGCCTTCAGGCGCTGAAACTCTATCTTGTGCTCCAGCTGGCGGGTCCGGTAGAAGCGGCGGCCGGCACGGCGCCGCTCCTGAACGGCATGGGAGCACTCTGGGGTCCACCATGGGACGCTTCGCGGCCTGGTGGAGCCAGAGGTACGGGGGATGCAACTGGCGGCAGCCGAGAGGATCTTACTCTCGAGGAAGGCGAGGGCCTCACTGACGGAGGGAAAGGCAGGAATTGATGGCGAGATCGCCGTGCTCCTCGCGTATGAGGCCCAGTCTGCTCGGGCGAACAGCCAGCGCGGGCGGACAGAGGTAGGGGGGAGGAGACGGGTCGGGGTAAGACACACTGGGAAATGGTCACTGCCGGAAGAATCCGGCAGGACCTCCCAGGTGAACTCCGTCACGATTTCGAGGGAAACCAGGGAAAGGTCGATACAGGTGAAACTGTCGTGGGCCGAGTGAAGGCAGGTTGGGGAGCCATCGTTCAGAAAGGTGAACTCGAGCTCGTCCATAAGGAGGAAGGGTCCCGGAGAGAAAGGTGGAGCAAACGTCCCCCCAGGCCGGGTCCCGACTGTTGAAGTCCCCGAGAATCAGGAAAGGGCGGGGAAGCTGAAGAATTAGGTCACGGAGAGAATCGGGTGGAGGGCGTACGTTAGGGGAGAGGTAAAGAGAGCAGACCGTGAGCTGGCGCCCCAAGGAAAGGCGCACGGCCACAGCTTGCAGGACTGTACGGAGCGGGAGGGGGCGGAAAGGGACGGAGCGGGAGGGGGCGGAAAGGGACGGAGCGGTGCACGAAGACCGCGGCGCCCCCCCTCCCCGCCCCATCGAGAGGCGGGGAAGGGAGCCCGCAGTAACCGGACACTCGAGGGAGGGAACGGGATCCCAGAATCGTCTCCTGAAGGCAGAAACACGCCGGACACCTGGAGGCCAGGAGAGACTCTCGAGGCCTACCAGGAACCCGCGGATGTTCCACTGCAGGAGCGAGGTATAGGGAGGGGTAGGAAAGTCAGCGTAAAGGATGGTTATGGGGTGGGTGGGCCGATCGGGCGGCCCGAGATTAAAGAGGGAATCGGAAAGCCCCGGAGTTCAGCGAGGGACGCCGAACGGGCGAAGGCGAGGGTCACCCCGACGAGGGGCGATGTGGAACCAGACGCCGGCAAGTCCTCCAGAAGAGGAGTCTCCCGGACGTCCGGGGGAGAGCGATACAGAGAAGGGGATGTGAGAGGTATCCAGAATGCCCCTCCCATCACCGGAGGTGCGGGGGAGCCAGGACTACGAGGGGGAGTGGAAAATAATACCTCAGCCAGAGGCATTGGCAGGTCGAGGAGAGATGGGGAGGGTCAAGCGCGGGGGCGTGCACGTCCCACCCACGCCGACCAGGCGGGCGAGTTCCCCCTCCAGTGGGTCCATCGACCGGGCCGGAGAGGGGTGTATCTCAGCCCCCACCACGAGGGCCGTCGGGGACCCCAGGGGGGAGCGTGCATAACGGTTGCGCAGTGGGGATGGTGAGGACACCGGGGCGGTAGAGCGAAGGGGGCGTTTGTGTTTGGGAGAGGAAGGTGATGCGAGGCTTATGGCTTCGAAACTTTCGGGGTCACCACTGGCGCGGTGCTTGCGGCCCCTACCCCTCCGTCGTGCGGCCCGCATGGGTGACGGCGGGTCACGATCCGGAATGGGGGTGGCCGAAGGCGCGGGTGGAGAGGGCGTAGAAGGGGCAGGGGGGTTGCCGACGAAGCATCGGCGTTCGCGGAGGGAGCACGGTGGACGCGCTGGTAGTACGGGGAGCCGCGGTAGGAGTCCGCTGGGCGGCAAGAGGATGGATGGGAGTAGCGGACACGGTGGGTGGAGGCGCGTTGGGAACCGCCGTGAGGATGGGGTCCGGGAACGGAGAGCCTCGGCGTACGAGGCACCACGCCGGGCCTCGCAGCTACGCAACCGGTCCCGCGTCTCCCGAGCGCTGAGAAACTCTGATGAACGAGGGCCCGAACCTCCCTTTCAAAGAGGAAGGACGGGCAAGAGCGGATGAAGCAGGGTGTGGTCCATGGCAGTTGGTGCAGGAAGGCGGAGCAGTACAGGGCAAGGGGTGGGGAGGGCCGCCGCAGCGGACACACAACGGGGCTGGCTGACGGCAGGAGCTGCTCACGTGGCCCAAACCTATTGCACTGAAAACAGCGCGTAGGATCTGGCACGTATGGTCGTACTAGAATTCGCACGCTCGTCTCTCACCAAAGCCCCAGAAACCGAAACGGGGGGCACCAGTGAGTCGAAAGTGAGGAGCAGGCGAGGAGAAGGGGCTGTTGGGGATCGCGATCTGTCGGGAAAGCGGTACACCCTCACAACACCCTGGGAGGCGAGGTCAATCTGGAGGTCTTCCACCGGGATGGGTAGAAGACGAGCAGCGTAAATTGTGCCCTGGCACTGATTGAGGCGGGGGTGGGGGGACACCGTAATCCCGCAGACCAGGAATTGGGGATAGCGAGCAGAGAGGAGGTTTCGACAGAGGAACGCGACCTTATCAGAATGGAGCCATCCCTCTGAGGCCGAAGGTCAAACGAGCCGTCCCCGTCACCCCATGGACGCTCGAAAGAGGCGTTCATGGTTAGTGGGGATGGGGCTGAGGAGGAGGGGCGGAGGACGAGGAACTTGTCCACCGTCCTAAGGCCGAGCGAAAACGTCGGGCCAAACACCACCGGTACTTCGAGGGGACGGGGAGACGAGAAAGGCGGACGGCGACGTCGGGTCCCACGTCCCCCAGGGGCCGAGGGGCCGGGGGCGATGAGGCCCGACCGGAGTGGGAGGCGACCGGGGCCGCGGGCTTCCACCTGAGGCGAAAAAGCAGGTGGGTCCCTATCGGGACGTGGAATATGGGGGGATCCAGGGGTCGGGGGGTCCACTGCAGGTCCATCCGCCACGGGCGGGGGTCGGGCAGCGGCGCCACGAGCCTGGGGAAGAGAGGGAGAGGAGGTGTCGGCTAGAAGAGCAGACGGGGTGGGCGAGGGCTGCCGAATGCCCTTACCACACCCAAGGTCCAAAGAGGTAGTCAGAGGGAGGTCAGATGCACAAGCCGGGTCGTCAACGAGGTCCATTAGATTTGTGTTTCCATAGAAAATTTTTATTGTTGTTTCGCGCCCGAGGCCGCGGGGAACCGATTACCCGGGGCCCAAGGGGACCAAGCGCACGCCGGCGGGGGATGGGTGCCTCGTCCCATGTAGGTACCCCCGTTTCAAAAGGGGCCCTTGCAGCGTCGAAAGTTCTCCCCCGCCGGCAGCAAAGACCAAGGCCCCCCAGGGTCCCAGGCCTGGGCACCCTACCAGCCAACTTAGTCCGGCCCCGGCCATGGGAGCGACCCCCCCAGCGACCAGCCCCGGCAGCCCACGGGGCGCGCGAAGTGAACAGAGAAAGCAGAAAAAACAGAGGGGGCAAGGAAGAGGGTAAAGAGGGGAAGACAGGAAAGAGGGGGTTGTAGGATAGCAGGGTATGCTAAAAGTCCACTTCGCAACCGGGCGGGGACCCGGCAGGGCCCCCAGCCGCGGCTGACCCCCCTCGCCACATGGAGGCAGGAGCCCGCGGGCGATCCACCCCAAAAAGACCGCCCGCGGGGAGGGTATATATATATATATATTTTTTTTTTTTGTTGTTTCAAAGAATGACCGCTCATGGCCACCAAAAGAAAGGTGGATAGCAGAGCGAACACAGAACGAAGAGTATGGAACAACTAATGGAAATGAACAATAGACGCGGGGGGAGGAGGAGGAGGTGGAGGAAAAGCAAAAAGATCATAGTGGGGTCACAGCCGGTAAAGAAGTCGGGAGCGAAAGAGGAAGGAGAACAACCCGGTTATCGAAAAGTAGGGACCTTCAGACAGAAGAGCGCCAAGCCTATCACAAAGCCCGACGCTCTTCAAAAAGGGAAAATACTCTGCGCGCAGCGCAGAGTAAAGCGGACACACCAAGAGGTGGGCAACTGTAAGTAGGACCACAATTGGGACATCGGGGCACCCGATCCCCGGCCATCAAATTAGCCATGGGTCAGGTGGGTGTGGCCAATACGGAGGCGGGCCAGAGCCACCTCCTTATGGCGCGACCGATGGAAGGAAGAGGCCCAACATCCCAACTTGGGTTTAATCTTGCAAAGTTTGTTATCCGTAGCGCCATCCCAGCGACTCTGCCACCGGGAGCGCAAAAACCTACGGAAGCCAGGGATATAATCAGAAAAAGGGAGGGACACAGGTGAAACCTGCAGTCGGCACGCGGAACGGGCAGCTCGATCGGCAGCCTCATTTCCAGCCACGTTAACATGTGCTGGGACCCAGCAAAATACCACCTCCTTGCCACCGAAAGCGACAAGAGTATGGTACAGTAGCTGGATTCGTCGGACCAGCGGGTGGACAGAGTCAAAACACTCCAGGCCATCCAGGGCACTGCGGGAATCCGAATGGATGACGAACGACCCATCCGGATGCTCCCGCACCACCTCCAGAGCGCTCAGAATGGCATAGAGCTCCGCCGTAAAAACGGAAGCCTCATCAGGAAGACGGGTACATCGGGGAGCAAGGACAGACGACTGGGGAACAGCCGCGGATCCAACGCCCCCCGACGACCTCGAGCCATCCGTGAAGATCGCAACACATGCAGAGTGACACGCCGCATGCTGAAGGAACAGAGACCGAAGCAAGGCAGAGTCCGACTCGGTCCTGCGAACGGGGCGCAACGCCCTACAGCACGCAACAGGGATGCTCTCCCAAGGTGCAACACCACTGAAAGAGACCGGTATAACGGATGGAGGGGGAGTGCCCATACCACCGAGGAGGGAGGTCACCGTGTCGGTGAAATACCAACCCCCATCCCGGCAGAACGCCCTCTCAACCACCTGGAACAGAGGAGAGGTGGGAAGACGGAGGATCCGGAGATAGTGTTTAGCAATGAGGAACGACCTCCGATCCTCCAAGGGAGGGATGTTGCACTCAACCTGCAGACTATCAACCGGAGAGGAGCGGAAGGCGCCAGATGACATACGCAGTCCTCTAGAGAGGACCGGATCCAGTATCCGAAGGGCCGTGCGGGAGGCGGAGCCATACACCACACTCCCATAGTCTAATTTGGACTGTACCAGGGACACGTACAAACGGAGGAGCGTCCGCCTATCCGCGCCCCATGTAGTATGCGACAGATGCCCCAGCAAATCCAGGGTACGTCTCGCGGACTCGCGCAGCCGGCGAAGGTGGGGAACCCAGCTCAAACGGCTGTCGAAAACCATACCCAAGAAGAGTACTGATGGAACGAGGGCCAGAGGCTGACCCCCGAGTGTAAGGCTAAAGGCCGGGATGGCGCCGGATCCCCGTCTCCTCGACGGAAGGAAGGCCACACACGAAGTCTTCGGGAAGACAACGTAAGGCCCACCGACGACGCCCAGCGCTCAACCCGATTGACCGCGAGTTGGACTTGCCTCTCCACGAGGGGGGACTCGTCCCCGCGGCATAGACAGCCAGATCATCTGCGTAGATGGAACAGCGCACCGAGGGCGGAAGAGCTCCGGTAGCGCAGACATAACTAGGTTGAAGCAGGAGACGCTTAACACACACCCCTGGGCACCCCCTCCTCCTGAACATACAGGGCAGATAGGGCCGCCCCATTACGGACGCGGAAAGTGCGACGGCAGAGGAAGTTGCGAAGAAACGTGGGCAAAAAGCCCACAAAACCAAGAGACTTCAAACGGTCCATGACAACTCCCCGACGGGTCGTGTCATAGGCCTTTTGGACGTCAAAAAAGACGGCCAGAACAAGATTCCGGCGGGAAAATGCCTCCCGTACATCATGGCCAAGGAGGAGAAGGGGGTCCAGAGTACCCCGAAATCGACGAAAACCATACTGGGTCGGGGGGCATAACCCAAGCGACTCCAGTGTAAAGGAAAGTCGGACGGCCACCATCTTTTCGAGGAGCTTGCATAAGCAGCTCGTCAAAGCAATAGGCCGATAGCTCGCCACCTCCGCCGGATCCTTCCCGGCTTAGGTATCGGGACCACAATCGCCTCCCTCCAACGGGAAGGGAACGACCCCTCAACCCACATCCGGTTGAAAAGATCCAGCAAGAAGTGCAGGGCCATCGGGTGCAGATTCCAGAGAAAGTCATACGGAATGTCATCAGGGCCAGGAGCGGAAGAACGACGGGTTGCCAAGGCAGCCCGAAGTTCCCGCATCGGAAAGAGATGGTTATAGGGCTCGTTCCCAGGGGGCGGGAACGTGACCTCCGATAAAGGGCGATCCGCAGCTGAAGGCGAACGGGAAACCGCAGCAAAAGCACCGGCCAGCCGATCAGCCACAGCAGCAGGATCCGAAAGGAAGCCGTCCCCGTCCCGAAGGACAGGGCGACTAGCAGGGACTGGCCTCCCCTCGATACTACGTACCTTCCGCCACACAGCAGCAGAAGGGGTAGATGAGGAGATGCCGGACACAAAAGCACGCCAAGAGGCCCGACGGGCCAACTTGAGAGTCCGGCGGGCGAAAGCCTTCGCCCGCCGCATCTCAATCAAGTGGCCCGCGCGCCGGGTGCGGTGGAAGCGGCGCGTTGCCCTCTTCCTCTCGCACACCGCCTGGTGACATGCTGGAGTCCACCACGGGACGCTACGAGTCCGCGGGATACCGGAAGATCGAGGAATACAGTCCTCCGCGACGCCCATCACCACCCGCTCGAAGAACTCCAAGCTCTCATCCACAGAGCCAAAGCTCAATACCGAACGGACAATGACGGAACGAGCTCTGAAAGATGGCCAGTCAGCCCGCGCAAGGTACCACCTCGGTCGAGACGAAACGCCCGGCTGCGGACCGACCGGCTCAAGACAGACTGGGTAATGATCACTGCCATAAGAGTCCCCCAACACCTTCCACGAAAAATCGAGTAAGGCATCGAGGGACACCAAGGAGAGATCAATACAGGTAAATGAACCTGTGGGTTCGTGGAAGTAAGTAGGTTCACCGGAATTGAGACACGCAAAAGAAAGTTCCTCCATTAAGGAGAGTAAAATACCAGCAACATTAGTCGACCGAACATCTCCCCAAGCCGGGTCGCGACTGTTAAAGTCCCCGAGGAGGAGAAACGGTCGGGGTAGTTGCAGCACCAACTCGCGAACCGCGTCGCGAGAAGGAGGGTCATGAGGAGGAATATAAACCAAGCAGGCAGTGTACTGGCGATCTAAAAAGAGCCGCACAGCCACAGCCTGCAAGGAAGTGCGAAGAGGCACACCACGCGATGGTACCGAATGATGCACGTAAATCGCCGCACCCCGCCGGCGTGTGCGCTCATCCGGGGTGCAAGGGAAACCAACATAGCCAGAGAGACGAGGGAGTCCCCGCGCAGCCAGGATAGTCTCCTGGAGACAAACACAGGAAGGCCGCTCGCTCACCAGCAGGGAGGCAAGGTTCTCCCAGTTAGCTAAAAGCCCCCTACAGTTCCAATGCAAGATGGAACTGTAAGGGGAAGCGGCATTATAAGAGGCAGAGAAAACAGCGAAATAGCCACGGACCAAGCTGAGCAGCAAACTCAACGGTCCGTAACCAGGGACGGAATCGGTTTCCCCGACTCACCCAGAACTGGGGGGGTAGGGGCCACCGACTCCGCATCTGCTGCACCCGTAGTAGGACGAGAAGTGGAGAGTAGAACAGGGAGGTCAGAGGGGGGCTCCCGGCGGGGGGAGAGACGACGAGTCGGGCCCAGCCGAAACCCCCAACTCCCCACAAGAGGGAGACCGGGGGGAACCAGCTGTTCGAGGGCTCGTCAAACCAGACAAGCACTGACGGGGGGGAGAGGAAAGGTCGACCACAAGTGGGAGAGGTAGATCCAGGAGAGAGACCCGACCACTCAGCAGGAGCCGGAGAGAGACTCCATGAAGGAGGGCCAGGCCCCTCTCGACCGGGTCTATCATGGGAACAGAGTCAGTAATCGAGGGTGTCATGGGGCAGTGTACCTCGACCGACACCCGGACACTGGTCGGGGCACCGGGAGGTGACGCCCCACCAGCGCTCCGTATAGGGGTGGGGGAAGTCCCGAGCGGATCAGGAACAGCGCGCCGCTTCCCCTCCGGTGAAGACGGGGAAGAAGGGGAAGCGAGGCGAGTAGCAGTCAGGATCGGGTCGGAAGGACTCCGACTCCGACCACGGCGACGCTTCCTCCTCTCCTTCGGGGCATCCCCCTCCCCACCCGAGAGACGAGTAGGCAAGGATCCAGACCCCAAGGCCGGAGGGGGAAAGGGGCACTTGTAGGCAGGGAATCAGATGGGATGTCAGAAAGTGAGGCAGAGGAACAAGAAGGACCCGCGGCGCCAGGAGGACCACCAACCCCGGGACTTCCAGGGGGGGCACCACTCCAGTAGACGCCGGGTAGCACGGGAGGGGCCCGAGGACCCGCCAGGGCCAAGAGCCGCAGCGTAGGACAACCCCCGCCGCGGCTCCCGGATCTTATCGCGCGCCTCCCGCGCACTAAGGAATTCGGTAGTCCTTAAGGACCGCACCTCAAATTCAAACCTGAAAACGGGACAGTCCCGAGAAGAGGAAGGGTGGGCCCCCGAACAGTTCGAGCACCGCGGGGGCTTCGTGCACGGGGTAGGGTGCGCAGGCCCACCGCAGCGGACACATAGCTTACCCTCACGGCGGCACGCAGAACTAACATGGCCGAACCGGTTGCAGCCAAAGCAGCGAACCGGGTCAGGCACATATGGTCGCACCGAAAACTCACACGACCGCGATCACCCATGCCCCAGAACACCTGGGCCGGAGGCACAAGGGAGTCAAAGGTCAGGAGCAGACGAGCGGACGGGGTAAGAGCACCATCCCGGCGCGACGAAAAGCGGAAGACCTTCGTTACCCCCTGGGGGGCAAGATCCTCCTGCAACTCGCCAACCGGATTGACAGCAGACGGGAAGCGAAAATGGTGCCTTGACAGCTATTCAATTGCGGATGAGGAGTCACAGAAACTCTGCAACCCAAGACATCCTGCAACTGTAGAAGGGACCCAGTCACCCCCGAAGAACGGGACTTCAAGAGAAGAGACCCATCCCTCAGAGGGCGGATATCATAACGACAGGGAACCCCTATCGTCTTAAGGCGCTGAAACACCCGTTCCGAGTTGCCCGGAAGGGAGCCAGCGGAAGGGCGGAGAACAAGGAACCTGTCCCACCGGACAGAAATTGACAGCAAGACAGGTCCATGTGTAACGGTAACCGAGAGTGGGCGAGAGAACAAGGGCCGCGAAGACCCCGCCCTACGGCCACCACGAGTCCGGCCACGAGAGCCAGACACCGCAGAGGACGAGAGGGGGCCATACGGCTTGAGGGTCAATCCAGCGGAGGCAGAGGCCGCTGAACGACCAGAAGTAGTAGTCTGATCCAAATCCAAGGGCGGGCCAGAGTCGTCAACAAGAGGGGAGTGAAGTTTAGTAATAGAACCCATAAACAGTATTTTTTGTTGTTTCGCGCCCGGGGCCGCGGGGAACCGATTACCCGGGGCCCAAGGGGACCAAGCGCACGCCGGCGGGGGATGGGTGCCTCGTCCCATGCGGGTACCCCCGTTTCAAAAGGGGCCCTTGCAGCATCGAGAGTTCTCCCCCGCCGGCAGCAAAGACCAAGGCCCCCCAGGGTCCCAGGCCCGGGCACCCTACCAGCCAACTTAGTCCGGCCCCGACCATGGGCGAGACCCCCACCGATCAGCCCCGGCAGCCCACGGGCGCGCGGAGAAGAGAAAGCAGAAAAAAAAAAAAAAAAAAAACAGGGGGCAAGGAAGAGGGGAAAGAGGGGAAGACAGGAAAGAGGGGACTGTAGAATAGCAGGGTATGTTAAAAGTCTACTTCGCAACCGGGCGGGGACCCGGCAGGGCCCCCAGCCGCGGCTGACCCCCCTCGCCACATGGAGGCAGGAGCCCGCGGGCGATCCACCCCAGAAAGACCGCCCGCGGGGAGGGTATATATATATATATATATATATAATATATATATATATATATATATTGATATTGTCCCCAAAAAATGTGCAGACACTTCAATAGTGTACAAATAAAATACTGGTATTATTGGTGTTTATTGTGTTACAAGAAAGCAAGACGCAAAAACTTACAATATGAAGTAGAGCAAGTGTTCAAAATGTTTTCCTCATTTGCATCCAGGCAAGCCTGACATCGAAGAATAATAGAATGAGACACACGCACATATATCAGGTGAGAGTGTAGCTCAGGCGTCGACAATGCAGACAAATTTCCTGTAAGGAAACCGGTTTACTGACATAACCAATGTTCTTCAGTACACCCCAAAGATAAAAATCGATGGGTGTAAGATCTGGACATCTTTCGGCGGGGAGGGGGAGGGATTCACGGTGCCCTATCCAGCATCCAAGTAATCTTCCACCCAAAACATTATACACACTCTTACTTTGGTGATTATATATATATATATATATATTGGACCGACAGTGTTGATTTTTGTTTCGATAGAAAGCCAACAGATGGCACTTTGCAATGACATAATAGGCTAAAACTCTCCCATCAATCAGTTCGGTAATCAAAATGTAAGGACATTTGTGGGTGGAAGAATTGACTGAACAAGTTGAAACCCCAAATATCTCCATCGATTACACCGTTCGATTTTTATCTTTGAAGTGTAGTGAAGAATATTGTTTACACGAGTAATCAGCTTTCCTTGCAGGAATTTTGTCAATGCAATGTCGACGTTTGCGCTACAGCCTCTAAAGGGTTCTGAGTTTCCCGGGTGTTGCGGTAAACCGTCCGTTGACTCGTCCATGGGTTAGTGTGTGACTACAACACACCCAAACTCAGGATGGTAACGTGACCAATGATGTTTTAACTATAACACTGGTCTACAAATTTTGAAAAAGTTTGTGCTTCGAAGATAAAATGTTTCCTTTTATGGATTTTGGGGTGCTGAAAACGAATATGACCATAAAAACAGTCGATTGGCTACAGTTTCCAAGAAAATTTAAGTCACACATTTTGCATATATGTATACCATACCGGGTGTACATAAAGTCAGGATCTATTTTTGTGAAGCACTTGGAAATTATATGGAATTCAATCATAAAATGATAGTGGTAACATTTATTAAATAATTAAGAGTAGGATTCGACGTGACGCCCATCAGTATCCCTGCACAGCTCAAATCGTTCCGCAGCATTTCTAAACACATTCTGGAGCATTTGCGGGGTTATGTTATCTGCAGCAGTTCGTATACGTAAGTTTTCAAGACTCGTAATCTTCGTCTGATAGACGTGCGATTTGATAAAGCCCCATGCAAAGAAATCTAAAGGGGTTAAATCTGGTGATCTCGCTGGCCAAGGTCTTTTGTTGCTTCCGCGTCCGATCCAGCGATTTGGAAAACGCCCATTTAGATAATCCTGAACAATTTTGGCATAGTGAGAAGGAGCACCATCATGTTGATAGACGACGGTACTAACAATCCTATCCCCGTCGTCTATCAACATGATGGTGCTCCTTGTCACTATGCCAAAATTGTTCAGGATTATCTAAATGGACGTTTTCCAAATCGCTGGATCGGACGCGGAAGCAACAGACCTTGGCCAGCGAGATCACCAGATTTAACCCCTTTAGATTTCTTTGCATGGGGCTTTATCAAATCGCACGTCTATCAGACGAAGATTACGAGTCTTGAAAACTTACGTATACGAACTGCTGCAGATAACATAACCCCGCAAATGCTCCAGAATGTGTTTAGAAATGCTGCGGAACGATTTGAGCTGTGCAGATATACTGATGGGCGTCACGTCGAATCCTACTCTTAATTATTTAATAAATGTTACCACTTTATCATTTTATGATTGAATTCCATATAATTTCCAAGTGCTTCACAAAAATAGATCCTGACTTTATGTACACCCTGTATATTAGTAACATACCTGTATAAACAGTATAATGCAGTCACTTATATTGATTCAACCCGTCGCTTCTTTGCTTGTCTCTTGTATTCAACTTCTGGAGCATCTCTTGTTATTGTCCAGTAGTAGTCTGCTAACAATGATGGACTCCATTTCCCCTGGTAGCGTTTCTCCATCGCTGAGATATCCTGGCGGAAATGTTCACCATGTTCATGGCTGACTGCTCCGCAGTTGGCCGGAAAAAATTCCAGGTGCGAATGGAGGAAATGTATCTTTAAAGACATTGCAGCCCATTTTTTGATAGGACAACAGCAGGTTTTCCACCAGCTCCCTCTAATTGTCAGCTTTGGTATTTCCGAGAAAATTGGTTGCTACTAACCGGAAAGCATTCCACACTGTCTTCTCCTCACCACCTAGGATACGGTCGAACTCCTCATCTCTAAGAAGCTCGCGAATCTGTGGACCAACAAATACACCCTCCTTGATTTTTGCTTCACTGAGCTTTGGGAATTTACCAGCGAGGTACTTAAAAGCTGTCCCCGTTTGATCCATAGTCTTAAAAATTTTCATGACGCCCAGTTTGATGTGTAAGGGTGGTAACAAAATCTTGCTCGATTCTACAAGTGGAGGATACTGAACATTTTTTGTTCCAGGTTCCAATGAGTGTCGGAGTGGCCAATCCTTTTTGATGTAATGAGAAGTCCTAGCCCGACTATTCCATTCACACAGAAAACAGCAATACTTAGTGTAGCCCAGCTGCAGTCCAAGCACGATAGCAACAACTTTCAAGTCACCACAAACCTGCCACTGATGTTTGTCGTAGTTTATGCAGTTCAAAAGTTGCTTCATGTTGTCATATGTTTCCTTTATGTGGACTGCATGACCAATTGGAATTGATGGCAATACGTTGCCAACATGCAACAAAACAGCTTTTAGACTCAACTTCGATGAATCAATGAAGTCTCCACTCATCAGAATTGTGAATAATGTTGAGAGGTGCCATCAGACCATCGATGTCATTACAAGCTACAAGGTCACCTTCCATGATGAAAAATGGGACAAAATCTTTTTGACGGTCACGAAACTTACACACACTAACATTTTCAGCGAGGAGATTCTACTGCTGCAATCTGGAGCCCAACAGCTCTGCCTTACTCTTTGGTAGTTCTAAATCTCTGATAAGGTCATTTAATTCATTCTGAGATATCATGTGTGGTTTAGAAGATGTCAAGTTATAAACAAATTCAGGGTCTTGTGAAGTTGAAGGCTCAAGTTTCGCAGGTTCCTTCATTCTCCTCATCCTCTGACTCCAGGGAGAATGAGTGTGGGGGCTCAGGAACGGGTAGTCCTTCACCGTGAGGTACCGGGCGTATAGCAGAGGGTATATTTGGATATTGTAAAATCCACTTTTTCTTCTTGCAAATACCTTTCTTGACTGGAGACACCATGCAGAAGTAACAATTGCTGACATGATCTGTTGGTTCCCTCCACACCATTGGCACTGCAAAAGACATAGATTTCCTTTTCCGATTCAACCACTGGCAAAGGTTTGTTGCACAAGTATTGCAGCATATGTGTAGGGCCCAGCTCTTGTCCTGATCTCCAATCTTACAGCCAAAATAAAGGTGATAGGCTTTCCTAATCACGGCGGTTATAGCATGCTTTTGTGATGCAAAAGTCAATTCTCCACAAACATAACAGAAATTATCTACACTGTTCACGCAATTACGAGACATCTTTGTTCAAATTAGGCTGAAAAAAATTCAGTTTCAAAAGCAAACACGAAAAAGAGTTTGACAAGGGTGCACCATATGACTTCCGCGAATGAACTGATGCTGTGGCGTAATATGTAGATGCCTGTGACACATCAACGCCTTGACTCTACTGCGCATTATATATTTTTTTTATTTTAATAAATTAATGTAATTACATTGCATTTTAATAATTTTAAATTAGGTAAGGTTAAGTTAGGTTAGTATTCCATTTATATTAATATCAAAAATATTATGGGAAGCAATATGTTAAAATGATCCAATCTATTTCTTAATAAATAATTTACAAATACATAATGTAATAGATAAATTTAAAATTACATTTTATTGTATATATATGTATATATTGACATTAATTTATTAAAATAAAAAAATATAACTGCGCATGTGCAGTAGAGTCAATGCATCGATGTGTCACAGGCATCTACATATTACGCAACAGATGCAGTCCAGTTAGTAGGGTGCAGGGTTGCCTGATATCTTTATAAATAAAGCCAATTGGCAATTTTAGGCATCATTTTCGTATTCAATGACCCAAAATTAGTAAAGATTGACTACTATTATTTCCGAAGCATTTTGGCTGTAGACCAGTGAGCTATCAGTTCAATTTTTACCACTAAACCACAACTAAGTAAATTAATGCTTAGCGAACCATATTATTAAACTCACTCATGAATTTAATTTTGACCAGTAATATAAATTGTTTTCTTCTTATGAAACACCAATATTTTTATACTTTTAAATCTTATGTTCACGGATTATTTTAACTTTACACTTACATTATATAATTGAAGACAAGGTTATGCCTTGATTGAAAATCAAGTATGCCTTCGAAAACAATGTAGTCTCGCATGACATGAATTAAAAGCCTAAGGCTCAGAAAAAATATTCTCTCGCTAGTAGCCCTAGGAGTTAAATGCATTAAATTTACTAAATTAAGATCATTTTAAATATATGCCCTACTTCCCACAGGCTCGAATAGAGAAACTGAAATAAAATTAACAAGGGAGGACAAATGATTTTAAGAAGGACAAACTTCTTCTGACTCCTCTGACTCTCTCTATCTCAGTGTACTTCTTAACCCTCTGACTCTCTGATGTGTTGCCTTTTTCATCAAGTAGATTTCATTGTTACATTCATGCTTTACACCTGATCTTTAGTTTATTTATGATTGCAACTACAACTTAAGAGAAATTAATGCGTGATTTCGATAGTTTTTATATTTTCCTAATTATTCTACAGTATTCAACTAACTTTATTTGCCTATTTTATATTAAATCTCTTACTTATATAGATCTGGTATTATTTGAAAACTAATTTGTCCTTAAGAACATGATTGAGCAAGACTAGAGGTGGGTATTACGTCACAAACAAACCTATGCCTGATTGGCTAACCTCATTTACATGTATAAACAAAACCGAATCTGTTGTTCTGGCTTCGTGGTTCAGTTATGTACTCTTGGCCAAATTCAGAATAGGCCCATTTCCTACCTTTTACAATTTATCTATTAAACCTAACTTACATTTATAAATTTTTATTTTATATTCATTATTAAATCCTGAGTTTACAATTTCAACACTTCACCTGATACATGTGCATCATTCTGTTGTTTCTCGATGTCAAGTGTGCACGACTGGATTTTGAACGCTTGCGCTAATTTATTTTGTTTCTTGCTTTTTTTTTTTTTAACACAAACACCAATAATACTCATACTATATTTGTACTGTCTGCAGCTAAAGTGCGTGTGTGTTTTTATACTATTGTTGGGTGTGAACAACTGTTCAGAATCGATCTGTATTCGACTCCTCATTATAAATTTATTTCTTTTATGAATTTATTATGTAAACCTTCACACTGTTGTCTCAATTGTGAAATAATAAATGATTTTTCTTTATTTAAAAAAAAAGTGTACACACATCATAACTCATAATTTGAAATATATTATTTGAAGGACTACTATTACTGAAAAGAACTGCTAACCTGATATACTGCTGGTCTATAAAATTGTAATGTGAAGAAGTGGTTGAGAAAGTAAATGAATTTGGGGAAGAAGGTGAGAGGAGCTCTTTTAGTCCTACTTGTTCTTCTGGTAGAAGTCCAACTGGCTCTTCCATTGACTCTTCAGATTCTGTTTTAATGTCTGGAAGAACCTACAAATAGAATAAGATTTTACATATAACCTATATGAATCGTACACATTCATCTATACTGAAGAGGTAGAAATCAGCTCTTAACCTAATATACAGCATGTAAAATTTTTCCTTGTTTTCAGTAGTTTAGAACTGTAAAATTAAAATACTGTAGTAATAAAGCCATACACAATTATGTATGTTCTGTTTATTTTGAACAATGTCACCACAAACACTACTTTTTGTTAAGGTAGAGCCCACAGCTATTAGAAATATTTTTCTAACTACACCTACCTCAAAACTTCTTTGCTTTAAGTATTCAGTGGTGGTAGCCATAATTTTGTCTCCTTTTACATCCTTCATTGTAATCATAACACCTATTTTGGTACAAGTGAAGACGTAAAACTTAAGGAATTAATCTCATACTAATGTTATTCATGTTATTTGCCAGAGTAATCACTCCACTGTAAAAAAGTAAAATAAAATAAAATAAATAAATATACCTCCTAGAATGGTGCCTTGTCTCGCGCGAATCTAAGTCAACAAATACTAACATGGGTACAAAATCAGTAAGTACAGTAGGCTAACTAAAATTATAGTGAGTAATGTAACTTCTCCATACTGACCTCTTTGCCTAACCTGATCAGCCGAGATGTAGGCCTACCCATATTTTGTGATTTGCAATTACATTTCAACCTAATCACACTTAGATGAACTGAAAAAAACATTTTGACCTAAGATCATCTGATATCAAAAACATGGCTATCTTGACACAAATATTGTATATAGAATATAAATTTAAAGTGATCTATTAAATATATAGGAACAGGAACTTCATAGTTAATGAGAGTGTATAGTATTTGACTCTTGGGCTAGAAGGGTTAAAAGCCAAGTTTTAACCAGGTTTTCATCATGTATATGGTACACTCGAAGTGACATGCGACTATCTTAATTATGTCTTCAGCCACATGGTTATTGGTTTCTAGTCCATAACTTCTATAAACATTAATGTAACTTCTAAGTAATAATTTATACTCAAGTTAGCCCCTATGCTAAAGATAACTATATTTCTTCCACGACCCCGCAAGGGGGTTCTAAGCTCGTGCTCTTGAGTGCTCTTTGTGCTCGTTTGTACGTGCTTGTTCCTGGAGGTTTCACGTGCGCCCTCCCGGCCCTAGCACCCAAGGATGATGGGGCTCGACCCTGCAGTCCTTGGTCTTTTTCCACTTCGACTGTCCCCTCCACCCTTTCTTTTTCCTCTGTCTTTCCTCTCCCTTTTTCTTTGTTTTTCTGCTGAGATATGCCCTTTTAAATAGAGGCGAATCGGTTCTTCCTGAACTTAAAAAAAAAAAAAAAAATTTCTTCCACGAGTCTCAATGTAATTCATGAACAATACTTAATGTACCAGTATTTTAATAGCTACTTTAAAAATACATTTTTTTTTCTATTAACAATATGAAGGGATGAAGTGTAACTTGTTTTCAATATTCTTAAAATGGTAACAGTACTGGTAATTCAAGATAGGTAAGTTAAGGTTAAAACGCATTATATGCATTTTTAATGCAACCACAAGAAGAACTACGTTGGAATGACATCAATGCTCCCACATATACTCATGATCTTTGATACAAGGACCCGATTCTTGCTTGTGACACATTGTGTTGTGACAATACATACGCTTACAAAGTTTCATAAATTTATGTTGAGTAGTTCAAAAGTTACGGTATGGACCAAAAAAGTTGTCTGACCTTTGACCTATACTTGTGACTGACTTTTGATGCGAGGACCTGATTCTTGTTCATGGCAATGTCTTGTGACAATACACGCATAATAATTGGATTTTTAATGTAATGCTTTTTATTTACTTCTAATGATATGTTTGTATACAGTACCAACTCATACTGTACTGCAAACTTTAACAGTTCTCCTATACTGACTTTCACTTAGCTGCACTGAACTCTGGTAGCATGTGTCTGATTAGGCCTAATAGATGGGGCACCAAAATGAAATAGATTTTATACAGTTTTATTCAATTAAACTTTTGAAACATGGTGATTAAAAGGAGGGGGAGAATTAAGATGAATATGACATGGTAAAAAAGAGGAATTTAGTCAGCCTGAGCTGATTATAATTAATGGAACTTACATTAAACAAGCAATATGAAACAATGCATCTTTCAATCATGAAGCTCTGCAAAAACATGTTTTAAAATGAAGCACAGGATTGCCAACTGTAAATTCTAAAACTAACTATCCTGCACTGAACTCTGGTAGCATGTGTCTGATTAGGCCTAATAGATGGGGCACCAAAATGAAATAGATTTTATACAGTTTTATTCAATTAAACTTTTGAAACATGGTGATTAAAAGGAGGGGGAGAATTAAGATGAATATGACATGGTAAAAAAGAGGAATTTAGTCAGCCTGAGCTGATTATAATTAATGGAACTTACATTAAACAAGCAATATGAAACAATGCATCTTTCAATCATGAAGCTCTGCAAAAACATGTTTTAAAATGAAGCACAGGATTGCCAACTGTAAATTCTAAAACTAACTATCCTACTCCCCCATCATACCAACTAGTATTTTAAAATTAATTTCCCTCTCTCTCTCTCTAAACAGTTAATATAAAACAAACTTCTGATAATAATCATGTCAAATTGCATTAATTAACAATCACATTAATTCCATTTATTACACACACGAGTATGAAGTTGTAGGTTTTCCTAATTTTCACTTTTCTGGTCTATTTTTAATTTAATTCTGTTAATCTAGTTAGGAGTTTTCAATGATTCCATTGACTCCCTATGCAGGTAGATAAGTTCAACTCAATTTGATAGGGCATTTTACCAGAAACAGAGCTCTAGGGTTAGTGTGAAAGCATAGTCCAATATTTTGCCTAAATAGCCTCTATATTGAATTCAAGAAAAAACAGGTTAATAGACTCCACTTCTGAATCCAGATGGTACAATTTTGAAATCTAGCACTAAGGATCTAGAATTTAAGTGCATCTTGCAAGCAGGCAATTTACTGTTGTGCATGCAAATCCATTTTTATTACACTGCAAGTATGTACCTTTTTTTATATATACAGGAAGGAGGGGCCAAAGGCAAATGCCTGCAAAAGCACCCCTCCCATAAAAGAAGAGAGCCAAAACCAAGGTCCAGGGTTTTCAAGATGCCTAGAGACACTGCGTTTGAAAGATGGGAGGTCATAGACAGGAGGAAAGATGGATTGAGGAAGATTGTTCCAGAGTTGAACAGTTGAGTAGATGAAAGACTGAAAATACCAATTAACCCTTGCATTAGATAGTTGGACAGAAAAGGAATGAGAAAGTGTAGATTGTAGAAAGTTAAAGGAGGAGGCATGCAATTAGAGAGTTCAGAAGAGCAGTCTGTTATGATAGTGATAGTAAAGAGAGAGTGAGGCAACAGTGTGGTGAAGAAAGAGAGATTGAAGACAATCAGTAAGAGGCAGGGAATTGATGATGAAAAGCCTTTGATTCCACCTGGTCAAGTATGGCTATGTGGGGGTGAACAAAACCCCTGTACAGAGACAGCAACTTAGTGGGGGTGACGAAACTGCGGAGGTGGTACAGCACACCTAACCTCTTAGAAGCTGTTTTAGAGAGAGAGAGTATGTGTGATCTTTCCAGGAAAGATTGAGTAAAGGAAATGCCAAGAATGTTAAGAGAAGAGGAAGGATTGAGTTGTGTGTTGTTGAAGGTAAGGGGATAGTCATGTAGAAGATTGTGATGAGTAGAGATGGAGGAACTGAGTATTTGAGGCATTGAAAGCCACAAAGTTTTCTCTGCCCCAATCAGAAGATAGCAGAAAGATCAGAAGTCAGGTGCTCCATAGCCATACTACATGAATCATGGAAGCTTTGGCTTAGAAATCTTTAAGCCAACTGTTTCCTGTGATAATTTTTTGAGTGAATACATTAACTGACTGTGCATGTAATTACATTTAAATAAATTAAGAAATAAAACAAACAAGTAAATATGCAGTGAAGTCAGTACACTGACAATCTAGGGTCACACAACCGTACAAAGTAGCTATAGGATTCAGGTAGGTTTTTTTAAATTAAGAATTTGAGAATTGTGTAGAAAATTAATCTTGATATTCAGCAATGTCACTAACCTTACTAACCTGAATCACCATTTCATTTAAGACTAAAGCGTGTGTGTGTCTAGAACCTCCAAAAAAGAAATATTCAGTATTTTGCCCTAATTCAGAAGTGGTTCAGGCTTATTCAGTTACTTCAAGTAGTAAATAAGCAGAAAAAAATAAATTTTCATTTGATTTCTGGAAATTATTATCAGTTACAGTATACCATGGGGGAAATCAAAGTTAGCCTGAAGAAATACCGTATATTCCATTTGGTAGAAAACTAAAGACAGTCTTTCAAAACAGTTGGGCCTATATTAAATTAAGATTCAACATCATTTCAAGACTAAAATCCTCAGACAAAATCAGTTCAAGGGCTTAGTTCTAGAGATGCAAATGATTTACACTCTATAAAAGTTTTGAGTGAACATTTGTTCATCATGGGGAATAAAGAAAGAAAAATCAGGTACAAGAATAGGATTTCACAATAAATTGCATTCAATCCAGACCATTGGAAAATTAAAGAATTGGTTTACTATTCACCACTTCCAGTCTTTTTTGCACTATCCCTTTTCCATTCTTTCTGTCTATCCTCAATTTCTCTGTCATCTACCTGAACAACCTTCTTGGATCCACTTCCCACCATTCCAGTATACACTGCTTGCTGTGAGAGTTTGTGATTCTGTGTAGTGGTCCTGCTGGATAAGCATTATGAAACATACTGCATCTTTTGACCACAATCCTCTGCAAAAATGTTTTAAAATGAGGCACAAGGCTGCCAACTATAAATTCTAAAACTAACTTCTCTCTCTGCATACCAGCTAGGATTTTAAAGTTCTCTCTCTCTCAATATCATAGTTAATATAAAACAAATTTCATTAATCTTTCTATTTTATTTACTATAAGTGTGCTGAGTCATATATTCAGGCAAAATAAATATTAGGTTTCATTTCATGCAAATTCAATTTCAAATCAAAAGATATAATTTTATCATTTTATAAGTAATTTGTAAAGGTGTGCTCCTAGGTTCAGACACAAATTGTTCTTCTACATCAATTTTTCTCTTTTCAATGATGAGATTCATTTCCTATGCAAATGTGTTTTTCTGGAGTTACCTTTTCTTCCCCCTAGAATAATGAACTCCCAACAAAAGTGGGCAGGGCTTTGAAGAGGGAAAATGTGGGGTTAAAACATAAAAAACAACCTAACCTAAACAGGTGTTAAATTGTACTTACAATTACTGTGGAGGTGGGAATCAAAGTGCGATCACCTTCAGATAATGGTGGAACACCATCCAACGATCTGGGTGACTATGGGTGAATAGGTCATTGGCCAAAAAATGTACAGGACATAACTCAAAAACTGAGCATTTGTGCAAGAAATGACTATCATATTTAGAATCATCATCAAAAACTGGTCTATAACAGTATAATCAATTATCTAAACCCAGGAGTGGTCCTTTTCTGTATATTAGCCAATTATTTAAATGACTTGCCATATGATGTGGTAAACAGTAGCTCATTAGTTAATTTTAAGAAAAACTTGGACACTTTCATGAATGAGTGTTTGTAGACTGTAAATAGTGTATATTTTTAGCTTAAGTTATGTAGGCTACTTTGGTAGTAGTAAATAGTTGTATGTTAATTAGCTGACTTGAGATTGATGTTTTGCAAGATTTTATTATTATAAAATATAGCTCATGAAGTCCTTGGATAATGGAACCTCAATAGGCCCCAGTGGCTTTATGTTTTTCAAATGAAGTGTAATGAATGAAAGTGTGTGTTTGTAGATTGTAAGTAGTGAGTGTTCTTCATTTAGGTTGTGTGGGCTACTTTATAAGTTGCTCTGTGGATAGTTGTATGTTAGTCAGCTGACTTGAGATTGATGTTTGCGCAATTTTATTATGAATTTTATTTTTATTATGGCAATCTTTTGTTTTTGGTACATAAAATCGAGGTTACAAATAAGGCAAATAAAATGTAGGGATGATCAGTAGTTTGGGATCTTTTCCTTTATAGCACCCCCAATTTCTTCTTTTCAGTTAGTAACACGTTTTACACAGAATATTTTCATTAAAAGTATCACAACTTAACCTAGCCAATCATTAAGGGTGTACGGTACAGTTGACCTAACCAGGCATTCAATTAACCTAACAAGTTGGTAAAGTTAAGGTTAAGTCATATTTTCATTAAATCTATAGAAAAATTATTGAATGCCCAGTAGGGTGTTCCACTTTTATCAAGTTGTGAATTTCACTACACTTTACTCTTCCCTGTACACCTTATAATCTGTAAAGCATATGTATCAAATTTGAAGCAAATTGAACACTATTTAGAGGTTGCACACTTATGTCACCTCTGATACCTTAGCCCTTTGTAACCAAATCTCAAGAATGTCCCAACTTCCAACATATTGTAATGTTTTCTTTTCTTTCACAGGTGCAAAAAGTGTTGAAAATGGAAAGAAAGATGATCTGGCTGATTGAAAAGACTCCAGTCAAAGAGCTCTTAGGAGCAAGATTGCCATCCTGGGAGCAAGTCCTCCTCTGCTTTATGTACCATCACCTGGAGCTGAAGGAAACAATCCCCTTGCCATCAAGTCTACGAGTATCAAGCTTCAAGAAGTTTGAAAGAAGGCGAATATCCCGGTGAAGACAGAGGAGAACATTAGAGCTGCTATACTAAAGCTGTACAAAGAGTACCAAAACTTGAAGAAGAAGTCGAGAGAGATGGACAAAGCCATTATGAAGCGTCAGGTGTGGAAGGGAGACCTTGCTGACCTTTTTGACATCACTTGTCAAGGTGTGATGAGCATGAGTTCAGTTCTGGAGGAGGACAAGGTTTTCTTGTCCTCCCAGAGGGAGGACAGAATGAGTTCTTCAGTGGCTGGGGTGGATAGGAAACACACCATGGCTGTCAAATGGAAAGAAGCAGCAGCTAAGAAACTTGAACTTTAAAAATGAAAGCATGCTGAAGAAGCTGAAAAGATCTCCGAGAAAATGAAGCTGGATAGCACATCCTCTAGCTCAATGGTGACAACAGATGATGATGAAGATTTTGCTGCTCCATTGGCCTCTAAGTCACCTCATCATTCCAAGAACACACTTGATCCAACACTTGTGGCTACTTCAGATAGAGAACAACTCTCTATTCAACAAGCAAGCATTTCCTTCATTGCAACTGCTAAAAGTCTCAGACAAGATGTATTGCAGATTATTATTTCGCCATCAACTGTTCATGGAGCACGTGCCAAGTATCGAGAGAAAATGGCCAAACAACTTGAGGAGTCAATCTTCGAAGATCCACCTCTCTTAGTTCTGCACTGGGACAGCAAGCTACTACCCCAAGCTGCTGGCGGAAGCTCTAGAAGCTTGGAAGACAGAGTAGCTATTGTGGTGACAGGGAAGGAGTTTGAGCATCTCTTGGAGTGCCTGTTGCCCAGGATGGTACTGGTGAACAAATGGTTCAAGTCGTCATCCAGGAGCTGTAATGATTTGGAATTTAGGACCACATCATTGGCCTCTCATTTGACACTATGGCATCCAATACCAGACTTCTGCAAGGGGCATGTATGAGAATTGAACAATTCCTTGGTCGGTCACACTTGTGGTTGCCTTGCCATCACCACATTTATGAGCTCATTTTGAAGGATGTCTTTCATAAGTCCCTGGGGCCAACAAGTGATCCTGAAATCCTGTTGTTTTGACGATTTCAGCAGCATTGGGACTTTATTAACAAATAGTTTCAAAACCATGATCGATGAAGAAGAGCCAGCCACTAGGTACTTGGAAGATGAACAAATCAGGATGGTGAGTTATCTTCGTGGAGTCATTGAAAGTTCATGTCACCCGAGAGAAGATTATGAGGAACTCCTCAAGCTGTCGCTCCTTTTTCTTGGAGGCTAGGGTGGAGCCAAGTTCTCCTTCAGAACTCCAGGAGCCCATCATCAAGCCAGGTGGATGGCGAAAGTTATCTATGTGCTGAAAATGGTTTTGTTCCAGGACCAACTGGAACTCACAGACCAAGGGGTGAAGGGATTGCATGACATAGCCCTTTTTAAGTGTTTCATTTATGTCCAGTTCTGGCATGAGGCAGTGGTCAGTAGGTGGGCCCTGAAAAATGACCTAGACATGATTCAACTGTTGATTTCGTATCCAAACAAGGACCTGGGTCAGGCTGCCTTGAGAGTTGCCAAAAGGCATCTATGGTCTCTCTCGGAGACTCTAGTCAGCTTGGCTTTCCTTGATGAATGGATATCACCAAATGAGAAAGAAAAGATGTTCCAGGCCTTGAACAAACCTGCGTCGAGGAAGGAACCCAAATGACTCGAGTGGAAAATCCTGACTTTTGAAGGCAAGGATCTGAGCAACTTTGTCACTCAAAGGACAAAGACATTCTTTGACAACTTCAGCATCAGGATGTCAACAACGTAGAGGAGTACACCAAAAATGATGACTCGAGAGAGTCAGTCAATGCGCTGAAAGTTGTAAATGACACAGCGGAGGGGGAATTGCATTAATCAAGCAATTCAATGAATCAGTCAAGGACGAGAAGCAAAAACAATTCTTGTTGCAGATTGTTGAACATCATCGAAAGGAGGTGCCAAAAAGAACCAAGGCAGGAACATCCTTGTACCAATTCAAAAATTGATTCGGATTTTCTGATTTTAATACTAGAGTTTTTTATTTTCTGTGCTTCCAAGGGAAAATTGTTTATTATAAATTATTTATTATAAAAGGTTCAAATGTGTGCAACCCCTAAATATCACTTGATCATTTTCAAAATTGGTGCACATCTTGCTTACATGAAAAAGAATAAAAGCACAAGCAAAGTGGAGAAAAATATTGACCTTTGATATTTTCCTCTGTATGAGTGAAACACCCTAAATTGCCCAGTTAGGTCAACTGCACACCCTTGACAATTGGTTAGGTTAAGTCATGATATTTTCATTAGTTTTAATGAAAATATTGTGTTAAATTTGTTACTAACTGAAAAGAAGAAATTGGGGGTGCTATAAAGGAAAAGATCCAAAACAAATGATCATCTCTACATTTTATTTGTAGCCTGTAAACACAGTTCAGAGAACTTTTGGGTGATCTTTTGATTTTATGTAGCTATCTAAAATGAAAGAGCACTGCCTTATTTGTAGCCTTGATTTTACATACCTAAAACAAAAGATCGCCTTTATTATTTTCCTTAGTGGTAGGCTAACATTACTTTGGCACAAATTTAAGTCTTATGCCTTAAGTCACTTGTCATATGAGGTGGTAAAAGGTAGCCCCTTGGTTAGTTTTGGCTGGAATTTGGACACTTTCATGAATGAGAGAAGGAATTTGTAGTGTGTAAATAATATATATATTCTTAGCTTAAGTTAAGGCTACTTGGTACAGGGTGTCTACAACTCTTTATAACATGAAAAATTATCACTTTTACAACTTTTGCTGTAAAATTCTTTAATGACTTTTGGGAGCAATCCAAGAATAAGCACCTCAATCCAAATTAAAGGATTTTAACATCAACATTCCTCAAAAACTTTGTCCAGGTCATTGCTTGATATATATTGAAACCTACAGTAAAATTATGAATGTCCAGTTAGGTTAATTGAATGCCAGGTTAGGTCAACTGTATGCCCTTGATGAATGGTTAGGTTAAGTCATGATATTTTCGTTAAGACTAATGAAAATATCATGACTTATCCTAACCAATCATCAAGGGTGTACATAATTAACCTAACTGGGCATTCAATTAATCATTTTAGAGAAATCCAAAAATAAGTACCCTCATTTGACCCCAATCCAAGAAAAAGCACCCTAAATTGATTTGGTGTACTTATTCTCGGATTGCTCCAACTTTTGTTTCTATATATATATATATATATATATAATATATATATAAGCACTCCTTGATTTATGTAAGAGTTATGTTCCTGGACCCATCATTAGGCAAGTCAAATTTTACATAAGTTGAAAATTAAGGTAAACTGTGTACATAGCCTATCTACTCAATGTGAGATGTGTAATAACTGTCATAAAATGATGCATGTGTACAGTACTACAGATAAACAGAACAGAATGTATAAAATAGTAAATTATAAAGATGAATTTTAACTTTATGCATACTCCATAAAAATATTGGTGCTACTATAGTGTGATTCCTACCTCGATTCGGCAGTCTACCTTTTAATTATAGCTTCTTACCTTGTTTACTAATTGTTTGTTTACATTCCAATGTCCATCACCCTTGATGATTCGTTAGGTTTAGTCATGATATTTTCGTTAGTTTTAACAAAAATATCGTGACTAAACCTAACCAATCATAGGTAGACCACATACTGTAGTAGCACCGAAACTATTTTTTAAATAAATAAAATTTAATAATAAATAGCATTTTATATTTATTATATTTTCATTTATACCTTGGATAGGAATCACACTCTACAGTACTGTAGTTTCGAACCAAAATGGGTAGGAATCACCCTATAGTATCGAAGTCACCGGTAGGAATCACGCTATAGTAGCACCAAAATATTTTGCAATTCGAATCATAAAATATTTTTTGTGTAACTTCAAATTTACATGTCAATGATACGCAAGTCAAGGAGTGCCTGTATATATAAAGCCAAAACAACAGACAATTAACATTTGCAGACAAATAGCCTAATAAACAATTTTAGTATACATTTATTTATTAATACTTCATATTTTTTATTATTTCATTTTTGTCATTACTATTTCACATTTGCTAACAAATACCAGTGTGCAATAGTAACAAAAATTTGATTTTATGACCTAACAGTAAATTTTATGCAGTATCCTTGCTTTTACAGTCCTAAATTATTATTTGTAAATTCAGTACCTTTTACAGTCTAAAATTATCTAACCTATATAACATATTTTCACAGATTGCAGTTGTTTAAATTTAGTAGTTTTTGAGCAAGTTGTCAAGATTGAGACACTTTTTAAATTAATATTACAAACAGCATTGATGGGCATTTGCTGCACTTTTTCCAGTTTTCTATGAGATGAGATGAGTTGCAGTACTTTTCCATTATACCTCTGCAAACTGACAATTAGTTAGGTTTAGTGGTAATATTTTCATTAAAACTAATGAAAATACTATGATTTAACTTAACCAATCATCTATATATATATATATATATGCAAATAACTGCAATGACCGCGCAGTATATAAATGAATAGAAACGACATAAGTATTAAGGAACGTTTCTGCACACGAGGAGGAGAGATAACGAAATAATGAAAAATGAGGCGAACCGCCTGGGAATCGAACCCAGGGCCTTCCAATTGCCGTCCGACCGGCAATTGGAAGGCCCTGGGTTCGATTCCCAGGCGGTTCGCCTCATTTTTCATTATTTCGTTATCTCTCCTCCTCGTGTGCAGAAACGTTCCTTAATACTTATGTCGTTTCTATTCATATATATATATATAATATATATATATATATATATATACAGGGTGTCCCATAAGTCCGGCATCATAGGAAAAATAATAAAAAAAGGCAAAACAAAAGCTTTTATTTACAGAACATGCTCAATATGTCCACCATTGTTTTCAATACACAAATTCAGACGTGATACCCAGTCAGCAAGCACACGGTGAATGATGTCAGGAGTAATGGTGTTACATGCCCAATAATGCGCTGCTGCAAATGTTCAACAACTCCTAATTTTCTCTGCGTATACCAGCGCTTTCAAGTGGCCCCAGAGATAAAAATCTAGTGGCATGAGATCTGGGCTTCTAGCTGGCCATTTCACAGGCCCTCAATGTCCTATCCAATGACCAGGGAATTGTTGGCACAGGTATTCCCTTACTTGGGTGCTGTAATGCGCAGGAGCGCCGTCTTGCTGGAACCATGTTGGGAAATTTCCTTCTTCATTCAAGACACTGGGAAATGCTTCTTCCTTGAGCATACGTAGGTAGGTGCCTCCAGTGACACGTTCATTGAAAAAGAGGGGGCCTATGATCTATGTTCCCTCTAATTTTTTTTAGTCTGTGTGCGCAAGAAATTTTCGTTGTGCATACATTTAGAGTCATGGTGAAAAATTGTGCAAACTTTTCTGAGTGCTATTATCTTCAAAATGAAATATATATAAATACTAAATACTTAATAAATATTATTTCCATAAGGTGATAGCTTGATCATTACGGTACTATTAAATGGATATTAAAAAACTGTTTACAATATTATATATTCTTAAAAAAGAAAACATTTTATCCATTCTAAAAATATGAATAAAATAAAAATAAAATAAAATTCAACAAAATAAAGAAATAAAATAAAAATAACTAATTGAAACTGACTATTTTAGTTATCATTTCTCAACAATTTTTAGCATTTAGCAATTTAAAATAGACTCAAGATTAATACATGATTTTATCCATTCAAAAAATAGGAATAAAATAAAAAATAATTTTATTTTTTATGAATTATGAGGTAATTACTCTTCGTTTTTATGCAAAAATAAGAAAGAGAAGGTTTATATTCAATGCGTTAATGGATAAAAGAAAAAAAATGCAAATACATAGAGGAAAAAAAATCTGTATTGCGTAATTGCGCAGACGTCGGCGAAGTCGGGCGGAAGGGGTTAATACTTAAAATAGCGACTATAGAGTATGTTGATGCAAATGGTCAGACCTTGTGTGACGGTATATTTTTGAAATTTACATCATCTACTGTCGTGACTCATGATACGCTTGAGCCTGTGCGCATTTTATTTTGCTGTGTGCGCGGGTTTCACAACACGTGTGTGTGCGCACACGCGCACACCTTAGAGGGAACATTGCCTATGATGCGATCCTTCCAAATGCCACACCATACCATCACCCGAGATGCACCTTGTTCCTTTGAAGAGGTATACCAGTGAGGGTTGTTTTGAGACCAGTAGCGGGTGTTCTGTTGATTTACCCCATCATTTCCATAAAAAACAGCCTCATCACTGAACAGAATGGTAGATGGGAAATTGGCATCCCGAGCATAAGAAAAATATGAATTATGGTTTGTAGAAATAAAAAAATATGAATTTCTCCTATGATGCCAGACTTATGGGACATCCTGTGTGTGTGTGTGTGTGTGTGTGTGTGTGTGTGTGTGTGTATATATATATATATATTTCAACTGCAAAGAACACGCAGTATAAATAACGTAAAGAATGACGCTTGTATAGGAGAACATTCCGCGTAAGATGTTCTCCTATACAAGCGTCGTTCTTTACGTTATTTATAATGCGTGTTCTTTGCAGTTGAAATATATATATAAATACGGCATGCGGGAGGTGCCCCCCTCAGGGCATTGGTTTCTGCGCGTATGTAGAGGAATTACGACTTCTGATCGATTGAGGACCATGGTGTAGTGGTTATCATATCTGACCGGCAATCAGAAGATCCTGGGTTCGATTCCCGGGTGGTTACCTCCTTTTTTCATCTTACGCGGAATGTTCTCCTATACAAGCGTTGTTCTTTACGTTATATAATATATTAATATATATATATATATATATATATATATATATATATATATAATTTGGTTCTACATAATTTAGTACCATCACACTATGTTAGAATTTAGGACTGTAAAAGTGAGGATATCCTTTTTATGACCTTTTAATTTTTTTTACTTTTTTGGTAAACATGGTAACATGTTAAAAGTTTTTATAGTGGGCACACAAGGGGGCCCTTCGGCCCATCTGGGTGGCTCCACTGTTAATATAAACAAACCACAAATACAGTTACATGCAAAATTAAGATACAACTGATCTCTGCAAATTGCAGATTGTCACACATCTTCCAGCTGTACATTAACTTTAAATCTTTGGGACCTGTGGATTTTCTTCAATACCACTACCATACTAATTTTAAGCAACGTATGATTATCTCATCTCAAGAAGTTTTACATGGATCTAGAGGATCTTAGTCGCTGCTTGTCTACTACTTATATATACAGAACCTTACGAGAGTTTTGCAGACCCAGAGGATCAGGTTGTCTACTTTCTCATATGACTATACCATATGTATATAGCTATGTACGTATAACCTGAATAATACAAGCTCTACAATTAAGAGAAAAGTAGGTGGGACTGTAAAGACTGTACAGAGTATTTGAATGTACACCCATTCAGGGTCTCCCATTAGTAATTATGTCGCAAATGACATGGCCTGAAATTGAAGTAAAAAATACATTTTTCTAGTGTATTTTGGTATGCTCTGTTCAAATATGAAAATGAAAAGGTTTACTGGCAGACTATAGTCCATACGACAAATATTATTAATCCAATGACAGTTCATATACTAAGGATAGAAATATATACAACTGATTAGAAATAATACTGTAATGTCAAAGTTAATATAACCTTCAAATAGTAAAGAAGTAAAGTAAAGAATAGTAAAGAAGTAAATATAACCTTCAATTCTTGTGCAAATGAACAGAAATATGGTACATGTATGGGCCATGCAATGACAATTGTATTTCTGTTCATTTGCGCAAGAAATGAAGGTTATATTTGAACAAAGCACACCAAAATACACTTTAAAAATGTATTTTTTTACTACATTTTATACAATAAAGCATAACCTAACATGTTCATATTACGAGATCTCGTAAACAACGCATTACCACAGGAAACATGCAAAAACACCTCAAAATTAACCAGAAAAATTTGCTCTTGTCATTTTCATTTAAACTAACAAAAATATCACAACAACCTAACCGGGCATTCAATCAACCTAACCAGGCATTCAATCAACCTAACCAGGCATTCAATCAACCTAACCAGGCATTCAATCAACCTAACCAGGCATTCAATCAACCTAACCAGGCATTCAATCAACCTAACCAGGCATTCAATCAACCTAACCAGGCATTCAATCAACCTAACCAGGCATTCAATCAACCTAACCAGGCATTCAATCAACCTAACCAGGCATTCAATCAACCTAACCAGGCATTCAATCAACCTAACCAGGCATTCAATCAACCTAACCAGGCATTCAATCAACCTAACCAGGCATTCAATCAACCTAACCAGGCATTCAATCAACCTAACCAAGCATTCAATCAACCTAACCAGGCATTCAATCAACCTAACCAGGCATTCAATTAACCTAACCAGGCATTCAATTAACCTAACAGGTTAATATTGGTTATTTCACCTAAATATCTTCTGATCTTTTCGTATTAGGCACTCACTGTCACATTTCGGACAAGTTAAGGATGAGAGAACGCAGTAACTGATAAAACCATCCAATGCTTTCTCTTCATCTAGGGCACATGACGAATTAAGTTCTCAAAGTCAGAAACCACACAAACAGCACGTCATAATTCTATCACAAACACGACCAAACTGAATCCAATTAGAAAAAAAAAATAGACAGAACAGAAACCAACCAACTAATAAAGTCGCAGAGTAGCGAAAAAATATTTTATGAAAAAAAGTACATTATATCCAAAACAGGAAATATTCACTATAAAAATGTAACTTGTATTTTTTTCTATAATCTTGCATTTCCACAAAAAATGATTAGTACCATCGTAAAGAGCATGAAAAATAGTGCTAGTGAAACAATCTCTCATTTCTTGTTAGCCCCTGTGTCCAGCCAAATATTAACCAACAAAAGCATTTCATAAATTCAAAAGAACTAAAAATGGCACAGACTCCGAAATACATAAAAGTAAAAGAAGCATTTGCAAGAAAGCAATCAGAGATAGCAAACGAGACCTAGAAAAAAGTCTAGCCAAGAATTCAAAAAACAATCCTAAGAAGTTTTTCAGTCACTTCAATTTGAAAAGTAGAGTGAAAAAGAAAATTGGCCCCCTCCATATAGATGATGATCTTGAAATAACTTAAGAACTAAACAAATACTTCTCATCAGTATTTGCAAATTAAAATTTAAATAATATTCCTGATCTTATACTACCAGGACAAGATAGAGAAATAAATGAATTAAGGGTAACAAAACTAGATATCCTAAAAGCAATAGATAAATTAAAAATGGAAAAATCTCCAAGTTGCCAAAAAGAATATATATAGCACAGGCACTAGAAATTATTTTTAATAAATCATTGATATTTATTGAAATTCCAGAGGATTGGAAGAAAACAAATGTGGCTCCAATCTTTGAAAAAGGAAATAGAAACTTGGCAAAAAACTACAGACCCATCAGCCTCACCTCCATTATTTGCAAATTACTTGAAAGTATCATTAGAGGTTAAAGTTACCAAGTTCCTTGAAGAGTGCAACCTTATAAATGATAGCCAGCATGGCTTTTGAAATGGAAGGTCCTATCTAACTAACTTGATTGAATTTTATGATGGAGTCCTATTGCATTTGGACAATAAAGAGCCAGTAGATATAATATATGGTACTTAGATTTTGCAAAGGCATTTGATACTGTTCCTCATGCAAGATTGTTGGTAAAAGTTAGAGCCCATAGTATAAGAGGTCATATAGCCAACTGGATAGAAGAATGGCTGAGAAACAGAAAACAGAGTTTATCTAAATGGAAATAAGTCTACTTGGAGACCCATATTGAGCAGAGTCCCACAGTGGTCTGTGCTGGACCTTTGCTTTTTGTTGTCTATATAAATGATCTAGAGAAGGGCCTATCATGTAAAACCTCAAAATTTGCTGATGATACAAAATTAGGCCATAATATTAAGTCAGTAGCAGGAGCAATGATAATACAAAAAGATTTAGGCATAGTGACAGCCTGGGCAGATAAGTAGGAGATGAGATTTAATGTTGATAAGTGGAAGGTTATGCATACTGGGCCAAAAAATCCAGAATTTGAATACAATATGAATGGAATTTGGATTAAAAATTATGATAAAGAGAAAGACTTGGGTGTCACTGTGACTAATGAACTTAAACCCTCATATCACTGTATGGAAATCAGAAATAAAGCAAATGCTACACTCAATCTCATGCAGAAACACATTGAATACAAATCACCCAATATTATAAAGCAACTATACATTTCATATGTGAGACCCCTCCTCGAATACTGTACATTCAATTTAATAGTCCCTATTTGATACAAGATATTGAAAAACTGGAAAGAGTACAGAAATGAGCAACAAGAATGATCCCATCTCTAAGACAATTGACATATAAGGAAAGACTAGCATATCTAAACATGTTCTCATTAAAAAGGAGGAGGTTAAGGGGTGATATGATAGAGGTGTATAAAATGATAAAAGGGTTGGATAAGATAGATTTTGATTCTCTTTTCATTAAAGATCACAATAACCATTAACCAGACTAGAGGTCATAGTATGAAATTATATAAGGTAAATTTATAGTATTACACCTGTCTCCCTTTGGAGGTGAAATTTGTTTTTCCTATGGTTTTTGATGTGTTTTGAATGAATCTGACCTTCAAAGCCGTCGGAAATGACTCATTTTTGAGATAACCCCCCTCCCCCCAGCCGGCAATCGAAAACGAGTCATTTCCGACGATTTTGAAAGTCAGATTCATTCAAAACACATCAAAAACCATAGGAAAACCATAAATTTCACCTTCAAAATTGACCTAACCTAACCTATCTACAATGCCACAGTTTCTGGTCTTGACGATATATACACTCCGTTTTACAATGTGGACACTTCACTACTGTCGGTAGAACACCGTGAGCACGCAGAAACTCAACACTTTTTTCTAAATTTTCATAGAAAGCAACAATACAGCAGTAATAATTGAACGAACACATGTCACACAAAGCCATTCCGGTAGCAAACTAATTCAAATTCGAAATGGATAGAGCGCAGTGATTGGGCAGACATGTGAAGGCAACACAAATGAACGTACGAACACACACTAGATACACACCATAAAACATTTATATCTCGAAAATGAAGCATTTGCGACGGAAATGCTATAGAAGAAAAGTGTCTTAGAATTAAAAAATCTACCTAATGAATATATAATAATTGCTGGATGTTAGACGGGTGTAATACTATAATAATACCTTATTTAAGCCAAGATATAGAACAAATTTAAGAAAACATAGTTTTACAAACAGAGTAATTAAGTTTTGGAATAGTCTGTCAGAAGAAGTGGTGACTTCAGATACACTTGATTCTTTCAAAAGAAGGTTGGATAGTTTGATATCTGCAAGGGACATCTGGTGATAGTGTTTAAGCCCATTTTTATTGCATGAATGGTACTAGTTTATTTCATATATATTATGTGCATTTAGGTGATAGATCCCACAGCTCAACACAAGTGTTGTGGGATATAGGGAGACAGCATCTTGGGTTAGGGGATACTCTCTGTCCTTACACACCCTATTTAAAGAGATTCCTCTGCCAAGCGGTGCCTCCCATAGTACTGTGAGGTATTGAAAAACTCATGATCTTCACTTGCCCTACAAACACCTTTAAATGGGAGACCCAAAATAGGTGCACACACATTTCTACATTACTGTACAGTCTTTACAGCCACACCTACACTTTTCTTCCTAAGTATATATATTGTAATGTATATAGTTGTAAATTGTGACTTGGTCCGCAATTGATATGGACAGTGACTTATTTTTGGTTGGCAAGGTACTGGTATTGATGGGTACCGTAATGAAATTGACTGGATTCTTTGGATCTGATATATTTGCATGTCAGTTATAAATAGATAAGATAATGTAACATATTTGTGGATAGTAGCCTATTATGACTTTGATCCTCTGGATCCAGAGATTCTATCTTTGGAAAATATATAGAAAACAGCGCAACCCGAAGTATGATGTAAAAAACATTTTATTAGGTCAATTTCGATGTGCTGAAGCCAAATCTGGGTCATTCTCTGTCAGATCAACCAAAAAAAATTGAAATTAACACCCTCATCTCTCATATTTTGCTGAAATTTGGTTTATAGGGAGTTTGTGAGCCCTGAATCCATTTCTGAAATTATAAGGTCAATCCGACCAACGGTTCAAGAGATATGACCTCGGGCAATTTGAGGTCACTCGCGAGGTTACTAACATTTGGCGAGCCATAACTTGGGTAATAATTGTCATAATTATATAAAAGTATATATATTTAGAATCAGAAAATGACAAGGAATCCAAATATGCAAGTTTTAGAACTCTAGGTTGAAAAATAAAAAAGTTACACTGTAACCAAAATTTGAGGTCATGATTTGACCTCTGGGGTATCAAATGAGAATTTTTTTTTAAATGTAAAAAATGAAGGCATAGGCATTGGCTATTAGAATCAGCAAAAAAAAGTTTGTTTATGTTAGTATTTTTATGTAACTAACATATAAGTGAACACCATATTCATAAGTTGTGCATCAATTCTACCTATTTTTTCACACTTAAGCTCATAATTTGACCTATAGAAATTAAAATTACATTTTTTATAGATATAAAAAACAAAGTCAGAGTTCTTGACTAATAGAAACAATCATAAAAGTTTGTTTTGTGGTACTTTTCATGTAACTAACTTATAAGTGAACACCATATTTATAAATTGCTTGTCATTTCAAGGAATTTTTATATCTTAGCTATCAATTTGACCTCAAGCTCCAAGAATTTAATAAAAATTGTATTTCACTGCTAATCTACACTGGCAATAATAGTTATAATAGTGAAAGGGGAAACTAAGCTCACATGTAGCCTAAACAAACCTGTTGAAACATGTTGCTACTTGTCTAAGTGCAGAATCAACACAGATAGTTGCAAAATTCCTTGTCTACAGGTTAGTACAGTTCCAGCCAGCACTGTGGGTGGCTGGTGGTATGGTGTTTTAATGAGCCTCAGAGACTATCAAGGCCTAAAATATTAAGTGTGTATAGCTATATATTTTCTAAAAATATATATTACCTAATTGTAAATCCTATATCTTTACAGATCAAAATACAATGGTTCGGCACTTGAAATACTGCCAGGACCCTATTCAAAAACACAAGAAACGCATAACAATCAATCTTAGAAAAGTGACTGATGTACTTGTTGAAAAATGTGCTGGAAGAGTGAAAAAAGACTCATTGTTGTGTGTGAACTGCTGGACACTGATAATGAAAAACCCCACTATACTTAGTACCACTGAAAACAACGAGTCTGAGCAGGATTCAAATGAATCATCTACTATCAGTGGCTTGAGTAACATCTCTTCAATTCAAGATCTGGACAATGACAGTGATTGCTTGATAAAGGAAAATCCTTCAACTTCAGTTGAACCAGTTCTAGCATTTCTGGACCAAACACCAGTTAAAAAAGTAAGTAATAAATTAATATAATAACTTATACTTTACTACAAGGTCTGTTTGATCTACTATATAGCCAATTATATAGCATTTAAGGTACTATAATTAATATTTAATTACTAATATTCAGGTGTGTGAAACCTTTTTTTCTGTTCTTTTCAGAAGGGCTGTCATTAAGCCAGAAAAAGCGCAAGGCTCGTGGTAAGCTATCATCTGCTCAGAAACACCTGAAGGAGAGGCTAGAACTCAGTTATGGTGTTCAAATTACCGAGGAGGTAAGTGATACTTCAAAACCTGAAACTAAATCTGAAAAACATCTAGACAAATTAATGAATGAATTGAAACAGTCATTCCTGGAGAGCAAATGTCACCATCACAAACTACAAATATTGACACTCTCACCATACACAATTGAAAAAACAGCTAGTTTCTTTCAAACTACAACATACATGGTGAAAAGAAGCCATTCACTTAAATCAGAACATGGAATCCTTCCAAAGATTCCACTAATGAGCAAAGGAAAAGTGATATCTGAAGAACACAAAGATATAGTTAGAAGATTCTATGAGTCAGAAGAGGTTAGTCGTATGTGTCCTGGCCAAAAGGATTGCGTGAAAGTTATCAGTGCTGAAGGTGCAATGAAGGTGCAAAAACGATTGGTCCTCGGGAATTTAAGAGAGATGTTTGAACTATATAAAAATGATGAAAAGAATCCCAAAATAGGATTTTCCACATTTGCAAAATTACGGCCATCATATTGTGTGCTTGCCGGTGTGGTGGGACTCATTCTGTCTGTGTCTGCACATACCATCAAAATCCAAAATTGCAACTGGCTGCATTGGGAGAAAGAGGTCTTTCATACAAGGATCTTATGGATTACAGTGTCTGCAGTACAGAAAGAGAGACTTGCATGATGCAACTTTGCAATGATTGCCCAAGAGAAGAGGGTGTCCTGGATTTTCTGAGTTACTTGACAGTGTGAAATCAGCTCCAAATGAAATATCTTACAAGCAATGGGTGACTGTTGACCGTTGTACAATGGTTGATAAGGTGGAGCCACTTCATGAATACTTATCATCCCTAAGCATGAAAATATCCCGCATGGTTCGTCATCACTTTGTTGCTCAGCAACAATCACAGTACTTCAAGCAGTTGAAAGAAACACTACCACCTCAGAGCGAGGTAGTTATAGTAGGTGATTTCTCTGAGAATTATTCTTTCATTGTCCAGGATGCTGCCCAAGGGTTTCACTGGGACAATTCACAGTGTACAGTTCACCCTTTTGTCATCTATTATAGATCATCTGCAGACCAGGAACTTAGCCATTTTAGTGTCTGTTTCTTATCTGCATCACTAAAACACAACACTATAATGGTTTACTCATTCATATTGAAGCTTATGACATATGTTAAATTCAGATGCCCACAATTGAAGAAGGTGCACTATTTCTCAGATGGATGTGCTGGCCAATATAAGAACAGATACAACTTCACAAATCTCTGTTACCATGAAGAGGATTTTGGTCTGTCTTGTGAATGGCACTTCTTTGCTACATCCCATGGCAAAAATGCATGTGATGGGATTGGAGGAACAGTGAAAAGAGCTACTGCTCGTGCCAGTTTGCAGAGAACTACAGAGAGGCAAATTCTTACACCAGAACACATGTTTCAGTTTTGTGAAGAAAACTTGAGCAAGAAGAAAACATTTTTCTTTGTAACTACAGCTGATTTGAAAGATGCAGAAGAACGGTTGGAACATCGATTCAAGGATAGTAGGGCTATTCCTGGAACTCAGAAATATCATAGATTTGTTCCCCTAAACAAGGAAGAACTGATGGTGTATCCCATTTCAAGTGGCATTGGAGAAAAGAAAAGAATAAGGAAAAGTCATTTTACTAATGAACCTGCAATGCTTGGTAACCTAAAATGTGTCAAACCAGGAGAGTATGTTGGCTGCATTTATGACATGCAAGTTTGGTATGGAATTGTGGAGGAATATTGTGAAGAGTTTGATGATTTCACTGTGAACTTTCTACATCCCTCTGGGTCATCAGGATCAAGTGCATATTATTATCCATCAAACAAGGATTCATGTGCAGTGCCAGGACATCATATATTAACTGTAATGAGTTGTCCTACCCTAAGAGGAGGCAGCAGAATTCAATACATTTTTCCACAAAAAGAAATTGATGAGAGCATCGAGCATGCAAAAATTGTATTAGGCTAGCACATGAATCCTCTAAGTAGGTCTTCCCCTTTCACTATTATAACTATTATTGCCAGTGTAGATTAGCAGTGAAATACAATTTTACATTTTTTGCCTTTGTTTTTATATCTATAAAAAAATGTAATTTTAATTTCTATAGGTCAAATTATGAGCTTAAGTGTGAAAAAATAGGTAGAATTGACGCACAACTTATGAATATGGTGTTCACTTATGTGTTAGTTACTTGAAAAATACTAACATAAACAAACTTTTTTTTGCTGATTCTAATAGCCAATGCCTATGCCTTCATTTTTTACATTTAAAAAAAATTCTCATTTGATACCCCAGAGGTCAAATCGTGACCTCAAATTTTGGTTACAGTGTAACTTTTTTATTTTTCAACCTAGAGTTCTAAAACTTGCATATTTGGATTCCTTGTCGTTTTCTGATTCTAAATATATAACTTTTATATAATTGTGACAATTATTACCCAAGTTATGGGTCACCAAATGTTAGTGACCTCGCAAGTGACCTCAAATTTCCCGAGGTCATATCTCTTGAACCGTTGGTCGGATTGACCTTATAATTTCAGAAATGGATTCAGGGCCCACAAACTCCCTATAAACCAAATTTCAGCAAAATCTGAGAGATGAGGGTGTTAGGCACTGGTTGATCTGACAGAGAATGACCCATCTGTTAACCATTTGGTGTGCAAATTACATTTTTACAGATTATAAATAAAATTATAAATTTTTGAAGTTCATTCATTTGCCCATCAATTATGTTTTGGTTCCAATAATTTTGCTCCGCGAGTCAAAGTAGTTCTTAACAGAAGCAATTTTATAACCCTTTTAAAATGTGCCCTTTTAATGTTGGTATAGCAATGGAGTGTGAAGGGTGTTCTGTTAGATACATTGAAGCTATTGTAAAGTTTTACAAAAATGATGAAGAAGCAATTCTATTTTTCCAAAAACATGGTGTTTTGCTTTCTGAGTTGTCGTGCCCAACGTGTGGTTATAATTGCAACATACGTCGTGATAAACATCAATTTGAATGCCGCAAGCAAAAAACTAATCCTAAAAATAAAAGAAAACGCAAATGTTCTTTCTATCAAAGTATTTTTAAAAACACGTGGTTAGAATGCGTACATATTCCTCCTTGGAAAAATTTATTATTTATAAATGTTTTTCTAATGAAACATTTTTCACAACAATACTGCGAGTCTCAACTCAAGCTTAGCCCAAATTCAGTGGTTGATTGGAAGTCGATGTGCGCGGAGGTATGTGAATTTTGGCACGATAACCAAGAACCTATTGGAGGTGACAACATTATTGTGGAGATAGACGAATCCAAATTTGGGAAAACTAAATACCATAGAGGGCGCCGTGTTGATGGGGTTTGGGCATTTGGCGATATAGAAAGAGATTCTAAAAAAATGTTTGTTGTGCCAGTTAAAATCGTTCTGCCGAAACACTTATCCCCCTTATTAAAAAAATTATTCTGCCTCGATCAATCATTATTAGTGACGAGTGGAAAGGGTACTCTTCCTTAAAAAATTTAAATTATACTCATTTAATGGTAAATCATTCGGTGAATTTTGTAAATCCAGAATCTGAAACACATACTCAAAATATTGAACGCTTGTGGAAAGACATAAAAAGTTGGGTATTGAGAGCAGGGAATAAAAAGGAACATTATTTTAAATATTTTGCTAGATATTTATTTTTACATAACGTCCCTAGTGATCAGAGACTTCATTTTTTCCTCAAAGCTGCGGCAAAGTTGTATCCTCCCAATGTTTAAGTTAAAGGTAAGTTGATTTGATTATTTTACTCTTAGGTTAGGTTGTTAGTTTTCATGTGCTTGTTAGCCATTTTTTAGGCAAATGCTTCAAAATAAGAGTAAAATATAAATAACATTTACTCTAATTTGAAGCATTTGCACACCAAATGGTTAACAGATTTGGCTTCAGCACATCGAAATTGACCTAATAAAATGTTTTTTACATCATACTTCGGGTTGCGCCGTTTTCTATATAATTACCCTATCTTTAGTTTCAAATTGATAATTAATTAGTTTTGTAAAAATTGGTTGTTGGCAATGTACAGGCAGTTTTTACATAGTGGAACCACCTCTATGGGCCGAAGTGGCCCCTAGTGTGCCCACTATAAAAATTTCTTGTTATGTAAACAGAACAGCGGTAAGTTTTATGCATTTTTATTACATTTTTACTCCGACTTTGAAGTATAAATCAAGACTAAAAAAAATATACTAATCTGGATACCTCAATTTGTCTATATGCTACTTAATCATATGCAAAAGATAATTTTTGGGGAGGAAGCCCCAGAAATATCAAGATTTTGATCTGGGGTCAGCAGTACAAAAAAAGGTTGAGAAACGCTGCCCTACACTACTGTATTACAATGGTATAGACTAGTAATAGCACAGTGTAGGTATGACTATTGACTGTGCTAATAACAGAGATTATATCATAGTCAAGCGAGTATGTATAGTCTTAACACATCTAATATATAAAATTCAATGCGCCAAATTTGGCTTAGACTTATGACCTGTGCGCAAGATGGCTGACACGTTATTTTTTATTTTTTATTAGAATAAGTTATTCTACAGTCTGAGTAGGTATTTTTCAGTAATATATTTATTCGTGTTATTATTATGTAATAATTTTCAATCATCAAAACTGAAACTAAATAATTTATAATTTTGATGTTATATGGCAATACTGAGAACTGACCAATCACTGCGATTCCGGGTTTGTTTACAAACAACTGAAGCCAGTAGTTACACCTATTAAATGTTAAATTGAAAGTCACGTTTGTTTAATTAGTTATATAGTTAATTAGTTATACTCGTATATTTAGGCTGACCACATTTTTATTAAAACGACGGGACGGCCAGGAAATATAAAAAAAACGGTACTGTCCCGTTCAAAACGGTACGTATGGTCAACCTACGTATATTGTTAATTAGTTATAAATAAGGCTATTATGCAGCTAAGGGGCGTCGCGGCTTTATAAACATACACTACCTTTTTCGACTTTAGAAATATATGTATAGCACACTACAATTATTTATATACTGGGGAAATATCATTTTATGGTGAAGTTTAAGGAAATTATGTTAGAAAAAATTCGAATTTGCTGCTATCGCGCCATGATCAACATGGTGGAGTCAACCAATCACCAAGCGACACGCGCTCTGGTGACGTCATCCAGCCAATCAAATTTAAACCCGGCTCTATCCCAGATTTAAAATCGCGCCATTTCTCAGTCTAAACTCCAACATGGTGTCCGAAGCTTGCAATCTTAATTATATCGAAGTTCATCGTTATTTTTTTAAATTATTGTTGTAGTGTGAGCATGTGATAATGCATTGCTGTGATCTATCTACTTGTGAGTTGCCCCCGTCAATTGAATGCCCGGTTAGGTCAACTGTACGCCCTTGACGATTGGTTAGGTTAAGTCATGATATTTTCGTTCGTTTTAACGAAAACAAACAAACAAACACTTTATTTCAGACTCAACAGGTACAAGCATTATACAAGGGGTCCATAGAAGATTAAGAGATAGTTGGTTGGAGCATTGACTAAGTAGGCCAGTGAATCACTGTGTATAATGAACATACAATTGCCTACGCCAATGCTTTCAGATTTGAGATTTATAAAATATCACGACTTAACCTAGCCAATCGTCAAGGGCGTACAGTTGACCTAACCGGCCATTCAATTGACCTAACTTGGCATTCAATTAACCTTATGTAATGAGTCTTTACTAATTATTGTTTTCTGTGTAACAAGTCTTTACTAATTATTGTTTTCTGTGTTTCAGATCTATGCTATGTTTGTGTTGAATAAAGCCTCAAATTGGCCTTTACTTTATCTTTAGCCCGCTAACAAACGCGGCACCACAATTTATTCAACATTTCAATCAGCCATTCAGTCGGCCTTTCAGATACAGCAAGCAAATATTCATCCAGTAATCTTACTATATCATGGAGAAGGTGATTCGCCCCGATAAATTTATTACTTCTCCGAATTCTCCCCAAGCTGGGAAACTATGGAAATTATGGTCGCGCGGATTCAAATATTTCTTGAGTACTATCGCCGAACACAACCCCAATAAATTGGAGGTTCTATTCATACATATCGGCCCCGATGTCGCTGATATCATTCAAGACTGCTCTACTTATGAGAATGCCATGGCAGCCTTAGAGGCCACCTACGTCAAGAAGCCAAACGAGGTATGCGCTCGCCACCTGTTGTCCACCCGTCACCAAAAGCCCGAGGAAACCCTCGATGAGTACTTGCAAATTCTTCAACAACTAGCCAATGACTGCAACTTCAAATCGGTTTCCGCCGACGAAAACAGGAGTTCATCTGTGAGAGACGCTTTCATCCGAGGAATTAGAGATAGCGCCATCCGCACCCGCTTACTCGAAAATGACACACTCTCACTGGATACCCAGCTCAACGCCTAAACTTGTAGACTCTTCTTTCTTCCAAAATATCTTGAACTTGTCGTTTTGTTTCTTACCGTGCAATGTATCACGTATTATAAAAGAAGAGAGGAATGTAATGAGTCTTTACTAATTATTGTTTTCTGTGTAACAAGTCTTTACTAATTATTGTTTCCTGTGATCACGTATTATAAAAGAAGAGAGGAATGTAATGAGTCTTTACTAATTATTGTTTTCTGTGTAACAAGTCTTTACTAATTATTGTTTTCTGTGTTTCAGATCTATGCTATGTTTATGTTGAATAAAGCCTCAAATTGGCCTTTACTTTATCTTTAGCCCGCTAACAAACGCGGCACTATACCTTACTTATTTAATTAATGATAATTATTGTTTTTTCTGCATTATTTGGTGATAATTCTTGTTTTTTTTTCTGTTACTTTTTCGTGCTTTGTGCAGTGTTACTTGTTTATCCAAAACACCTTAAAACGTGTTTTTTCATAATTCTACAACTATTGACAATATCTACTACACAAAGCATGAAAAAACATGCAGGAAAAAAAAAAGTTATCACCGAACTCGGCGACGCCCTTTAGCTGCATAATTACCATAAATAATGATTTTTGTGCTGCCAGACTTTGTAATAATAGGTAGTAAGAGGTAAAGAAAAATTCTTAACTGGACGTCGACTTGGGGATTGCAGGAATTGTGGGATGAATGGGGGAATAATTTGGCTTTGAAAATTGGCCCTTTTTTTTTTTAAGCGAAGAATCAGCCAGACTGGCAAACAAAAACTGAGTGATGTGTAGACTACATGCTATTTTGACTATAATTATATGTGTAAATACTGTAATAAAACACAAAGCTACTGAGTTTGATTTTTGAAGTGGAGTTGGAGTCCTCCACCTAACCCCGAGGAACGGCCAAGAAGGTTATCTTCCGGAAGAGCTCCCGGCCGAAATTCCTACCGATTTTTTTCATTATGATGATAATGATGGTGATGATTGGTGAGGGCTTATAATGGAGAAACAGCAGTCAGAAAGGCTATATCATCCCTCCAGGTCTTAAAGCGTTGAAAAAGGGAACAGGATCGTGATGCTGGCAAGAGTGTTCGGAGGGGTGACAATGATAAGAGAAAGGAGGTCTTCTTATGAAAATGCTTCGAGACAACAGCACGCATTAGCGAGTGGACGGACTTGGCTTCGCCACAGTGTTGGAAGTGACCATGTAGGAACCATAAGCCAAAAGTGAACGCGAACGAGAGCAACTGACAAGAATGAAAATGAAAAGGTTTATTGGCAGACTATAGTCCATATGACAAATATTATTAATACAATGACAGTTCACATACTACGGATAGAAATATATACAGTTGATTAGAAATAATACAGTAATGTCGAAGTTAAGTGGAGCTACAGACAGACGTTTTCGTACCAAGAATTCCACAGCTAAGAGGATAAACGGCAGGACTCATGGATAGCTTGGATAATCAGGTTGGTTGATTTTTTAATTCTTTGCATTAGACTGTATTGAGCACGTCTTGTTACCTCCGGGAAGCTCGGGACATTGCAGGTAGCAAACATTTGCGAAGCTGAGCATCTCGGGGGTAATTTATGTAAGAATCTAAAAGACCTGTTGTAGAGCAAATTTAGGGTTCTGCCAGAACCTTTTTTATAATTCACCCAGAGTTGTTGTCCGTAAATATTACTGCAGAAAGTACGAAAGAGAGTGTCTTTAGCTGCACTTGTATACAACCGAAAGTTCCTTATAGTCATATTCGCTTTAGCACAAAGGCTTCGAGATTGTTTTCTTATATCCGAGTCATCACTCAAGGAGCTGGTAATAGTTTGACCCAAATACTTAAACTCTTGTACTTCCTCAATGACTTTACCTTTCATTTTAAACCTAATATCAGCTGGCTGATTACAGTTTTATAATGAAACTGCATAACCTTAGTCTTTGTAAGATTAAAATGAATATCATGTTTCTGCGAATACACTTCGCAGACCTTTAGTAGCTGATCCAGACCTTTAACAGAAGGACTTATTCAGACCATATCATCGGCATAAACTAAGTTATTTATCCTTGTGTTATCTATACAACATCCCACTGTTGCCTCATTAAGTGAAGCAATTAATCTGTCAATATACACATTAAACAGCATAAGGGAGAGCAAGGAGCCTTGTCTCACCCCGCAAGAGGAGCCAAAACATTCGGATAGTACATTGCCCCACCTAATGGTAAAAGATTGGTGGGAATACCAAAATTTCAATAAGAAAAGCAAACAAGAAAACAAGAAAAGCAATATACACTCGCACTCAATCAGTTGAAGAAAGAAAATTAAGTAAAAGTCTCCAAATTCAGCCCTGACTGGAGGAGAAAATCCACTGTCCGCAAGTAGGATCACAGACTATGGGCAGGACCTCCAAAGTAAAGGAAATAAGATCGAAGTACGTCGCTGGTGGGAATATCGAAGGAAATGTAGCAAGAATTTTTTCATTATTTATCGCGTTATCTTCCCAAATGAGCATTAGTTACTCATTACCTAGCATATCGATCATAGTCCAATATAATTTACCAACTCTCCTCATCTCATTCATAAGCTGTCATACTAAAATGAATATACGATACCCTACAACCTACTATTACTCTTCACAGTTATCATACTCTACACAACTTTTTTCTCTCGGAAAGTAATGAAAAGCTATATTATTTACTCTAATACAAAGGAATAGAAAGGACACCAAACAGCAACAGACCGGATAGTCCCAACGAGGCTCTGTTTAAGAAGGAAGGTTAAAAGATGTAAGAAAATTTAAAGATAAGTGAAAGATTTAAAGCAAATCAAAGAAGAGAGGTTGAAAGGAAGGAAAGAAATTTAAAGATAAGTGAAAGTTTTAAAGCAAATCAAAGAAGAGAGGTTGAAAGGAAGGAAAGAAATTTAAAGATAAGTGAAAGTTTTAAAGCAAATCAAAGAAGAGAGGTTGAAAGGAAGGAAAGAAATTTAAAGATAAGTGAAAGTTTTAAAGCAAATCAAAGAAGAGAGGTTGAAAGGAAGGAAAGAAATTTAAAGATAAGTGAAAGTTTTAAAGCAAATCAAAGAAGAGAGGTTGAAAGGAAGGAAAGAAATTTAAAGATAAGTGAAAGTTTTAAAGCAAATCAAAGAAGAGAGGTTGAAAGGAAGGAAAGAAATTTAAAGATAAGTGAAAGATTTAAAGCAAATCAAAGAAGAGAGGTTGAAAGGAAGGAAAGAAATTTAAAGATAAGTGAAAGTTTTAAAGCAAATCAAAGAAGAGAGGTTGAAAGGAAGGAAAGAAATTTAAAGATAAGTGAAAGTTTTAAAGCAAGTCAAAGAAGAGAGGTTGAAAGGAAGGAAAGAAATTTAAAGATAAGTGAAAGTTTTAAAGCAAATCAAAGAAGAGAGGTTGAAAGGAAGGAAAGAAATTTAAAGATAAGTGAAAGTTTTAAAGCAAATCAAAGAAGAGAGGTTGAAAGGAAGGAAAGAAATTTAAAGATAAGTGAAAGTTTTAAAGCAAATCAAAGAAGAGAGGTTGAAAGGAAGGAAAGAAATTTAAAGATAAGTGAAAGTTTTAAAGCAAATCAAAGAAGAGAGGTTGAAAGGAAGGAAAGAAATTTAAAGATAAGTGAACATTTTAAAGTAAAGGGGAGGGAATCCGAGCGAAAATTCTATATTACTTCTACGCGCTAACAAATACTTCTAACTGGGGTTTTAAGGGAAAATAAGCATCTAGTCTCTTTCTAAAGGATTCGACCGAATTACTTTGAACTACGCTGGCTGGCAATCCATTCTACAAATTAACTATACGATTGAAGAAAAAATGTTTAGCTTCATTAGAATTAAAATGTTTACCCACTAATTTGAGACCATTACCGCGAGTTCTAACTGTATTTGTGAAATTAAATCTCTTCGAATACACCTTTTTACAAGTGAGAATAAATTTAACGTTTCTAAACAGGCAACGTATACTGTAGTTCAATTCAGAGGGAGTTGCGAGTCAATTTTTGGCTCAACGTTTATCACTGAAATGAAATGTTATGATAAGACTTGGTAAATTATATTAAACTATGATACAGAGTAAGAACTAAACTTTGTACAAGGGCACATTCCCATGATTTACGAGTTTATTAACAAAAACTAAATATTGTCACATTACTCTTCAAAAAACACAAGCCTACGGGATTAATTTATTTACTGGTCCGATATTTGATTATACAGGGTCCGGCAGAAACAATTACCCATTTTAAAAGCGGTGCCATTACTTAATGGTCGAAGTGAGGGCACTGCTGTTTGTGTCCTTGAATAGAGCAGTCAAAAGCATTGTCATTAACAATGGAGCGGTGGTCGAGTGAACATCGTGCGTTTGATGTGGAAGCTTTTTTTAAATTGGGTGATTCTGTTGTACTTAATCAACGTAAATTTAGACCACGTCAACATTGGCAGAAACGGTAGTGTTCCAAGTCGCAAGACCATCACAATTTGGATTGATAAATTCAGAACAACAGGTTCTGTAACAGATGTGAAAACTCCTGGTCATTTACGTACGGTGCGTACTCCAGAAAATGTTAAAAAGAATCAGAGCAGCATTACAGCGAAGTCCTCGAAAATCGGTTACTTGTCAATCGAGGGAACTAAACATACTGGACCGAAGTGTACGCCGTATTTTGCATATGGATTTGAAATTCCACCCCTATAAAATGCAAATGGTGCAACAATTACTTCTTCGTGATGTTGATACATGTCTGCAATTCTGCAATTGATTCCAACAGATGACGAATGATGATCCAGATTTCGTCAATCATTTAATCATGAGTGACGAGGCCCACTTCCACTTGAATGGGTATGTAAATAAACAAAATTACAGATACTGGGCAGCCGAAAATCCGCGTGAACTGCATGAACAACCGCTTCATAGCCAAAAAGTTACAGTTTGGTGTGGGGTGCCTGCTTTCGGGATCATCGGTCCCTTCCTTTTCGAAGATGTTAATGGTTCAGCTGTCACAGTAACTTCGGCCCTGTATGAGAATATGCTGCGAGAATTTGTAACGGATGACCCTCGCCGAAAACGAGTGAACATTCGATCTGTATGGTTTCAGCAGGATGGCACTACGGCACATACGGCAAGACATTCTATGGCCACTTTAAGAAAAATGTTTTCGAATGGAATCATTTCTCGTTATGGTGACATAAATTGGCCACCACGATCCCCTGATTTATCCGTGTGCGACTTCTTTTTATGGGGCTTATTAAAGTCCAAGGTCTATGTAAACCCTCGACGGAACTTTAATCAATTGAATGACAACATTCGTCATGAAATTGAAACAATAACGCAAGGCACACGACGGAGAGCAACGGAGAACGTGAGAATGCGAGCAGAAGATTGTGTTCGCAACGGTGGCGGCCATTTAATGGACATAATTTTGAAACATTAACGGGTGCAACATTATTCCTTTGAAGTATACACCGTGAAAATGTAATAGCAATAAAGGTCTTTTTCAATTTGTTATGGAGTAATTTCACCTTTAAAATAGATAAGTGTTTCTGCCGAACCCTGTATATTGAACTACCGGTATGTAATAATATATGTTAAAACATAATTTAAATTGCTGAAGTTTTTTCGCGGTTAATTTAGTTCTTCCAAGCACTAGCACTAGATGGCAGAAGTGAAGAAAGTCTAACACCATAGTGGGCGGAGCTTCGGATCTTGTTATAAGTAAACTTTGCAAATACCTATCAACAGTCAGTAGTCTAATATTAATATTCACAATCATAAGAAGCACAGCATGTAACAAATCCTGGTCCTAATCTCGGGGGCAGATTTGAAGCTTTGATACTGCTGTAAGTTCATCTTAACATATCACTGAACATTGATGCAATTCAACATTTCGTTCAGAGTTTTATGCATCCCCCTGACTTCAAATTCCTTTTGTAAATAATTAAGTAGCCTCTCTCTCTCTCTCTCTCTCTCTCTCTCTCTCTCTCTATATATATATATATATATATATATATATATATATATATATATATATATATATATATACCTTTCAAATGTTCCGTGCGATGATTCCTCATTTCACGAAGGTCAAGCTTGTCGCCCTCTCTCTCTCTCTAATATATATATATATATATATATATATATATATTGTATGTTTCTCAGGTTATTTAACCTTCTTCGTAACAGCAAAGGTTACATAACAGAGGGGACCTACAGCTTTATGTGCGATTCGGACCACGGATCGGTACATAATCTGGACGCAGAAATGACCATTATATATTTCATTATATGTACTGAATTTTGGTTTGGATCTGCCAGTGCTGTAATTGTAATGTGTGTTCAGCCGGTAAATTCGTCTTAAAGCCTTCTAGTTCTTTTAACTGGTTAACTCCATTTAAAATCGATATATTATCAGACATTATTTTTTTATATAAAGTTTTTCCTTATAGCCAATTTGCATTAATTTATCTTAATTATATGATCAAGTTTGATTCTCTGTGATGTGGGCCGACAGCTAAACGTGGGAATCGAAACCATGCACTTCCCACTGACTCATTAAAAATTTCGAACCCAAGTCCCGCTAGTTCGAAGCCAAAGGCAATAATAACACCAATAAAGAGTTAAAATCCCTTTTAAAAAATAAGGCAGCATTATCTTTATTTACGCTATAATCAATTCAAATATGGAAAACCGTGTTCATGCCTTTGAATTGGCTATAAATTAATTTTTAGTTTAGCCTTTCGAATCCTTATAAGACGGTCACACTGGTCATTTTTAATGGAATTCCTATTCCAAATGACGTTTTCTCGAGATTCCTTTGACAGTGTGAACACATTTGAGACAAATATTCCATGTTCTCGGTGGGTTTAGAGGAATTCTTTGTTCCTTTTCAAATAAATGGTATTTCGGGAAAAAATTCGACAAGAAACTAAAATTTCTGAAAAACATGAAACATTACTTGTTGGTAATTTTTTCATTTTCTTTGCATATTTTATTCTTTTTGGTGGCAGTAATAAAATTTCAAAAGCAAAACCCAATAATTTCTGATCAGTATTTTTTTTTTTAGTGTTTTTTTAAAAATTTACGTTGTTGTTGTATAGGTGAACTTTTTTCGAAAGTATTGGAGCAAACTCAAAAACAGTTTCAAAGAGCATACTGGTAAAAACTAAACGTTACTTTTCTCCCTACAACATGAAAGGGCTTAAAAAAAATATAGTTTATTTTTATTAACAAAAAATGATTTCCATATATATGAAGGTTTCTTAAAAAAACAGATAATAAGTTACTAACTTGATGATTGTGTTAAAGTCAGTAAAAACTGCAAATTCTGTTTTCAAAAGGAACAGGAATTCCCTGAGTAGAGTTCTTGGAACTTCTGTTCTTTGTTCCAAGGCCAGTGTGAATAGGATATGACGTAGATGCAGATAAAAAAATATACACATCTTAAAGATAAGAAGAAATTTATAATGTTACAGTTACATAAAGAAGTTTCAGTTGCAGAAAAAAAAATTTAAAACGCTTCCATAATCAGTAGATTTTTGTATTTTTTATTTTTTCGGCGAACTTCTTTCCCAACCGTAAAGTTATGTAAATAACTGTATAATATTACAAACTTTATATATATATATTTTTTTTTTCGGTTGGGGGCGGGGGAACAACATTAATTTCAATGTATAGCACATATAATTTACACTTGTGTCATTCATTAGATGTAATAAAAAAATCGTAAGCTGTGAATTTGTTCACAAAAATCTGTATTTTGTTTAAAGGAAAATTAAGAGAACGTTATATAATAAAATAATATATATTAGGGCTTTTTTAAAAAAGTAACTTTACAAATATATTAAAATTTCAAAAGTTAGAATGAGTAGAGATTGTTTTAATTGTCAACTGTTCGAAATCCTCGGGTTCCATCAGGACCCTTGGGATCACGAAGTACTCGTGGAGTTCTGTCCTTCCGAATCATCTGTGGAGAGTTTGGTAGGGAATGAGACAGATGGACGAACCTATATGTTATACCGAGGTTGGGGACAGAGGCTCTTGGCTTGCGTCCTACTAATCCCATTCTTTTCCTTAGTTCCAATTCTTCTGCCTCAAAACCAGTCGAGTCCCTTTGGTATTCATTGGCAATTCGCCTGCGCCATTCACTCTCGATATGCATCTTCCGTTTGTCGTTCGGAGTGTGACACGAGATTGAGTAATGGTGTTTAGTAGTTGTTGGTGGTGTGGAATTCCTACTTGGTACTGATGCACGGGATGCCCTCCGTCGATTATGGAGCGCGTGAAGGGAGGTCTGGGGACTAGAAAACTCTTTGAGTGCTCGGGCTACCCCCCAAATGTCTTCATACTGTACCAAAGCACAGTTCGTGTGTGAAACTTCTGGTACACGAGCGACAAGGGGCTGAAGCGCTTCAGGAACTCCCTCTCCTGGTTTGTGCCTTATTAAATGCAAGGATGCCAAATTTCCATACTTGCCGAAGGTCGCTGCGAGTTTCTCTATAGTCATTAAATTGTCTGTTACGTTAACTGCCGCTAAGACACGAGAAGGCGGCACGTGCAGAAGAGTTTCTGGTAAAGGCATTTTACGACGCACTTTGCGCCCATCAGCATTAACTTCAAGAACGTCGGACTGCCTTGCTGCTAAAGATAAAGAATGCCAATCGCAGTTCATTTTCTTGGCTTGTTTATACCCAGCAAGTAATTTAAGTGAAACAAACCCGTGGCGATGTCTGCGAACGTGTTTCAGCAGAAACAGGTCTTGAGACAGTTTGTCGTCGCTCAAGGCTTCTTCGAGGAACTTCATGAGAGTCACTGTGGTCGAGGGTGTCACTGGTCTTTTCTCAACTTCAGACTCTCCGCCTTCGCTCGTTATTTCCGTGCCAGAAGACTGAATGGAATCACACTCAGACAGAGACATCAATCGCAGGTTTTGGGAGACTTCGTCATTCGAAAAGTTCTCGTCACCTTCTTCGGATTCACTACTGCTCGTTCCCTTAACAACGATATGAGGACTTTCGCTCTCCGTAGACTGACCGGAGCTAAGCTCGCTTTGACTTTTCTTTTGTTCATGAACGCCAGAAGCTTTCGTTGATGAAGCGGAAGAGGAGTAATCCACGGACATGATAATACTCGGCACTGCGGCTAAAGCACTGTCTAGTTCTGCGGCACCGTGCCTCGAGAAAGACCGAGCAGAGACTGCCTCGAATCGACATTGGTGAGTTGTTAGTGTCATGAAGCCCTCTAAACACGACTCGAGGATCAATTAGAATGAAACCTTTCACGATCGAGGGTGTGACGAGTCTTTTTCTAGAGACAAGATCGATACTTTGTTATTTATAGTTCAGACGCACACTGCTATGTTTCATATACAGTCTGTAACTGAATAATCTTGAAGATAACCACCCTTTTATGTATTTCTGATTATCGGTTCTATGAATAATCTTCTCAAAGATAAGGGCGTATAATAATCGAATCGAAGTACAGGGAATAATTCCCACATGTTTAGGGTTTATTTTTTTGGGAGGGAAGAATATTCGAATATCTCAGAATCTGTAAATGACTTTGTAAATCAAAGTTTCTCAGAAAACATCGTTTAAAGGTTAGTCATCTTTCCTCTGATAAGAAAAATTTGTATTTTAGCCTTTCAGGTTTAAATAAATTTATATATTCAATCTTCATAAATTATAAATTATAATTAAAAATCAATAAATTCATATTAAGTACCTAAATAGGGTTTCACACAATTCGGTAAACAACTTCTTTCAGACATACACATGGGCGCCCGCAGGATTTTTTCCAAGGGGGGGCAAAATTTAATGTATTAATAGGTAGGGACCGGAGCAAGCAAAAACTTTTGACCCCTAAGGAACCAGCAGGTTAATTCTAAGCAAGTTTAGTGTTGCATTTTCTGTAATGGAAAATGCAAATATATATTGTATATACATACAATGCACATGATAACAATCATTTATTTTATTTATAACAGAAACATGATAGAATGAAGAAAAAAGCACTGAAGTAAATGTAAGTAATTTTAAGGGGGGACTTCTGAACAAATAAAAAGGTAGCAACCTTTTATCATGCACACAAATAAAAATTTTCACCCTTTAGGAGGCAGTTGGATACTTTTCAGCAAGTTTAGGATATAAATATTTTCTTAGAAAATATTTAATATATTTTCTTGGCATTTCCAGGGGGGGGGGGCAAGCGCCCCCCCTTGCCCCTACCTGCGGGCGCCCATGGACATACAATTGATTGGATAATCTAAAACTATATCACATAAAACTAAGTTATAATTTTGTTATCATTTACACCGTTATCACGTAGTAGCGAAAGGAATATTACGCAATTACAGATAAACGAAAGCGGAACTACCAGTGATAATTATGAATTCGTCATAATTCAGTTATCGTGAAAGTTTTTTATCAAATGATATCATTACAGTTGATAGTTAAAGACTATATTTTATACATTCGCTCACTAGTCATTGTTTAATTAAAGTTCTTCTTTTTTTGAACGTTTAAAGTTTTCTTTGAAAAGATGTTGCCAGGAGAGTTTATCCAAAGTAAATTTTCATTTCTGTGGTTTAGTTTGGCTCTATTTATGACGTAACAGATTACCCTACTTACGTCACTTTCTGTCATGTGATTTTTATTCTGGGGATTGGTTGGGGGGCCTTGTGTGAACTGATAGGGATTTTTGAATGGGTAGCGGGATAAAGTTGAATTGGATAAGGGTCTAAACTCTAAAGGTTTAACCATCGTACATTTATATACAGGGTGGTCCAAAAATCCCTATCTATTTTGCTGAAATAATTATAGTTCTATTTTATTTTCTACAGGCCATAGATGATGATAGGTGCGCAAGAACGTGTGATTGTAGTAACGCTACGTATCCAAGGGAACAAGTGCAAAAAAATTAGAGAAAAATTCGAAAGAAGATTTCACAAACCAGGACCTACAGACAAAACAGTTCGCGAGCTGGTCAATAAATTTAAAAGAACAGGATCTGTTCATGATGACGCAAAATCTGGACGTCCAGTTATCTCAAAAAAATGTCGAATTGGAAAGAGATGCCTTTGAAACAAATCCTAGAATGTCAACTCGCACAGCATCACGTAGACTGAGCATACCAAAAACGACTGTTCTAAGCATTTTAAAATCAACATTAAAAAAAGAAAAGTTACCATATTCAAGTGTTGCATGAGTTACACAAAGAGGATTATCCAAGACGAGCCGCCATGTGCGCAGAATTGATTGAAAAAATTCATACCGAAAACTTATTAAACCACATTCTCTTCAGCGATGAGGCGACATTCCACACATACGGAACGGTTAATCGACATAACTGTCGTATGTGAGGTAGTGAAAAACCAACTGAGTTCTACGAATGGGAGAGAGATTCTCCTAAAGTTAAGGTCTGGTTGGGTATGACAAAACAAAGATTTATAGACCTTTTTTCTTTGCAGAAGCTACGGTAACAGGGGCAATTTATTTTGACATGCTTCAGCAGTTTCTTGAATCCCAGCTTCGTTCAGATGGCATTCTCGACACTGTTGTCTTTCAACAAGATATAGCTCCATGTCACTACGAAAACATCGTTCGAGCACACCTTGATGAGCTCTCACCAAATCGCTGAGATTACTAATTACTGAAGCCGAAGTCCCCATCACCGCCTGTAGGGCCCACTTTAGCTAGTAACAACAATAATAATAATAATAATAATAATAATAATTATGATAATTATTATAATAATAACGAATTAATTACATTTTCAACATTACTGGAAATTGTATGAACTCATTTTTTTATTTTTATTTTTTGCAATATATACATACTAGCTGTTATGCCCAGCACTTGCTTCGGGTGGGCTGATTGTATCAATTTTTAATTATTCAAATCGTTTTCTATTTTTCGTCGTATCCCCCAGTAATTGGGGGTTCAATTATTTGGTTAATAAAACTATAGAAAAGAACGCAGCCATGAAAATCTTGAGCTTCACAAATCTTGACACAATGAGTGCGGATGTGAAGCTTAAGATTTTCATGGCTGCGTTCTTTTTTATAGTTTTATTGCGGTGCTGGGGCCTTCGCGGCCAGTAATTACAACGTTAGGTATATGTATTCTTTTCTATAGTTTTATTGACCAAACAATTGAATCGACAGTAATTGGGGGACCGCAGACCTCCCAATTACTGTGGGTTCAATTATTTGGTCAATAAAACAGCGAACCATAAAAAGCACTCTTCAGAATGCTTTTTATGGTTCGATGTTGAAGTTCGATATTCAAAAAATGTTTCGTCAACTTAACCATGTATAATTATTTTTAAAAATTCAGCTTTTTTTTTAGAGACCCAAACGTTCACGGACAGACACATACACACAATTTGATTTTATATACAGTAGTAGAAACTGCGCCTCGGTGGTGTAGTGGTTAGCGTCGCTGACTACGAATCCATCGGCCCCCGGATTGAGACCCGGTTACAGCAGGCGGCGCGCAGTAAAACCCAGCTGTTCATCCTTCCACACAATAAAGAAATTGGTGGGTAGATAAATGGATATTATGGGTAGCCTAGTGGTTAAGACGCTGGGCTGCTGGTGGTGGTCGGGCGTGGTTCGAATTCCACGTTAAACTGTAGGTCTAAGGTGGAATGACAAGCTTGACCTTCGTCAGAATGAACAATTCGGGTGGAAGCAAAGCCAAGGTTAACCAAGGTTTTATATATATATATATATATATATATATATATATATATATATATACCCTGTATATATATATATATATATATATATATATATATAAAGTTCAAACCCACAAGGAAAAAGAAAAATGATTCCAAGGCCTTTCGCATATTCAGAAGTACACCTCGTCAGGGAATGAAGGGAGGAGGCAAGATATATATAAAAGTCTATAATATTTGTAAAGATAAAATTTTAAGGTATAATATGACGTTAGAATGATATGGCATACCAAAAGTTCCTTATTTAGTCATTGATTTTACGTGGTTTTGGAGAAACCATAAAAATGTATTGTATTTTCTCTTGCTTCGTATAATCTATTGAACTCATACTTTTCAAACATTATTTGTATTTTTAAACACATAATAAAATGCATCTATTTACAGTGTGATATTATATATATAATATCAACGTTAGTAAAATCTCACATTACTTATTTATTTATTTATATAATATATTAATTGTAGTTTTAGTATTTTAATATGTAATATGTAATATAATTTTATCTCTTTTATTTAAAATGTGTCACCTCATGTTCTGCACCATCAAATATACATTGATAAGAATATATATGTAAGTATGTAACTAGGAGGTATCATATATATATATATATATATTATACATATGATACACACAGACCGTGCATGGAACAAGGAACTCTTCTAGGAAAATTAAATCTACTATAGTCCGAATAAGTAATGGTAAATGACAAACACTATAGTTTTTCTTTTTCATGATGTTAGTCCGATGTGGGCAACGGGTCACTCGCAAAGAGGTCCCAAAAATATAGCTTCCCTCACCAGCTATCTGCAAAGCAGATAGGATCCAACTTTGGGACAGGATCTAGGGTTTAAAAAGCCTAGCCCGGCTACATTTAGAACCTCAATATAAGCAAAAGACTCGCTGCTTTCACGTCGTCGGATTGAATACATCAAAGAAAAAGGGGTAACTATTATATTTTTAGCCAAAAACCAAAACTTAAACCTCAACTGGCAGAATTGAGCGTCCACTTTTCAAGGCACATAACATGTCCGTTTCATGATGGGAATGAACTCAGAATGGTTCCCTGAGGTTTTTTACGGTATACACAGACGTGCATGGAACAAGGAACAGACCATGCACGGTCTGTGTGTATCATAAAAAACCTCAGGGAACCATTCTGAGTTCATTCCCGTCATGAAACGGACATGTTATGTGCCTTGAAAAGTGGACACTCAATTCTGCCAGTTGAGGTTTAAGTTTTGGTTTTTGGCTAAAAATATAATAGTTACCCCTTTTTCTTTGATGTATTCAATCCGACGACGTGAAAGCAGCGAGTCTTTTGCTTATATTGAGGTTCTAAATGTAGCGGGGCTAGGCTTTTTAAACCCTAGATCCTGTCCCAAAGCTGGATCATATCCGCTTTGCAGATAGCTGGTGAGGGAAGCTATATTTTTGGGATCTCTTTGCGAGTGACCCGTTGCCCACATCGGGCTAACATCACGAAAAAGAAAAAACTATAGTGTTTGTCATTTACCATTACTTATTAGGAACTATAGTGGATTTAATTTTCCTAGAAGAGTTCCTTGTTCCATGCACGGTCTGTGTGTATCATAAAAAACATCAGGGAACCATCCTGAGTTCATTCCCATATATACTGTATATATATATATATATATATATATATATATATAATATATATATATATATATATATATATATATATATATATATATATATATATATATATATACACAAACTCAGAATGGTCTCCTGAGAAACTTATATGTTAAACACAGACCGTGCATGGAACAAGGAACTCTTCTGGGAAAATTAAATCCACTATAGTCCGAATAAGTAATGGTAAATGACAAATACCATAGTTTTTCTTTTTCATGATGCTAGCCCGACGTGGGCAACGGGTCTCTCTCTCTCTCTCTCTCTCTCTCTCTCTCTCTCTCTCTCTATATATATATATATATATATATATATATATATACACAGGGCGTCCCAAAAAAATGTGTATACACACTTTAAATAATTATAAAGGCAGTGTTTATTAAAATACATTTCATTTTCAAAATGTAATAGAATCTACAGACATTATTTAATTGTTTTGTCAACGCCTGTTTTCAAACTGACGTCCGTTCTGGTCCAGGCACTGCTGATAACGCGAAGCAATGGAATCGCAAACATCACGAAACATTTCGTTTGGTATTTGTGTGCATTCTCGTTCAATGGCTGCTCTCAATTCAGCGACTGTTGCAGGTTTTATAGCGTAGACTTTGTCTTTTAAGTATCCCCATAAAAAAGTCTAGTGGTGTGAGGTCTGGTGAACGCGGAGGGTATTCTACGAAACCCCTTCGTCCAATCCACATCCACATCGTGCCAAGTACCACTCGCAATACTCCACTCTTCGGTCCGGATCATCATCTACATTAATAGCATGGACTAATCTTGGAATGTAACTTTTCCATTGACAGCGCTTCAAAATGCGTTGGACAGACGATTCTGAAATTCTTACCTCACGACTCTCTTGCCGCACAGATTTTCTTGGACTTTGGTGATACGTTTCCAGTACTCTTTCTTGCTTTGTGGGGCTTGTCGATGTCCGTGGTCTTCCGGAACGCTTCTTGTGGACATTCTGAACAGTTCCATCGGCTTCAAACTTATCTCTAATTCGAGTGATGGTAAGTCGCGTTGGTGGATCTGTTTGAAACTCCCTCCTAAACTGTCTTTGCACTTCAACTGCGTTTTCACACTTCCAGTAGCATTTTAGAATGAATTTCCTTTGTTCAAAGCTTAGTCTGACTGCCATTATTAATTCTAACGGGTTTAACTTGGAAAGAAAGAAACATCAATTGAGCTATCAGCTGTTAAAGTGTGTATACATTTTTTTGGGACGCCCTGAATAAACCTTTTCATTTTCATATATATATATATACACACATATGTTTCATGTGTCACAATTAATTACATCATATATATATATATATATATATATCCGGTTGCCTAAACGCGCATATAAAAGACCATGAACGACAATTACGCATCAATTTTTAAAATTTAAGTTCACACCAACGCCTCGTGGCCATGGAAACTAGTACTATCTGCATTTAGAAGGAAATCAATCATTGGAAATCGTATTTTAAGAAACTGTGACAGTTATTGTTTTTAGTTAAAAGCACTGACTGACTGGCCATAAAATAAATAATATATATATATATATATATATATATATATATATATATATAACTTCCCATTTATAAAATACAAAAAGGTGGATAGGAATATACATATTCACCAGGACAAGGGGGGCACAAGAGAAGACCAGGAGCAAGCAAAAATGTTGATTGCTCTCACAAATGAGTTTATGCTGACACAGGAGATAACAGAAAATACCAGAAAAAATAACTGCCTGGATCTGGTATTCACGAATAACACGAACTTGATTGCTGATATAAAAATAACCCCAACCATTATCTCAGACCACAACTTAATCGAGATATCAACAAATATGACGACAGGATTAAAAGACAATACACATATTGAGGAAAGAAGTAAATTTGGGGCCTTTAACTTAAACTCCAAGATTATAAATTGGGAAGCAATCAGATCGCACATGGCCCAAATAGAATGGAGAACAATTTTCGAGAATAAAACAACTGAAGAAATGCTAACAACCTTGGAAGAAAAAACGCTGAGAATTTTAGAAAAATATGCTCCGAAATCACAGCCAAAAGGAAAAAGGAGCTGGCTAGAGTGGGAAAAGAGAAAACTATTCCGAAAAAGAAAGAGAGTGGAGGCGAAGTTAGGCAACTGCGGAGATAATGACAGGAAAGCAATAAAAGAAAAACTGGAGGGTATCGATAGGGAAATACAAGCCCTGATTAAGGACCATACAGAGAGGGAAGAGGAAAAGGCGGTAGAAGCAATAAAGGAAAATCCAAAATACTTCTATAGCTATGCAAAAAGGAAAACAAAAACGCGCGCCGCTATTAGGCCCTTAAGGACGAGAAATAATGAACTAACCGACGATCCAAAAGAAATATCTGATACACTGAGAGCTCAGTATGAATCAGTTTTCAGTACCCCAAGAAGTGACAAAGCGATACCTGATATAAATGCATTCTTTGAAGAGGAATTGCAAGGAGAGTATATAACAGACTTTGATTTTACCCAGGAAGATGTAGCGAGAGCTATAGGACAAATGAAACCACATTCAGCTGCAGGTCCGGACAATTGGAACGCATTATTGATTATAAACTGTAAAAATGAAATAGCTACACCTTTATACTGGATATGGAGAAGATCCCTAGACACTGGGGAAATACCGAACATCTTGAAAAGAGCAAACATTGTCCCTATATGTATATAAAGGAGGGGACAGATCTCAAGCAAAGAACTATAGACCAGTGTCATTGACGTCCCACCTCACCAAAGTATTTCAAAGAATAGTTAGAGAAAATTTATGATTTCCTGGAGACACTGGAAAGATTCAACGAAAATCAGCATGGATTCCGATCAGGTAGATCATGCCTATCACAACTAATAGAACACTACAACAATATCCTAGATGCATTGGAAAGGAATGACAACTATGATGTTATATACACAGATTTTGCTAAAGCTTTCGACAAATGTGACCATGGTATAATAGCACATAAAATTAAATATATGGGAATAACAGGCAAAGTGGGAAATGGATCTACAACTTCCTCAGAGAACGTCTGCAGGTCGTCAAAATTCAAGGTATATCATCATCAGAATCGGAAGTACGCAGCTCAGTACCACAAGGGACAGTACTGGCCCCACTCCTGTTCATTATCATGCTAACAGACATAGACAGCGGAGTAAACAGCAACAGTATAGTAACATCCTTTGCAGACGATGCAAAGATCAGCAGAAAAATCAGCGATGTACATGACGTGGAGGCCTTGCAGAGGGACACGAACAAAATATACAAATAGTCAGAAGACAACAACATGTCATTTAACACCGAGAAATTTCAGCTCTTGAGATATGGTAGAAAAGAAAACTTAAACAGACTGCACATTATGCCCCAGATAGACATGAAATTCAGAGAAGCACGAAAGCGATCGATCTAGGAATAATAATGACAGATGATGCAAAATTCGAAACACAAAATCAGGTAGCGATAAATAAAGCAAAACGAGTCGCCGGACAGGTACTAAGAACGTTCAAGAGAAGGGACAGGACAGTAATGATTCCCCTGCTAAAAACACTGATTATACCAAAACTTGAATACTGCTCAGTTTTGACGTCCCCATATAAAAAGGAAGAAACTAATAAACTAGAAGAAACGCAAAGGCATTTCACAGCCAAGATTGATGGCTGCAAAGAACTCAACTACTGGGAAAGACTACGTAAACTAAATCTGTACTCCCTGGAAAGAAGAAGAGAGAGGTACACCACAATCTACATATGGAAAATGATCGAAAAACTGGTACCAAACCTAAAACTAAACCCAATTACCATTCAAACAACACTGGAAAATAGGAAAGGCAGAATGTGTAGTGTTCCCAAATTAAAGGCCCTACAAGGGACCTATTCAACTCTGAAGGAAAATAGCTTGGTTGTGAGGGGGCCAAGACTTTTCAACCAGCTTCCAAAGGACCTCAGAAACGTAACGGGGGTCAAAGTTGAAGTCTTCAAGAGAAGACTGGATGCCTGGCTCAGGACGGTACCAGATGAGCCGGGCGTGCCTGGCTATGTACGGTGGTGAGCGCAAGAAAGCAACTCGCTCCTCCACCAAGCCAGACATAGAGGCGGGGTCACCAGCTTGACCTCCGTGTGAAGAGAGACCAACGCACGAAACAACATAAGTTAAGGTAAGGTATAACCTTGGTTTTGCTTTCGCCCAGATTGTTCATTCTGACGAAGGTCAAGCTTGTCATTCCACCTTAGACCTACAGTTTAACGTAGAATTCGAACCACGCCCCACCACCACCACCAGCCCAGCGTCTTAACCACAAGGCTACCCATGGTACTCATTTATCTACCAACCATTTGTTTTATTGTTTGGAAGGATGAACAGCTGGGTTTTGCTGCGCGCCGCCTGCCGTCACCGGGTCTCGATCTCAGGGCTGATGGATTCGTAGTCAGCGACGCTAACCACTACACCACTTGGTAAGCAAGTGCAAACTAGCTAGTGCCACAATGCTCATCGACCCGTACCTTACGTTGGCAGACCTGGTGGACCAGCGCACCCCCACCTTTCTTCCTTGATTCACTCTACTGTTAACGTCATCCGCACTCACATCTTTTATTCAGTACACATCCCACATACTTAAAAAACTCAACCACTTCTGTTGTTTCACCATTCACCATCACACGACAGTCCGAATTTCCCTCACACTTCAAAATCAATAGTTCGCTCTTACCCACATTCATTTTTAACAATCTTATCTTACACACCGTCACAAAATTCTTGACTGCCTCTTTAGTCTTTCATATCACACTTACTTTGGGCAAATTGCGTAACATCATCCGTGTTCCATCTATTCCCATCACACATCAGATTCAATCGTCTTTCTAACAGTCACACTTTCGCCTCTATCATGACTCCATCTATAAACAGATTGAACAGCCACGGAAACATAACATATCCCAGACGCGTACAAAGTCAGTTCTTTATTTACTCTTACACACGCGCTACTTCCATCATAGGAGCTCTTCACCGCATTCATAAGTCTACCGCGAACTCCATATATATACTCAAGACGTGCCACAGTACTTCTCTCTTCACTCTATCACACGTTTTGTTAACATCCATAAAAGCCACGTGTATATATACAAAGGGTTGACAAAAGTAAATAAACACCACGATGATTGTCCCCAAGAACAAATGGCAAAGCTCATCAATGGAATACCAGAACGTGTGTCACTTCTACACAGTGGCGTAACTATGCCGACGCAGCCGATGCAGTGGCATCGGGGCCCGTGCCTGAAAGGGGCCTGATTCAATTAAATCAATTCAATGTTCCTTTGCGGGTAGCGAACAAAATATTTGAACGAGAAAGGCGAACGAGAAAATTTGAAATTGAGCGACTGTTATTAACGTAAAAAATAAAGATAGTCACTTTTCAACGGGTAAGTCATATCACATCATTATAGAAATAGGTTCATAACTAAAAATATGCATTTTCAGGTATTTGTGATAATTTAAATTATAAAAACTTTTATAAGTTTATATTATTAATTTGACAATTTAGTTTACGGCTATATTACATTTTGGATTTCACAGAATTCAAACAAATAATTTTTTAAAAAGAGAGTAATATTTTCATTTAAGATATTTCTGTGATGGTACGATATTAGGAATTTTGGATCACCTGAAGATCAGGGCCCCCAGCCTTCGTTAGTTAGCCTTATAAGGCTAACTAACGAAAATATCACGACTTAACCTAACCAATCGTCATGGGCGTACAGTTGACCTAACGATTGGTTAGGTTAAGTCGTGATATTTCCTTTAGTTAGCCTTATGAGGCTACCTAACAAAGCTGGGGGCCCTGATCTTCAGGTGATCCCGAATTTTTTGAAGACATACTATTTATATAATATTCTTGGACGTTTCAAAACTTACTGATGATTTTGCAACTATGAAATCTCGGAGGAAGAAATTTTGGTGAATATTTACTATTACACCGGTCTCCGGTAAAAAGTTTTAAAAGCTGGTTTTCAATGTTTTTCAATGTGCTGAATTAAAAAATTATACTAATTTCCGTCACAAATGATTTGTTAAAGAGTTATTGAAGCTTAAAGCTTTTAAAACTTTCTACCCTTTTTTACCTAACCTAACCTATTTTTATACCCATATTTAAGTCATGTCTTTAACATTGAAAACCAGCTTTTAAAACTTTCTACCGGAGACCGGTGTAATAGTAAAGAAATACCGAAATTTTAAGCATTTTTGTTCAGTCTAATTTCTATCTGTTTAAGTAAGGTTTTTATTCATTTTAATTTATATCTACTTTATTATAGATTTATTGTTATTGTTCTTGATTAATTGTTTACCTATATTGTACTTCATCTGCGTTATTAAAGAATATCAATACATCTTGGAATATTTTAATCTCGCTTTATTAATATCTATTAACAAAAAAAAGTAAAACGTATAATATATATTACCTATTAAATCTAAGTTGGGGTAACGGAAAGGGCCCTTGACTATGATTGTATTGGGGCCGATGTTCTCTAGTTACGCCACTGGCTCTACATAATACAAAGATGAAAGTAACACGACTCTAAATATATTGATTCAATAAATTTATTATTTATTGACTTGTATTACCAAATCAAAAACTAGAGAAGAAAAAAAAAGATTGTGTCTATTTACTTTTGTCAATTCTCTGTATATGTTGCTTCTCTTCTTCTTCTTCTTCTTCTTGTTTTCTTTAATTAGCGTTTCTTGTGATTTCTATACGCTGATAAAACCTATAAATTTTAGAATTTTGTTGTTTCATTTTAAAAAAAATATTGCATTTATTATCTCCATAACATCCGGTTTTAAGTTCATTTTTAGGGCATGATTAATGGAACCCTGAATAATAAGTTAATTGTGCGCCATTACTCAGGATGTTTTAGACTACACCGTTAACAGATATTAAAAACATTATTTTATCTGTGTAAAAAAAAGTATGACATAATATAATTATATTTATTATTGAATCGTCAATGATTGTGGGGGGAAGCCATTTTGTTTTGCGTTTTATTCTCGTGATAAATAAGAAATTTTACAATTATAGCGATTAGCTAGTTCTCTATTACGATACTGTCCACAAAAAATATACGAGAATTTGGTTGGAACATTATTTAAATAGTAAACTTAAGATGCATTTCAAAGCAAAATGTTGCGCTGTACTTTCAATAATTTTAGTTTTGCGAATGTCGGCCAGCGTATTTGCAGAAACTGACAATGAGAGAATTTGGCAAGAACTAAGTGAAATCAAAAATGGAATTATCGAGGATTTGGAACCCAGTGGACACTAATTCAAAGATTAAGGTAAAAATTAAATACGATGGATTTATAGATGGATATAACATCCCATAAAATTATTTTATATATATAAAATATTAGTTATTATGAAGTAATTTTTTATTTTTATTAGACATTTATTGTATATCAGTCTATATTTTATTAGTGCTGATTTTTTTGGTTGCATATATTTCATTTTGTCATCTAATTTAAGTACCAACTGTGTCATCCACAGAGAGAGCGAAATATACATGATTGCGACTGGCAAAAGAATGATAAGTGATAACTAAAGCAAAAGTACTTAAGTAACAGGTTAACTTTGTTCTTTAAGGAAGATTTTGTGGAAATATAACTGTTATAATTACCGCTATTTCGTCTTATACAATATAATTTGCGTAAATGGTTGAAAGAGTAAACAAAATGTATTTTAAATATCTTTCTAACATCATTATTTTCTTAACTATGTTGAAAGATTTCAAGGAATAAAAAGGCACAGAGCACTCGTTCATATCTTCAGAGAAGTCCAAAAAATAGGGGAACAAATTAAAACCCTTAAAAACCAGAGAGGTTCTCGTAAGGACGCTGGACCACTCGTAAGATCTGGTAAGCAAAAGTAATCTTAAGAGATACGAGTCATTTGGACATAAAAACCAACTATATCCACTCTTCTGTATGGTTTTATTGGTAGGATATAAATCCCATAAATTAGTACAATATTCTTGAAGGTAATAAACGATAAGATAAATTAAACAATAATAAATTTAAAAAATTAAAAATTATGACTAAAAAAGAGATGTAAAAATAAGACACGTACTGGAACGAGTAATAATAAAAACTATCCACTGTTAAGACTACAAAAATAAAAAAAATAAATAAAATAAAAAAATACACGTAGTGACAATACCAACATATATATATATATGATAATGATAATGCTTATTGGCAGGAGACAGATCCCCCACCACACACACACACCTAAAAAAAAAGGTACAGTATCCATGAAAGTAATCGACGATTCAATTAATTGTTAAACGCCAAATTTAAAAAGGAAAACAAAAAAAGAACTAAGGTAATAAAGAAATAACATTAATATACACGTAAAGAAAGCGAAATGATAAAATTAGTAATAAAAACAGTAAAAGTTTGGTTTGTGTACCAAAATTCCAATAAATTTAAAACATATGGTGGAACATTCCTGTCTTCTAAATTTTTAAATAGAATATTGTTATTCACTCTATCATATATTTTGCTTATATCCAAAAAAACAACAATAAATAAATAAATTTACAGTCACTACAGAACGCAAGATTTAAAGGAGATTTGAATTTTCTCTTTCAGGAACTTGTACACCTCCGTTGGAAAACGTGCAAGGACACTGTCTCTTAATTGTTAAACGAAAGGAATCTTGGGATGATGCGAACAAGTTTTGCAAGTAAGAAAAAACTACATCGAACGTTACTGTTGAATTTTTTAACGATACATTCCAGATAAATTTAACTGTAAAATAAAGTTGAAAGGCATACTACTATTTCAAATAGGGCGCCTTTGTTGGACCAAATTCTATCCTTAAGACGTTGAGACAACGTTGTATCTACGTAACGTTTATGTAATATCAGAACGTTGTGAAGACGTAATTGAGACCACACAATTTTACGTTGTATCTACGTCACAGTGTTAAATGTAACCTTGTGACAACGTTGTAGCTACGTAAAATTGTTAGCTGGGACCATGCCCTCACGGATCTTTAACCATTTAGTAGAGGAGGGAATTCCTCCTGCAGTGCTCCATCTCTGAGTAGGGTATGTTCGGGTACTGGTGAAAGAGGCTGAGAAAGTCCCTGTACCCTCGTTCCATCATACTCTGATGGGACCCTCACAGAGGTGGGACTTAGCAATGTTAGGGAGGAAGACTGCAGCCTCCACCTTTCCAAGGCCTCCACCCGGGAAGCAGTGACAGTACAAACTTTTATCAAGCCACTGTAGGTTGTAGCTTGAGTATCCATCGCACCTCTCAGGGACCACCTTCCGGATAGTTGCGAGAAGCGAACAAACATCCATATTTTTCATTGACACCGGAAGCAGATTAGCCAGATCTTGGGCTACAAACACTGGGGTATCAGTACCCTTCTGCTAAAACATTCTAATAATACCTTCAATATTTTTAGCCCTCTTTTTAGGGTCCTACCTTTTAATTAACCTCCCCTTATCGTTATTACCACATAAATCAAACATCAATTTCTTTGAGCGTTCAATTTTTCCTTCATTGTAAAAATCAACACATAACTTAGTAATAGTCATAGGATCCAGATAGTCAGTCTTGTTGGCAATAAAGCATAGTAGTTCGTCCACCGCTGCACCATTACAATTATTAGTGTTTCCTGCCATACCAAGTTGGCGTTCCTGGCAGCCGCCACTTGCCATATTTTCCATGCGGATATCTTCTCACCACATGCCTCGCCTTCACTTTCTTAAAAGTATTAACAACTTGATACATAATGGATAACATTATTAGCTGCATTCAAAAGATTTTCTTACGGTATTTCAAGAATTTATATATTGTTCATTAAGCTAATAGTAAAAGTTAACTAATACTTTTTAACACTTCCATTGCGTGTAAGTTTGTCATTAGGAAGAAATTGCATGTCAATGATTTGTTTAGGATTTACAGCCAAACAATTGAAAATTAATTGTAAACATTAATATATGTATGCCGATCATGTAGTTATTCCATATAAGAATATCTACAGTATGTACTCAGAGATGGGCAGTAATGTATTTGATAAATACTTAAATATGTATTTAAATACTGTATTTATAAATAAAAAAATTTCAGGGTATTTAAATACATTATTATTGGTGTATTTTGTAATTATAAATACATATTTTCAAATACATTTTTAAATACATTTGCAAAAAATTATGAACTTTTTTCCATTATTGGAAGTATTTTAGTTTCATATTTTTTGTAAATCAAGAATTTAATTATTTTTCCTTTAACTGTTCGAAACTGTACTGTTATGTTTATTATCATTTATCCTTCTTTCCGTTCTCTCTCTTTGGATTGCCTTTGTTGCGGATACGAAGCCTCAAACTACAATAACAATAATAAACACTGGAAATGGAATGTATTTAGGATGTATTTAGATTGTATTTGAATAAATTTTTTAAGTAATGTATTTAGTACTTAATTACATTCCAGTTTACAGTAATGTATTTCGTATTTAAATACAAATTTGCATGGTATTTAGTATTTAAATACATTTTAAAGTATTTATGCCCATCTCCGTGTGTACTTCGATAGTCTAATATAAGTTTTGCAGGGTTTGATCTTTTCCCTCATGCATTAGTTCGAAGTCAAAAGACCTAATCTTCTCTCCTAATTTCATCTTCAATTTTAGTAGGAAACCCCAAATTATAGACTGGTCAAAATCACCGACACCTTCTTTTAGTTAGTTTAGCTTAAGAAGTCGAAGATTTTCACCTATCCGTAATTTTGGGATATCATCACCTCATAACTGGCCAACAAAATGAAACTTTTTTTCCTCATCACAAACATGATCACACTTTTCTTAATGCATTTTTCGCGCTGATTCCGAATCTGGTTTTATTTTTTTTCTAGCACGTATAGTTATATAGATACACTGGTTTTGATATTTTTAAGTTTTTGATATTGCTATAAGAAAATTTATGGATGTATAGATCACACTTAGGAATGCTAAACAACAAATACATCATATACTTTATTCAATGTACTTATAAATAAAGAATATATACATTATTTTATTAAAAGCGCTGTGAGTGTGATTTCCTTTTGTAAATTTGGCCTGGATTGTCACGATACAGCATCCAACAATGGTCCGCCATCATGCTTTCATTCCAATATCCTTGGTAGCGCTTCTCCATCATCTGAATATCTTGATGGAAGCGCTCTCCTTGCTCGTCACTCACTGCACCAAGGTTTTCAGGAAAGAAATCTAAGTGGGAATGCAGGAAGTGAATTTTTAACGACATTCGACACTCCATTTCTTTGAAGGCATCAAGGAGGTTCTTGACTCCATCCTTATACGCAGGTGACTTGTTGCTTCCAAGAAAGTTTTCACATATCCATTTGAACGCCAGCCAAGCCTTCAATTCCAGCGGACTTAGGACTTTTTCAAATTCAGTGTCATTCAAAACCTCCCTTATTTGTGGCCCAACAAAAATTCCTTCCTTCAATTTTGCTGCAGTAACCTTCGGAAATTTCCTTGAAAGGTATTGGAACCCTTCAGAATTGACTTTACCCATTGCTTTAACAAAATTCTTCGTTAAACCAAGTTTAATGTGAAGAGGTGGCAGATAGATCTTTTGGGGATCCACTAAAGGGACAGACTGGACATTGCTTATCTCTGGGACATATGTATACCTAAGTGGCCAGTCACTTTTGGTGTAATGTTCTATAGTGGCGCGACTGTCCCACAGGCAAAGGAAACAACAAAATATTGTGAATCCTGACTGCATACCCATAAGCATTCCTATAACTTTTAGATCTCCACAAACATTCCATTGATGACTGTCGTATTTGATTGCCTTAAGTAGTATATCCATATTGTCATATGTCTCTTTTAGATGGACGGAATGGGCAATGGGGATGGATGGCATTATATTACCATTATGCAAAAGAACTGCTTTCAGGCTTCTATGCGACGAATCAATAAAGAGGCGCCACTCAGATGCTACATACGTCTGAGATATGGCTGTAAATAGTCCATTGATGTCATGGCAATAACAGAGAGGACCGTCTACTGAAAAGAATGCTGTTAATTCAAAATTCCGCTTTCGGTAGTAACTAATACGAACATTGTCCTCAAGTAAATTGTTCTCCTTTAGTCTTGAGGCGAGAAGCTCTGATTTCTCTTTAGACAGCGATAAGTCTCTAACAAGATCATTCAACTGTCCTTGGGTTAACTTTTTAGGCTCTAATTGTCTACCTTCAAAAGTGTACTCTGGTTCTGTAGATGGTCCGGAAACGCCAGTTGCACCTTCATCACTTTCCATGTCATCTATGATAGAATCTAGCCTATCACTTGGGGGAATTGGAATGGGCAATGTTTCATCATGTTTTACTGGTCTACGTGCTGAATCCAAGTTTGGATATACAATCTGGTGTTTGTTCTTGGCAGAAAACCCCATTAAGTTCACACTACAAAAATAACAGTCTTCATGATGATCTCTCGGCTCCCTCCATATCATGGGTATGGCAAATGGCATTGAAGCTTTCTTTTTGTTAAGCCAATCACGTAATCCATTTGAACAGCCAGAACAGATTTGATGTGGCGCCCATGGTTTATCTTGGTCACCTAGATGGCAACCAAAGTATAGCTTGTATATTTTCTTAATGTCGGTTGTAATACTTCGTCGCTGTGTTTTAGTTGTCAACTGGCCGCATACGAAACAGAACTTGTCGGGGTCATTCTTACATTGTCGAGGCATGTTGACTGACCTGAGCAAACTATAAATTAAAAAAAAATGTACACCAACTTGACACAACAAGTTCTTGGACTGGACTGATCTTTTGACACACAAAGCACGGCGTTGTTGCCTGAATCACAATGCTGCTAAACGTAAAAGCTCACACCTGGAATACATAAGATGTATAATTAAGATAATTGAAATAAATAAGATGAATAAACTAAAAAAACACAATAAAATAAACACAATCAAATGTTGAAATATTAGTATTTTGCCTATTTAAAATGGTTAAATCTGTGTAGTTATATATATGCCTTCATCTTGAAAACTATACGTGCTAGAAAAGATCTGAATGCAGTTTTGGAATCAGCGTGAGAAATGCTATCCAGCCACCACAAAGTTTACTCTGATGAAAAATCTTTGTTGACCAGTGTAATTTATAGGGTTTGTAGTTTGTACTCAACCACCTGTTTTCAGTAGGATAAATTTTCTTAAGTCTGAAGAGCTTTTAACTGTCTCTTCTGCAGTTCAGTAATATAGGCTTATAGAAATATTCACAGTACTCTATTTCAGTAGTAAACAAATAACCAATAAATGGAAACTACCAAAATATTAACTTAATTTTCGTTTCAAGAAACTTTTGTGATGAAATTTTCTCTTTCTTTAAGATCGCAAGGCGGATTTTTATTCGATGGTCGAAATACAACACTCTTTAACGTTATTCGAAATCATCTGAAGAAAGTTCTAGGGCCATTGAAGGCAGAAGATTCGTGTAAGTTGAACAGTTAATTAAATAAATAACATTAAAAAAAGCCTTATAAGGCTAACTAACGAAGGCTGGGGGCCTTTATCTTCAGGTGATCCAATAATGCTAATCAAGGACATAATCCAACTGGTTCAGGATATATATACGAAGGCCCACTAGCTTTATTACATATGGTGCATCGCACTGGTTCTCAAACTTTTTCCAATTTTTTTTTAATTATTTCGAATTTCACCTGCGTTAGGATTTCAATTAAAAAAATCAGTTAACTCTTACTTCATGCGACCTCAGGCTTTTACACACCCATTGATTTGTTTTAGGTTAGGTTAAGTTAATGTCAAAAAAGTTTAACTATTTGCATAATAGGAGTTAATGGGTAAAAAAGTATTTTATTATTGATGACACTTCGGGATTTAGGCATATTATATACAGGGACGGTCCAGACCGATCTGACTGATTCACATTCATAGGTCAGAAAAGTATGTGCTCCATTTGCATCGGTCAATAATTGACCTGTCGGTAACCTAACCTTAGTGTCTCTCAGATAATGAGGTAAGGTTCCCGACCGGTCAATTATTTCACCGATGCAAACGGAGCACACATTTTTCGACCGAGGCATGTGCATCATTAAATCGGTCTGGATTCGTCCCTGATATATATAATCCCATGTGGAGACTGCCCTCAAAAATACATCGGAGACAAGTGATTTTCAGAGAAAGATTAATTCCCACAAACGTGACCTGAGATTGGTTAATACTTACAGTAGCTTGGTTCAGCATAGGGAACATTATCATATTATTTTTAACTTCCAGGATTCTAAACCTATCATGAAGGTCAGGGACCAGGAACAGAGACAAATATACGAGGCATTTTACATTTTAGGAGAAAACACCATTTCAAATATTAAGCTTTATTTTTAATATTTTAGAATATTTTAGGGCAATTTCGGGTCGTGACCGGCTGCCAGATGTACAGGATTGATTTTTACTTAGATTTCTCATCACGAGTTTGAAATCTGGGCAATTTTTTGACTTTTCCAACTGCCAGATGTACGACAGCCACCATCTCTCTGTCCGTGATTATGCCTTAACACAGTCATTTTAACTTCAGCTCTTCCGCGGAACGGAAGTCTTATAACTTTTTTTAGACATTTTAACTAGTTTATGGCTTTGAAAAGGCTTGGTTGTGACCGGCCGAAATTAATTAGCCTTTTTAAAGTTTTATAATTTTTTCCTTGCGGTTTGAGTGATATTATATTGTTGCAGTAAATGCAATCAAAGTTTATATATATACAGTATATATGTATATATATATTTTTTTCTTTATTTTACCGCCGATTCGTACCATATATATATATATATATATATATATGCAAAGCAACACGTGATCTTTTTAGTAAGCAAAGAACCACAGGGAAAAGAAAAGGAAACACGAAGTCCGAGCGCTTTTGTGATATATTCACATCTTCAGGGACATGAAAGAAAACCTATTTCTTTCTTGTCCCTGAAGATGTGAATATATCACGAAAGCGCTCGGACTTCGCGTTTCCTTTAACTTTTCCGTGGTTCTTTGCTTATATAATACAAACCTTCAAGGAAAATGAAATATGATTCCAAGGCCTTTTGTGTATTCAGAAGTACAATTCGTCAGGGAATTCCCTGAAGAGGTATACTTCTGAATACACGAAAGGCCTTGGAATCATATTTCATTTTCCTTGTGAGTTTGTATCATTCATTCATTTCACGTGTTTATTTGTGAAATTCATCATATATATATATATTAAAAGTTTAAAACCTATCCAACTCTAATTGTTCTTGCTCTTGCTCTTTCTGGCACCGAGCCAAAAATTTCTCCAACTACTTTACTTCTTTTTTCCATTCTGACGGCTCAGTTGCCGTCTCTTCTGATAAAGCTGAACTCTTTGTTCAAACTTTTGCCTTCCTCAACTCAACCCTGGAAGATTCCGGTGGTGTTCCTGTCTCCTCCGACTTCATTTTGTCTGAAATTAGAATCTCTTCCAGATGTTTTTTCTGCCCTATCTGGGCTTAACTCTAGGAAGGCGTTCGGTCCTGATGGGTTCCCTCCCATTGTTCTCAAGAACTGTGCGTCTGTGCTTACACCCTGCCTGGGCGTTCGCCCTTGGCCGTTCCCTTCTGCATAAAAAAAAATATAGTATATATTTATGTTGTATATATAAATTTCCAGTTAAGGAAGGGTACCTGTGGGTCGGAGGTCGTTACGTCGACGAAAAGTGGATATGGGTCAAAAAAGGCGAAAGAAGCGGAGAAACGAGTGACGCAGATGTGAAACAGAAATGGAACAAACCTCGTGCAAGATTTGACTGGGTTGCAGGAAGTGGAGAACTCGCCCCCATTGGTCCTAAAGTGTGGGCCCCTTCAGAACCGAGAAGGAAGTTGGGAACGAATTCATTGTGCGTGGCTCTCGATGGAAATTCAGATTATAAAGGAGTGGCTGCATTTTGCCGTCACTACAGAAAGTTTGTGTGCTCATTTTAACAAAACATTCGAAGTGAATGTCGTTGAATAAAATCTTACTGATAATAATAATAATGATAATAATAATAATAATAATAATAATAATTCTTCTTGTCTGATTACACCATTTTAAATGTACACCTTTAATTCATACTTTATGGAAATACTTAGGAATTATATAAGATACTTTTAAATCTTTGTGTATAAATGTAAGAATATTTAGTAATTAAAAGCTGTTCCATTATTGCATGCTATCACAAAACCTAAATTTAATTTAACTAACAAAGATTTACTCTCGAACTGATTGAGGTACTTTCCAATTTAAAACGTTAATCACGCATTGTTCATTTCTCAGAATAATTTTCCAGAAATGTGACTCCAGCCCAATCTTCAACCATTACAAAGCGGCGGATACATCATTAGGGGTCCCTCGTACAATAGACTTTTACGATACGCGAGGCGGGGGATCACTGGTTTTTAATCCCAAACCGTGCCATGTAACCTAATTGGATTACGGAAGTAGAGAGCAAGTTTCGGGGTTGATCCCTTAGTCCCAACACGTTTACAGGCAATTTATTTTTTCCAAATCCAGATTCGATTATCATACCCACCAGTAGATGGAACATATATGGGTTTTTGGCACCGTAACCCAATCTTTCCTCACTTTACAAACTAAAGGAAAACAATAACTGCTTGACAATTTTTTCTAGCTAATCATACTTAACTGCCGACATACATTGATTGACCCTATCACCACAGTGAATTCCGTCAACGATACGAATTTTGGAATTATATATGGGCCACCAGCAGCGAAAGGGTACAGTTCGTGATTGAATTTAAATTTTTGAGATAATGCGAAGTACTTAAAGCTTCAATGTACTGAAGTAAAGTTAAAAAATGAACCCTCTTATAAGAGGGAACTGGAATGGGTTAGACAATGACAGAAGGAAGCTTGACAGCGACGGTGACTCAGTTTCTCTACGAGCGAAGTAAGGCCAAGGTTGGGGGATCGACTCCCAATGATGGTGATGTTAGCAAATTGGCCGGCTTGAGGTCACCCTCACTAATTATTATTATTAGGCAAACTGTTCCAATCTGGCACACGTGAAATGAAGGCAAAGGGACCATTCATTTCTCACGTGACAGGCACTGTTGAACTACATACCCGTTAGCATTTCGTTTTCAAGGACTCTCTCAAATTATAATTATTCACATGTAACGCCAAACCTCTCTAATTGAAGTATTTAAATCACTTCTGATCACGGTTTTCTTCCCACAAATTGAGATTTGAGTAGCTTCGCAGAGTGCGGATTCAAATAGTCAATTTCTAGCAAAAGTAAAAAATAGGTGGAAGAAAAATACTCAAATCACTTTCACTTCGAAGCGTCCAAATTTCAAATTATTCCCATGTAACGCCAAACATTAAATTTTGTAAAACGAAGACGAGTGAAGATAAAAACAAACAATAAAATGGTAAACTTTTCTATTTACAGAAAATATATTCATTAAATATCTAAAAATAAAACAAAGGCGCAACGATTCAGAAGATAAATATACAATTAAATAACATCTCCGGAATACGTCACAATTAAACAGGTACTTTAGAAGCAATTTATAAACTACACCATCAGCATTTCGCTCAAATCATGGACTAGTAAGATGAAGCTTAAAAAGCGATGATTTAACCTGAAAATTCCCGTCAAAGGAATCTAATCAGATTTGCATTAAAAGAAAATATATATATAAAAAAAAGTTCAGTAGCGATTTGTGGTTAAATTCAAAGGTTGCATGACTTCTTCTGCCATTTCTGTGGGGAGACCCAGTTGAACAAGGGCCATGGCACCCATCAACTTATCTTTGGTTTCTGGGCACTCTACGGGTAAACAGTCTGTAGTATGAGAGGAAGAAGTGACTTCAGTTTCAGGGGAATCCAAATTTCCTTCTTTTCTCGCCTCCTGCAGCCATCGTTTCTTTGGTTGCCGCATTCTCCACGTATCTTTCGAATCGTCTGCGGTGGTGTGATCGGAAGTACTCGTGGCCTGTTCGACGGTTGGCATAGTGTCTTTACTCTCGAAGGTGTAAACAGGGGGAGTTTGTATGTGTGGTACTGAAAGTACAACGTCCGAGAGTGTGTCACTCGCGGTCGAGTCTTGACTGTCGTCATGTAGAGACGTTCTTTCGTAAACGTACGAAGAAGAAGAATCGTCTAAGTTTTGCTGCTCGTGAGAGAAAGGTTTCTTAATCGGCGATGCATCTTCTTCTAACAGCTGATCCGGTGGGTGAAGATATAATGTGGGAGAAACGATGGCGTTCAGATCTGTTGTGCAGATTTTAGTAGTGCTCTGACTGGGGACGGACTGATACGTAGAATAGGCCTCCTCTTCCCCTTCAGAAAGAGGCTTGATACCATCTAACTCGAAGGTCTTGTAACTAGTCTTCACTGGAGTCTGCAAATTCTGAGTATTCCTCAACACTCTTGTTTGAAGGGGGGACGTAGGCAGTGGTTTAGGATGGTGATAAAAGTCGCCATAAAAGTTCTCATCTACATAATTGTGAGGAATCTCTGGAGGAGACTGAATGACTGAGAAACTGTTATCTCCGTAAGAATAGGATGGAGATGCAGTAAGGATCTGCTGAGGAGATCTGAAGTCTCTCACTACTTTGTAGCCCTTCTGTTCTTGATCCATGAGAGGTCCCAAACCTCTTCGAGACTTTGTTCTCTTTACAGGGGGAGTTATGAAATCTGTATCTGACGCAGGTGTAAGAGGAGTTTGGGGAGTGATTGGAGTTCCGTCTAACTCTCTTTTCATCTTTATGTTCTTCGCAGGAGTTCGGTCTTCTCTCTCTTGCTTGTATTTCTCCAACCAGCGAATAACCTAAATTGAAAGGAATGAAGTAAATATTTCTGCTAGAGCAGCTTTAAATTTGTGCATATATAGTTTCTTTTAAAAAAATAGAAAACTTTCAATCATGTTCATTGTCGTAACATCCACATAAAGGTTATGCAACAGAAGGGACCTACAACTTTGTGCGAGAAGATTCGAACCACAACTTCCCTAGACACAGAGAAGCCCCTTAATCACTGAAAACAACTCAAGTCAGTCCAGGACCATCAGGTTAACAGCCTGATGCTTTACCACTGGAATACTCTTGCGGTTGAATAGTGCCTCAAGGAAGCAAAAGTCAAAACACCTTTCACTACCCTCCCAAAATGTAGAGAGGAAATTCACTAAGAAAAGCAATTTCTAATGACAAACATACTTGAAACGAAAATTATTAGCGCATCAAGCCAAAATTATGCAATTTACAAGGTTAAAACTTCACTAATTAAATTGCTACAGAGTTCGAAAATGTTTAGGCTTACATTTAGGTATGAATAAGAAGACAATTTAACACTGTAAAACTTAAAATTACATCTTATACATATACGTTCTTTCCAACTAGAGTGCAAAAAAATATAATGCACAATTTCCAACAGGCTCCATTCAATAATCTAGGTTTATTAATACATTACTATCATTCAACTCTGTTCTTGAATTAATGACTGCTCATGAAAGATTAAAAAGTAGACAAATTACAGGGTGGCGCAAAAGTCAGCACTATGCCTTTTCAATGCAAATATAGGCCTCTTAGGAAATGGCTAAGTGACAAAATTTAAAAAAACTCCAGGAAATGGTCAAATTTTTTATCAATTTCAGTGTCCTAACTCAAGTTATGTCACTTTCAACTGGTAAAATTTTTTAGTTTCCTACTTTTGTTACTTAGCCACTTCCTAAGAGGGCCTCTCATATATTTGCACTGAAAAGACAGTCTTGTGCGATGTGTCCCGACATTTGGGCAGCCCTGTGCAATTCATTCCTAAAATTTAAGTACCAGTACCTCTTCTGTGCATTCTGGCAAATCAATTTGGGCCGAAATTGACGTTTCAGATGTTCTGCGAAGTGTGGCGTACGGATGGTCGCTACAATGTCTGTTTGCATGAGTGAAACGAGATGTACAACCTGAAAATGAAGCAAATTATTGCTATGCTCTATTTCAAATACAGAATCAGAATCTATAGTGGTGTGCATGAACAATGTTGTTTCAGCCAACTTTGCAACATCTAAGGTCGTATGATGGAGGGGACCCTACAGCTTTCACGAGATCTGAACCACGAGTCGCTACATCATTTGGACACAAAGGATCGTCACCCATCCAACTACTACCCAGACTCAATGCCACTAAGTTCGCTGGTCAACGGGAAGCGGCGTTACATCAACCAGGATGTAGCCTGCATGCAGCGTAAACTAAATATAAACCTAGTACTGCAAAAAGTGCCATAAACAGGTAAACTAATGCTTTTAAAGTAAAGTAGAATATTTTGACCTGCTTTCTTCAAAACTAACTCCTACTCATATGATGTGCTAAGCCTAGCTTGAAACAAAAAATTAAATTCAATAACCAAATATATTTGCACTATTTCTATTTTTTCCCTTTTCCAAATTCAAAAAACAGAAAACTTGTGATAATAAAAATCCACTCTAATAGAGAGTTTATTTTCACAAGTTTCGATGCCCACTGGCATCCTCTTCGGGTGAATACAGAAAAACGAATGAACCAAAAACAAGAGTGAAAAATGGGAGAACAGGATCTAACCTAGGTGCGAATTTCTTAATGGTCCCTGGACTGTTTTCCCGTTTTTGGTTCATTCGTTTTTCTGTATCCACCCGAAAAGGATGCCAGTGGGCATTGAAACTGTTGTGGAAATAAACTCTCTATTAGGGTGGGTTTTTATTATCACATTTTGACTTTCACATAGAAAAAAGAAGTTTTTTGCATTTAGAAAATTTAAGTTATTGAAGATATGAAAATTTCAAATGAAATGAAACATTCACTGTTTATTATCCATAGGAAAAATGAATAGGCTTTTATGAAGGGTGGGTGTTAATGATAGTGAGCCATAGGAAAAACTCTCGTGTCATGGAAAAAAGAGCAAGCAAGCTGGTATTGGGTGTCATGAGCCAGAAAGAGGTCAAGAGCTACTTATATACAGCATAACACAAATGCAGACCTTCAGAACTTACCATCAGCACTACATATAAAAGGTTTTTCTCCCGTATGAAGTCTTTGATGAGTCTTGAGTTGTCCACTCTGAGTGAAAGCTTTTGCGCAACCTGGGTAATCACACTGATAAGGACGTTCACCTAAAATAGTAATAAAAAGGGATAGTGAGAATGCAAACCTACATTAAAAATTCAAATGCCCACAACCAAATTAACCTAAACTTGCCTAAGGCAGACCTAGTTCTGCCCTAGGTTGACCCAAGAATAAAAGTTATAAAGTTCATACCACCCTTAGTCAAGCCTAACCTTGAACCTCCAATTAATAATAAAAAAATTTCAGATAACATACTAATACTCATTTTTATAGTACTACCTATAAAAATTACCAGCACCCTACTCAAGTTCCTGATTAAAATACTTTAAGTTGTAATCCAAACAGTGATGTGTACTTTAGAATTAATCACAAAATATTAATTTGAAGTCAGCATTTATGTCAAGAACAACTTAAAATAGAGTAATAGACATTTTGCTATTTACTATAAAATATTGATTTAAATCACTTATTGCTTGGATAACTTCAATAGGACCAAGTGGCTTCAAATTTTCCAAATACCAGTAAACCAGTCTTTTCTTAAAAGTCCTTAAAATACTATACCAGCCAGCTATTAAAATTCCTTCTAAAAAAACCTTAAAATGGATAAGGACTTAGGCTTTGTAACTACCATTTAAGATTTTTAACAGGAAAATAGCTATAGACAAGTACGAGACATTTGGTAGATTTAATATGAAAGTTCTAAAAAGGGGACTAAAGATATTCCATATTTCCATTTATTAACATTCTTAATCTAAACAAGGACTCCAAATCTGTAAATAATATGAAGTGATGCGCCAGATCTAGTGAATTTCTGTTTGGACTTTTCATTTTGGGCTTCAGGAAACGCAGCCTATAATTTATTTAAAAAATCAACACTTTACCATTAAATTACTCTACAAAATTCAGGATAACATATCTTACACTCAAGAGCAATTATATTTGAACAAGTTTTAGGCACAATTTTATAACAAATTGTGACCCAATCACCCTTAGCATTAAAAACTAATATGGGATAAATTTTGGCATACCCAAGTCTCAGCCTACCTTCTGCCAAATCATGCAAATGGGTTAACTAACCTACTGTAATCTGGCTTTGGTGATACTTAATATTAGCTAAAATTGGAATTTATGTTAGGCACTTGCTTAACCAAGTTGTCTGTGGGTCTATTTACTATCCATTTGGGAAAATCTAACTAAGTTAGCTTAAATATTTGTACCAAACTTGCTAACTAATTTTGAGAATTTAAGCCTAGACTACATAATTTACGGCTTGAAGGACTGTCCAAAACAAACATCTAACCTGGTGACTAGTCAAGACCATGGTAGAGCCTAATTTTATTCCAAGCAAAGGCATCAAAGACAATCTAAATTTACTATAGGCCTACTTAACTTCTGGTAAACCTAACTACCATAGCCAATTTGCAGATTAGCATGACCCTACAAGAACACGCTCTGCATTACCAAATGACACGAATCTGCCTACATACTAGCCTACAAGCTCTTAGCCTAGCCTACTACCATAACCCTAAGTTAAAATGTTTAAACTTTACCTGTATGAGTTCGAAGATGTGCTTGAAGAGACTTTTCTCTGGGGAAAACCCTGTTACATATTCGACATTTAATGCTGCTGGGAGATTGGGAGCCCTCAATAATCAGAGAATTTATCACATCCGCTCTTGGTCGGCCACGCTTACCTTCCGAACAAGGCCCGCGAGCATCAGGTCCAGGAGAAATTCCACTTTCGGGGTTCTCAGTCCCGTTATTTTCATTTCCACTATTACTCCAACCATATGCATCTTCCCTAATGTAAGACGGATGCGTAACAACTTGAATATGTTTATGAAGCGCCAAATTACGCTTTGGCGTACTAAAACTTAAGTTATCTGAGGAGTGCACTTCCATGGTCCCACACAATTCGTTTATCACTTTCACACGATTGCCGCCAAAATCAATCGTAATCTGGCCGCCAAAAATTCCTATGAGATGATTGGTTGAAAAGATACCATGTAGAAATTACTTTTTAATTATTTTATTTACTATAAATACACGAATTAGATAAAGTAATTATGTTTTTAATAATTTTCTTAATATTATAAATAAATTAGAGAGTTTTAACTATCAAAATAAGTAACGAAAAATAGGCTTTCATGTATTATGGCTAACCGTTGAAATGAACCTGATGAGTTGAAAAACAGAATGATATTACAAAATTAACTTTTTATCATAGGATTTGTCTCTGAATTACAAAAAATTAGTAACAAAATTGATAATAATAATAACATTCATTCACTGTTATTTTATGTGCTCAAAATTGTTTTTTATGAAACTTTAAATAATTTATTTATATTGTCTCAGCGCCAAAATTTTGCGCCAAATATGTGACGCAATACATTTCGCCTTTTAACAAAGGGATTTAAAGGAACTGAGAAGTTTAAAAGGTACAGACGCAGACTTTTTTTTTCCTGGATAATAAAGAGGAATTTAAATGGACATTTACGAAATAAAAGGCATCAGTAACACTAATCATAATAATCTTGGTTTTTCATTTGTATACACCCGCACACCCACATATATATATCATGAACACGCATGATTTTCCATAATGGGTGGAACCCCAGTGTTACACCAGAAATTTCAGTCAAATACTATCATTGCCTCGAGTGCTGGAGTGCAGGGGGATTGGGTACAATATGCAAAACACCTCTGGACAGACTCGAAAGCGTTGTTTTTTTATGCAGGAAGAAATATGCGCCAAGTTATACTAATTTGGTGCTACTTCAGCGTGCGGTCTACAAAGATATTTACACTATCGTGCGGTCTACAACATATTTACAAATTCAATTACATTAAAACAAAAACTTTAAAGGACAAATAAAACAAACAATTCATTCTATGGGGTATAATGCCCGGTTAGGTCAACTGTATGCCCTTTTCGTTATGAAAATATCACAACTTAACCTAACCAATTGTCAAGGGCATACAGTTGACCTAACCGGGCATTATATCCCACAGAATGAATTGTTTGTTTTATTTGTCCTTTAAATTTTTTGTTTTAATGTAATTGAACTAATATTTGTCTGAATGATTCCCCCTTTTATAGTCCGCCTTGACCGCACATTCGTCATTTCAGGTCAGGTCAGGTCACTTCAGCGCAAATTCTTTTGCAGACTAAAGATATTTTTGTAGACCACACGCTATAGTAGCACCACTAATTTTTACCTTGAGGCACAATAATCAACGCCCTCGCTTTCTACAAAAGAAATGCTGGGTTCGAATCTCCATGGGGTAATTTTGTGTATATATATATATATATATATATATAAAACCTTACCTTACCTTACAACCTTACAAAGGTTTCGCGCGATGATTTCTCATTTCGCGAAGGTCAAGCTTGTCGCCCCTCCTCTCGAGTTGGCCTGGTGAAGTAGTGAGTTGGATTCTTGCGCTCTCCACCTCACATAGCCAGGTACGCCCGGGCTCATCGGGGATTGTTCTGAGCCAGGCGTCTAGTCTTCTTTTGAAGATGTCCACTGCAACTCCCTTCGTGTTTCTCAGGTCTTTGGGCAACTGATTAAACAGTTTTGGTCCTCTCACTAAAAAACTATTTTCTTTCAGGGTTAAGGATGTTCCCTGTCTCGCCTTCAATTTGGGAATACCACACAGTCTACCGTTTCTACTTTCCACCGTTGTTTGGGGAGTTATAGGGTTTAGAGTAATATTAGCAGTGGTGGGCACCGTTAACCAAAAAGTTAACTTCGTTAACCGCTAATCCGTTAACCGAAAAGTTAACTTCGTTAACCGTTAATCCGTTAATTCGTTAAACATGTAACGGAAGTTACCGATAAACCGTTAACGTTAACTTTTATTATAAAAAAAATGAAAAACACATATATATAATTTAATTTTCCCTCTTCTTCTCGTTCTCCATTTTGTCCATGAGATGCATGTTGCCCTTCATGAAAATTAGCATATCAAAGTTTTCATCAGACAGGGATGATCTCTTGGCCCTCAGGATGTCCTTGCCCATAGAGAACAAACGCTCCACTGCAGCACTGGAGGGGATGGCTGTGTTGAACTTGATGAACAAGTCCACCAACACTTGCTCACCCAAGAAGGCAGCATCTGTCAGCAAGTCCTTGGAGTTGGTCTCCAGCCAGGTCTTGACCAGTTCTGGGCCTTGCCCTTGAGTGACCTGTGGCTTCTGCTGCTCTCTTTTGTCTGGATGACAGCACTGAAGAAGTCATCCTCCTCCTCCTCCTCGTTGTTGCTGCCTCCACTGTTGCTGCCCACTTCGTTGAACTGCTGCTTCATGGCCTCCTCGACTGTATCCTCCATGCTTTTCCTCACCCTGGCGACCTTGGTGTTGTCATACTTGTCCAACCAGATGAGGCGAAACCTGGGATGGAAGGCAGCAGCCAGCTGGCATTCGTCATCCTCCAGGAGGGGCCCAAACCTTTTGTACTCACAGACATATTATAAATATACATGACTTACTTGACAACGATTATTTTTAAATATTCACTAGCACAAACATGTTGCGCAAGAGACAGACTGCAAATGAAACGAATGTAGTTATTTGTTGTAATTGTTACATATATATTATTGAAAGTGCCTTAAAATGCTCGTGATATTTTTGAAAGAAGTTGAAACATTCAACTCAAATGGCAAATCTTTCCGCCTGATTTTACAGTCGACCATGTTTTGCTCAAACCAATGCCATAAATAACTACCATATTTGGTAAGACACAAATTGTGGCGACGGAAACAATATATCGCCTGATTTTGCACTGCGGAAATGGAAATTCGTTCATCACTATTAACAGTGGCGGATTAATTGCGCACCTGCTCAGCACTGAAAATAATATAAACTTTTAAACGTTTATTTATGAATTTTTTGGGTTAACGGACTTGAGTTAACGGAAGTTAAATGTAACGGAAGTTAATTAGTCCGATAATGATTTTCAAAGTTAACTTAAAAGTTAAATCGTTAACGAAAAAGTTAACTTCGTTAATTAACGATTAACGGATTAACGGTTTGTGCCCAGCTTTGAATATTAGGGACTAGTTTCTCCATTATTTTCCAAGTGTAAATAATGTTGTATTTCTCTCTTCTCCTTTCCAGTGAATATAGATCTAGTTCGCGTAACCTTTCCCAGTAATTTAGTTCTTTGCACCCATTGATCTTGGCTGTGAAGCTTCTCTGGATCCCTTCCAGCTGTCTAATGTCTTCCTTTTTATATGGGGATGTTAGGACCGAGCAGTATTCCAATTTGGGTATGATCAGTGTTTTCAGTAGAGGAATCATTACATTCCTACCCCTTCGTTTAAAGGTTCTAAATATCTGTCCCGTTATTCTCTTTGCTCTGTTTACTGCTATCTTATTTTGTGTTTCAAATTTCGCATTATCTGTCATTACAACCCCTAAATCTTTTGCTCTGGAATTTCTCTAAATTTCTTGTCCATTTGGGGTATAATATTCCATGGATTTTAGGTCTTCTCTTTTTCCGTACCGTAATAGCTGAAATTTCTCGGTATTAAACTTCATATTGTTGTCTTCCGTCCACTTGTAGATTTTGTTTATGTCGGTTTGTAGAGATCCTCTGTCTTCTGGGTTTCTTATTTTTCTACTGATCTTTGTGTCATCCGCAAAGGATGTTACTGTGCTGTCTCTGGTAACGTCCTCATCTATGTCAGTTAGCATGTTTATGAAGAGTAGTGGAGCTAATACTGTTCCTTGTGGTACTGAGCTGAGGACCTCTGATTCTGATGAAGATACTCCTTGTACTGTAACGACTTGCCGCCGCTCACTAAGGAAATTATATATCCCTTTCCCTACTTTTCCTGTTATTCCCATATATTTCATTTTATGTATTATGATTCCGTGGTCACACTTGTCGAACGCTTTAGCAAAGTCTGTGTATAGTACATCATAGTTTTCATTACTTTCAAGTGAATCAATAATGTTGTTGTAGTGTTCCATTAGTTGTGATAGGCATGATGTGTATATATATATGGGATAGAACTCAGAATGGTCCCCTGAGATTCTTTATGATACACACAGAAGAGTTCCTTGTTCCATGCACGGTCTGTGTGTATCATATATATATATATATATATATATATATATAATATTATATATATATATATATATATATATATATATATATATATATATATATATATAATATATCTATATATATATATATATATATATATATATATATTATATATATATACAGGGCGTCCCAAAAAATGTATACACACTTAACAGCTGATAGCTCAATTGATGTTTCTTTCTTTCCAAGTTAAACCCATTAGAATTAATAATGGCAGTCAGACTAAGCTTTGAACAAAGGAAATTAATTCTAAAATGCTACTGGAAGTGTGAAAACGCAGTTGAAGTGCAAAGACAGTTTAGGAGGGAGTTTCAACAGATCCACCAACGCGACTTACCATCACTCGAATTAGAGATAAGTTTGAAGCCGATGGAACTGTTCAGAATGTCCACAAGAAGCGTTCCGGAAGACCACGGACATCGACAAGCCCCACAAAGCAAGAAAGAGTACTGGAAACGTATCACCAAAGTCCAAGAAAATCTGTGCGGCAAGCGAGTCGTGAGGTAGGATTTCAGAATCGTCTGTCCAACGCATTTTGAAGCGCTGTCAATGGAAAAGTTACATTCCAAGATTAGTCCATGCTATTAATGAAGATGATGATGATCCGGACCGAAGAGTGGAGTATTGCGAGTGGTACTTGGCACGATGTGGATGTGGATTGGACGAAGGGGTTTCGTAGAATACCCTCCGCGTTCACCAGACCTCACACCACTAGACTTTTTTTTATGGGATACTTAAAAGACAAAGTCTACGCTATAAAACCTGCAACAGTCGCTGAATTGAGAGCAGCCATTGAACGAGAATGCACACAAATACCAAACGAAATGTTTCGTGATGTTTGCGATTCCATTGCTTCGCGTTATCAGCAGTGCCTGGACCAGAACGGACGTCAGTTTGAAAACAGGCGTTGACAAAACAATTAAATAATGTCTGTAGATTCTATTACATTTTGAAAATGAAATGTATTTTAATAAACACTGCCTTTATAAGTATTTAAAGTGTGTATACATTTTTTTGGGACGCCCTTTATATATGTATAGAAACGACGTAAGTATAGAGGAGCGTTCTGCACACGAGGAAGAGAAATAACGAACAAATGAAAAATGAGGTGACCGCCCGGGAATCGAACCCAGGATCCTCCGATTGCTCCTCTATACTTACGTCGTTTTATACATTAATATACTGCGTGGTCATTGCAGTTAAATGTGTGTATAATATATATATATATATATATATATATATATATATATATATATATATATGAAGAAGGAAACCACTGTTCAGGAAGACTTAAATTTTTATTTCTGTAACACCAATATAGTTTCGGCTCCACGCGAGCTCTTGTCAATTGGTAATGAGTAATGACTGCATAAACAGAGAACACAGGGTGCTACTATAGCGTACGGTCTACAAAGATATCTTTAGTCTACAAAAGAATTTGCGCTGAAGTGACCTGACCTGACTTGAATTTGTGCTGACCTGACCTGACCTGAAATGACTTGACTTTATCTTTGGGGACGAATGTGAGATGGAGGCGGACTATAAAAGGGGGAATCATGAAGATAAATATTAGTTCAATTGCATTAAAACAAAAAATTTAAAGGACAAATAAAACAAACAAGTCATTCTATGGGATATAATGCCCGGTTAGGTTAATTGAATGCCCGGTTAGGTCAACTGTATGCCCTTGACAATTGGTTAGGTTAAGTTGTGATATTTTCATAACGAAAAGGGCACACAGTTGACCTAACCGGGCATTATACTCCATAGAATGAATTGTTCGTTTTATTTGTCCTTTATATTTTTTGTTTTAATGTAATTGAATTTGTGAATATGTTGTAGACCGCACGATGTGTAAATATCTTTGTAGACTGCATGCTATAGTAGCACCCTTTTCTCCCACCCTGTATACTATATATATATATATATATATATACAAAGGTGGGCAGGACCGAACTCCAGGAACTCGGTCCTTTTTAAGGACCGTGAGCGGGAAAGTCGGTCCTTTTCTCAGTGAGGACCGAAATGAGGAGCGACGGTCCATTTTTAAGCAATTCCGGACGGTCCGGTCCGGACGGTCTTTTTTAGTGATTTTAGTGTGTTTAGTGATTATTTGAAGTTCTAAAGAAGATGGATCGTTTCCTCCAGAAGACTCAGAAAGAGACTGAGACTGAACTGAAACTTGTTTCAACACCTGGAGGAGACGAAGAATCTACTGATGTTAGTGCTTCAACTTCAAGTCAAGCAACTGGAGCTCCTAGCGGAAGAACTGAACCCGGCAATCCCTGGCCGTACCTGGACAAATACTTTGAATACCTGGGCCCCAAGGGTGAGCAGAACCTGGAGTACAAGTGCTACATCCTCTCGACAAGCAACAAGAGCCAAAACAACGTCAAGCGACATGTCTCCAGGCGCCACCCTCACGTCCAGAACCAGTTCGACCAGTGCATCAAGGACGGGGTGGAGCTCCAGAAAAAGAAGAAGCGGCGAGGAGACCCTCAGTAGCGCCCCGACGACAAGAGGCAGAGGACCATGGTTCAGCCGACTATAAGGGAGGCCATGGCTGGACCGTCCAGAGTTACCAAGGCTCTCTTTGAAGAGAAGGTCAGTTCCCCAGCCCGGCGTTGAAGGACTTGTTCATCAAGTTTAACACGCCTATCCCATCCAGTGCCGCCGTGGAGAGGCTCTTCTCTTTGGGGAAGGACGTCCTCAAGCCGAAAAGGTCAGGGCTCAGTGACGGCCATTTTGAAATGCTAGTCTTCTTGAAGGGAAACTCAAGCATTTAACTTAACTTTTTTTCATCATTTATGTATTGTATTAATTATAATTTACGTTAATAAAATTAAAGATTTCCGGTGTCTTTAATTTCATTTTTCATTTTAATCAAATTTTCACTTATATTACACTGGTATGCATATGAAATGTTTTTGTCTGCTGTGAGGGTTTTTTCAACTCATATTATATAATTCGACCATGCTGAATTCGAAAATGACATTGGTTTTCCTCAATCAGGTCAGGTTTTTTCTCTATTGGCCATTTATTATAAGTCCAATTTTATCCCCAAATTTATTGATTTTTTTAGCTTAAACACTATAGATACGAGTAATATTATAAGAACACTCGTGAAAAATGAAAACATTGTGTGAATAAATACTTTTATTCATACAATGAATATGGAAAAAAGTTTATTGAGGAAGGAATGAAGTTTTTTTGGCTTTCCGTCTGTGTTTTTCTTCGGGCACGTCTCGCTTCAAACACCAGCAATAGTCCGCCAGATATTGATATCCCAGTTTCCCTGGTATCTCTCTTCCATTATTTTGATATCTTGGTGAAATCGTTCACCCTGTTCCTCACTATAATCCCCGCAATTTTCAGGAAAATAGTCCAAGTGGGACCACAAAAAGTGCATTTTTATGGACATGCGCGACCCATGAGCTTTGAAAGCTTCCATCAAGTTTTCGACAACGGACTCGTATTCTGGACTTCTACGCTTGCCAAGAAAATCAGTGACAACTGATTTGAATGCCTGCCAGGCATTCTTCTCAGTTGGAGTCATTGCGTTTTCGAACTGAGTATCCTTGATCAAAGTTCGAATTTGAGGACCATCAAAAACCCCAGCATTTAGTTTAGCATCAGATATATGAGGAAATTTACTCTCGAGATATCGGAATGCTGAACCCTCCTTATTCATTGATTTGATGAAATTTTTCATCAAGCCCAGCTTAATATGAAGTGGTGGGAGCAAAATTTTTTTGGTGGTACAAGGGGCACTGAAACGACATTATGCGACCCAGGTTCAAAATTCTCTCTGGATGCCCATTCACGCTGTGCATAGTGCTTCTCATCCGCTCGGCTATCCCATTTGCAGAGGAAACATGGGTATTTCGTGTATCCCCCTTGCATTCCCAATACAAATGCCACAATCTGAAAAAAAATGAAAATATTTAAAGAATTTAGAGAATTTGTTCTATCAGATAAAAAAATCTATGCATTGGACTGTATCACTTCTGTGGGGAAGTTAAGTGTTCTTATACGCTCTCAAATAACCTTTGGAAAAACAACATAGTCAATAGCAATAGTTTACTTATGATATTAGTATTACCTTCAAATCTCCACAGATCCTCCAGTTATGTTGGTCGTATACGAGAGCATCCAGTAAAATTTTCATGTTATCGTAGCTCTCAGTAAGTTGTACGGAATGTGCTACAGGGACTGATGCAACCCTATTCCCAATGTTGAGAAGTACTGCTTTCAAACTTCGTTTAGACGAGTCTATAAATAGCCTCCATTCTGATGCGTTATATGGCAGGCCCAAGGATTCGATTAGCCCCTCAACATTGCAGCAGTACACTAAGGAAGAGGTATTTTCGTGCACTGCAAAAAACTTGCGGAATTCTTCCTCTCGTTTCCTATACCAGGAGAATGTTGTTCCCGGAGCCAGCAAGTTGTCCTCTCGAAGTCGTGAGCCCAAGATCTCGGCAGCTAATTTGGAAAGTCCTAAATCCCTGGTAAGATCATTAAGTTTGGCCTGGTTGAGAGGCCTCGGCTCATTTGAAGCGGTATTTTGAGGTATATACGACTGGGACTGGTCATTGGCATTGGTCATTGATTCATCATCAGAATCATCGAAGTCCAAGGTTTGAGGTGGGTCGGGTATTGGAATTCCAGGACCATGGGGTACAGGTCTCATAGCAGAAGGAATGTCAGGGTATACAACAATGTTTTTATTCTTCTTGTTAACTCCTGAAAATAGAAACACAGAAACATGGATATAAAACTTGCATATGAAATAGAAGAAGCATTCAGGTAGTGGCGGCTCGTGAGGGAAGGCTGCGGTTTGTAAGATATGAAATAGGTCGATGGAGTCTGTATATTTTCTTTCTTTTTCATTCATATTGTCCCTTCGGGGACAATATGAATGAAAAAGAAAGAAAATATACAATCATTGTATATGTAATTGTAACTTGTATAACAATATGTATGTGTAAATGTATTTTCTATAACAATATGTATATGTAAATGCAGTGGTGGGCACCGTTAACCAAAAAGTTAACTTCGTTAACCGTTAATCCGTTAATTCGTTAAACATGTAACGGAAGTTACCGATAAACCGTTAACGTTAACTTTTATTATAAAAAAAATGAAAAACACAATATATATATAATTTAATTTTCCCTCTTCTTCTACTCGTTCTCCATTTTGTCCATGAGATGCATGTTGCCCTTCATGAAAATTAACATATCAAAGTTTTCATCAGACAGGGATGATCTCTTGGCCCTCAGGATGTCCTTGCCCATAGAGAACAAACGCTCCACTGCAGCACTGGAGGGGATGGCTGTGTTGAACTTGATGAACAAGTCCACCAACACTTGCTCACATTTACTTCTCAACGCCATCTATTATCTCATAAAGAAACTAATTCACATTAGGACTTGAAAGTACCGGCAGGATCAACCGGGTAGAAAAATAATTATGGAGATTTTAAAGATGTGGTACCTAGAAGTACCGCCAGGACATAAAGGGTTAAGGTGAAAACGCTCTCATTGTAAGACATCAATTGACTTAATTTATGTCATCAAAGTGACATGAGAATTGAAATCCTACCTGATCAGTTTTATGGTTCTTGAAATGTATCAAGGAGACTACTAATAAGGTACTCACAGACATATTATAAATATACATGACTTACTTGACAACGATTATTTTTAAATATTCACTAGCACAAACATGTTGCGCAAGAGACAGACTGCAAATGAAACGAATGTAGTTATTTGTTGTAATTGTTACATATATTTATTGAAAGTGCTTAAAATGCTCGTGATATTTCTTGAAAGAAGTTGAAACATTCAACTCAAATGGCAAATCTTTCCGCCTGATTTTACAGTCGACCATGTTTTGCTCAAACCAATGCCATAAATAACTACCATATTTGGTAAGACACAAATTGTGGCGACGGAAACAAATATATCGCCTGATTTTGCACTGCGGAAATGGAAATTCGTTCATCACTATTAACAGTGGCGGATTAATTGCGCACCTGCTCAGCACTGAAAATAATATAAACTTTTAAACGTTTATTTATGAATTTTTTGGGTTAACGGACTTGAGTTAACGGAAGTTAAATGTAACGGAAGTTAATTAGTCCGATAATGATTTTCAAAGTTAACTTAAAAGTTAAATCGTTAACGAAAAAGTTAACTTCGTTAATTAACGATTAACGGATTAACGGTTTGTGCCCAGCTTTGTGTAAATGTATGATTACCATTATGGTGAATATTATGCTATATATGGTGAATATTACATTATGGTGAATATTATGTCAAGTTTCATACGAGGATTTCAAAATATTTAAGAAAAATAAATTTATAAGCCCACCTTGGAGGTTTGTCATGCAGAAATAGCAATCTGTCACGTGATCCTTTCCTTCTCTCCAAATCATGGGAATTCCAAAAGGCAAAGATTTCGCTCTGCCTTTGCTCCATCTTCTCAAATTTTCAATACACGTCTTGCAGCACATATGAGGGGCGAAATTTTTGTCCTGGTCCCCTAGCTTAATTCCAAAGTATGCTCTATACATTGTCTTCACAAATTTAGTGATTTGGGACTGGTTATTTGGCATGGTAACCGTCCCACATATGTAGTAGAATCTATTGGGATCATTTTTACACGCTCTATTCATTATGAAATATTTTATCTATATGCCTGAAAAGTAAAAAAAGATATTATACAAGTGAAACAAGTGATGATAGATGTTACTGTTCCAATTCCGCTTTGACAAAATCACGAAAAATTCTATTTTACTTATGAGGCCATAGCCGGATAACCTGAGCTGATTGAGAAAAACGGATTGCAGATTCGAAATCAGCAGGAAAAACTCTATAAGAATCACTTACAAAACCCTTGACAGCAAAATTGATGCATACCAGTGTTATATATAAGGACCGAGGACCGAGTCGTTCCTAGGTCCTATCTTCAGAAAGGACCGTGACCGGGACCGTCGGTCCAGTTTGAGGCAAGGACCGGGACCGGGACCGTCGGTCCTTTTTGAGGCCCGGGTGCCCACCTTTGTATATACTGTATATATATATATATTTTTTTTTTACTCGAAAGCTATAAACTGGGAAGATGTTGCGTCGAGCATTAGGGTGTGTCAATTTTAGGGAGCAAAGTGAAATCTTTAGTTTTTCAAAGACTACTAGTGACCAAATGATGCATTTTTATGTGCTAAATCGAAATATGGCTTTAAAATCCAGATTTGACCACTCCTAGCTACTTATATTTGAAGTTGAAGTTTACGAAAAATCAGCAATTTTTGCAAGTATTTTTTTTATTGTATATCATTTTACATACATTACATACAATTAAAAACATTTTTATTGTATTTCAATATTAAAACTTAGAAATATAGATAGGTTTCTTGAACTTTGCCAAGAATGCCATATATAACTACATTTTACATACATACAATTAAAGGTATTGTGATTGTATTCCACTATTAAAACTTAGAAATATGGATAGGTTTCTTGAACTTTGCCAAGAATGCCATGTCTGCCTTGCTCTTGTTCCTGGACATGAGCTCCCTACTGGCCACCTGGCCACTGATGTACGCCTCCCTCCTCTCTTGTGAGTAAACATGTTGTGCTGTTTCAGTTGTCATCCTTACACACCTCTCTACTGACTGTGTGTGTGTGAGGGCCATGCAGGAACTTCCATTGGTCTATCCAGAAACTCCTTGATTGCAGCAGTGGTGAGGGAGCAGGTCAGAGGAGGCTCAGTCACGCCAGAGTTCCAGTCAATAAGCTCCGAGAGTTTGGTGGTATCTGGGTTGATGTCAGGAGTCTTCCTGGGTCTGACCTCTGATTTCCAGTATCCTTTTCACTGCCTCCCTCCTCTCCTCCTCCACCTCACTGCACAGCATGGCCTGGAGCACAGCCTCAGAGTGTACATACCAGGCTGATCTCTTCACTGTAGGCATCACTATTCCTATCACCTCCTTCTTCTGACTTCTGAGCAGCTCCAGCTGGTACAGTACATGCCTGGGACCCTCCACCCAGGTGTGATTTAACTTGATGTTGAACCAGTTTGGCATGTAGACTCCCACTATGAATTCCACAATTATCCTCAGAGTCTTCAGGTTCCTACCCTTCAGCCCATGTTTGGAAATCCACATCTGCAGAACCTTAGAGCCGTGGTGACTCACCTACTGTGACAGACTGACCCAATCTCCAGGAGAGCTAGACTCTGAGGTACCTCTCCCCATCTGATGGCAGTGATGATTCTGTAGCCATGTGATTGGTCTGTGCTGAGGTCCTTGACTACCTCCTGACTGAGATGGGGTAGAGGAGGACCAACAGTGATCCTCATGAAGTTTGGCTTGATCTCCAGCTCAGTGGCAGTGTCTAACATCTTCCAGGGGCCCAGACCACTTGTTGTTGCTCAATGTCTTGCCGTCCAGTGCAGTCACCAAGTGTCTGAGACTCAGCTCCCCAGTGTACAAGTCACAAACAATCCACACCAACTTCCTGCTAAGCTTGGCCTCCACATAATGCATTACTCCTCCCTCCCAGCCAGTATTCACATTAGTAATGTCACCTCTTATGGCCAAAAGGGTCTGGTCTGCTCCTCTCTCTCTTAGCCAGTTCACCAGATGATCAGCAATGACCTCAGCATGACTTCTCTCCTCTGCAGCTTCCTCTGGTACAAAATGCCACAAATATTTCCCACCTGGTTCATTGCACACTGTGTAGTGTTCTTCCTTAATGAGGCCAGGAAACTGCCTGTCACTGCCCTCACCTTCCATCATCACTTTGGTGTCATCCCTTTTCCCATCAAAGAAGATACAGGTGATGCCATTTTCCAATCTCTTCATCAAACTTCTTGACCAGCTCCTTAGTCAGTCTTTCCTGAGCCCTCCTCACCTTGTTGTGGTCAATCGCCAGTGCTGTGTCAAACTCTGTGATAAGACCAGCATCAATCCAGGCAGCAGTGGTAATCTCTGCAGTTTCTCTCAACCCAGTGTGATGTCTCAAGCTAGCCAGAGCTATGTTGGTGATATCTTCAGTGTTGTATTTCTTCTTCTTAGCCACAGGCAAGGAAGAAGTTGTCGCAGCCTCTGGTATGAAGTCTTCGTCCTCCTCTCTCCTCCCTGCCTCCTCCAGTATATCTCCAGTCTCCTCCAACTCCATCTCCAGCAGTGACTCCTCCCTCAACTCATCTTCTTTCTTGGCTGACTCCTCTGCCTTCCTCCTCCTCTTCTCCTCGGCCTTCTTTCTCTGCTCCTGTCTCTGCAGCACTGTTTCCTGTTTCCTGGTCTCAGGGTGATCAGCTAGACCCATCTGGTGTGCCACCACACTGCCTACCTTTTCTCTCTGACCTTTAATGAAGGCAAGCTCCTGCACTGGTATCTTCTGCTCGCCCTGCAGCTGCAGTTAATGTGAACCTCACTGGTGCAGACAGGGTTGCACCCAAGCTCACTGCAGCTCCTGATCACACAGTGACAGGTCAGGACATCCACCAATTTGTCCAGTTTCATCATGAACCTATCTTTGACCTCTAGCTTCACATTGCCAATGGACACCTTCACTGCCTCATCTCACAGTGCCTTCACTTTAGCCCTGATCCTGACCTCAGTGTTGATTACAGGTCATGTGAATAGAGCGTTGGCCTTTCTCCACTGAGTCAGTAGCCCTGGAACAATGCCATTGTTAATTAGGTCATTAACTGGGTAATTCCTCCTGTCTTCCTCACTCATCTCTCTCCTCAACAAACCATATCTCAGCAGATCTCTGGTTCTGGGCAGCTCAGCAGGGGGAAGTTCCCTCCCAGTCTCCACCAAATGACTTAGGTGACAACTTGATTTGCTTCGGTTTCTGATTTCTTTCTGACTCATCCTGTGGACCTGTGAACAGAAGAAATGATATTGAAATTTGGATAGGCCTACTGATTATGATTACATAAAATTAAGTTAATTGAAATTCTTAATAAGCACACCGGACAAAAAATTAGTCACCCCTCTCAGAATGTACCTAATAACGTGTGACGGCGCCTCTGGCCTTGATAACCGCACGAATCCGGCGAGGCAGAGACTCTACGAGGTTGTGCATGTACTGAACATCGATTTGCTGCCACTCGTTCATCAGCCGGTCCCGAAGTTCCGCCAGAGTCCTTGGGTGTCTATTCCTGCGCTTCACTTTCTGTTTCCAGCCTGAACAACACCTTCGACGCATTCAGGATTAAAGGCTTCATTGGAACTGCGATGTACTCGTTGCCTCCCATCATTGGAGAACAAACAAAAACGGGACTCATCGGACCAAATTACACGTTTCCAATCTGCCGCAGTCATTTTTGTGCCTCTGAGCCCATTTATAACGTGCCAATTTGTGACTTGCTGTTAACAGCGGCCTCTTCTGTGGTACCCTGCTCCAGATGTCCATCGCATGCAGTTCTCGTCGCAATGTCCGTTCGGAAATTGGTCGCTGGAGAACCTCATTGGTTTCTTGGAGCAATTGTTCTCTGGTTAGAAAACAATTTGCAGTTACTAGACGAGAAACATGGCGGCGGCCCCTATTGTCGAGAATTGTTTTCCGGCCACAGTTACGCCGTCGATTGTCAGTTGATTGCGAACTACACCACTCTTTGTAAACTCGCTGGACAGTACGCGTTGACACACCAACAAATTGGGCTACTTCAGACATTTTGTGTCCGTGGGCTCTGCCAAACACGATGGCTCCTTTTTGCCACTGAGTAACGTCTGCCTCACGACCCATTTTGCAGACTATATCCAACACACACTTTGTTCTTCACCACCTCACGAAACAGATCTGATCCTGTGTGCTACGTCACCGCTACTTGTCACTTACCAATGCTACATCAGCGCCCTCTGTGTGACCTTGAACTTCCTACTATCGGTGCTATTAGGGGTGACTAATTTTTTGTCCGGTGTGCTTATCTTCCTATAAGCTCAGATAAAAGGTTGTGTTGTTATAGGTACAAGACTTAATTATTCAAAGTAATGACAGTTTCATATATCTATCATATATCTATCATAACATTTCGAATAATTTGAATTACACAATATTTACATTACGAAGTAATCAAAATTGTCAAAAAGGAGGGAAAACACATGCATTCACAATCAAAACTCCAGCATTTGTGACTATGTAAAACTTAGAAACCATACTGCACACCAAAAATAACCAAAGTTGACCATACATATCAATGGCACATTGATATACGATGCTACAGTCATATTTAGGTTATAGTTCAAACCTTTATGGTCAAGTATAAGTAGGTAAATGGCTTTTTTAAAAAACACTAAAGATATTTCTAAGTTTGCTAGATAATATGACATCATTTGAGCATTAGTAGTTTTTGAATTATTGACTTTACTAAAATTGACACACCCTAATCCAACAATCCAGCATGGAAGTAATAGATTGGAAAACCATTTTCGAGGCCAATACAACGGAAGAGATGCTAATGACTCTAGAGGAGAAGACGATGGAAACTGTGGAAAGAAATGTCCCAAAAATACAGCAAAGAGGAAAGAGAAGCAGGTTCGAGAGACAAAAGAGGTCATTGTTCCAAAAGAGAAAAAGAGTGACTGCAAAATTAAGTAACTGTAAAGATAACATCAGAAAAATATTAAATGATAAACTGCAGAGTAATTGAGAACTAATTGAGAAGGCTACAGAAAAAGAAGAAGACGATGCTATAGAAGCGATAAAGGTTAACTCAAAGAACTTTTATAATTTTGCAAAAATGAAGTCGAAAAACCATGCGATTATCGGACCTTTGAACAACGAGGACAGTGCTTTATCTGATGATCTAACAAAAGTATTTGAAATATTAAGAGCTCAGTACGAATCATCTTTCAGTATCCCAAAAACTGACAAACTGATATGCGATAGAAACGCGTTCTGCGAAGAAGAACAACAAAGGGAAAGTATAACGGACTTCGACTTTACGACAGATGATATTACACAAGCTATAGGGAAACTAAAAGCACACTCAGCGACAGGACAGGATAAATGGAATGCCACACTGATCAAAAACTGCAAGAATGCAATCGCTGAACCCCAATATTGGATATGGAGACGATCACTAGACACGGGAAGTACCAGGCATCCTGAAGAGCGCGAACATAGTCCCAATATATAAAGGAGATCGATCCGAGGCCAAAAACTATAGGCCAGTGTCGCTTACATCTCATCTCACTAAAATATTTGAAACAATAGTTAGACAGAAAATCTATGACTTTTTGGAAACTCAGAAAAAATTAAATGATAACCAACATGGGTTTCGGTCAGGCAGATCATGCCTATCACAACTTACAACACACAACACAACACTACAACAACATTATTGATGCACTTGAAAGTAATGAAAACTATAATGAAATATACACAGACTCTGCCAAAGCGTTCGACAAGTGTGACCATAGAATCATAATACATATATGGGAATAACAGGAAAAGTAGGGAAATGAATATATAATTTCCTTAGTGAGCGGCGGCAAGTCGTTACAGTACAAGGAGTATCTTCATCAGAATCAGAAGTCCTCAGCTCAGTACCACAAGGAACAGTATTAGCTCCACTACTCTTCATAAACATGCTAACTGACATAGATGAGGACGTTACCAGAGACAGCACAGTAACATCCTTTGCCGATGACATAAAGATCAGTAGAAAAGTAAGAAACCCAGAAAGTATAGGATCTTTACAAACCGACATGAACAGAATCTACAAGTGGACGGAAGACATCAATATGAAGTTTAACACTGAGAAATTTCAGTTGTTACGGTACAGAAAAAGAGAAGATCTAAAATCCATGGAATATTATAACCCAAATGGACAGGAAATTCAGAGAAATTCTAAAGCAAAAGATTTAGGGGTTGTAATGACTGATGATGCGAAATTTGAAACACAAAATAAGATGGCAGTAAACAGAGCAAAGGGAATAACGGGACAGATACTGAGAACCTTTAAACGAAGGGATAGGAATATAATGATTCATCTACTGAAAACACTGATCATACCCAAATTGGAATACTGCTCGGTCCTAATATCTCCATAGAAAAAAGAAGAAATTAGACAGCTAGAAGGGATCCAGAGAAGGTTCACAGCCAAGATCAAGGGGTGCAAAGAACAAAATTACTGGGAAAGGTTACGCGAACTAGACCTATATTCAATGGAAAGGAGAAAAAAAGAGATACGCCATTATTTATACTTGGAAAATAGTGGAGAAACTAGTCCCTAATCTTACTCTGAATCCCGTAACTCCCCAAACAACAGTGAAAAGTAGAAAAGGAAGACTGTGTCGTGTTCCTAAATTAAAGGCGAGACAGCGAACATCCTTAACCCTGAAAGAAAATAGTTTTGTTGTAAGAGGACTAAAACTGTTTAATCAGCTGCCCAAAGACCTAAGGAACACGAATGGTGTTGCAGTGGACATCTTCAAAAGAAGATGAGACGCCAGGCTCAGAACAATCCCCGATGAGCCGGGCGTACCTGGCTATGTGAGGTGGAAAGTACAAGAAACCAACTCACTACTTCACCAGGCCAACTCGAGAGGAGGGACACCAAGCTTGACCTTCGTGAAATGAGGAATCATCGCATGGAACCTTTGAAAGGTTGTTGTTGTTGTTTAACCGATCAGCCCACCCTGATCGAGCAAGCCGGCGGCACGCAAGTAACCGATCGCCCTCTCCGGAGTGGACCAGAGGTTCAGCGCACTAGTGATGTTGTGTTGTGTTCGTTGTTGTGCTAGAGCGGTACAGTCTGTCATAATGTGTTCAACTGTTTGTGGTATGTCCTGGCACAGGTGGCAGGTGTCGTCTATGGAGTTGTCTAGTCTGTGTTTATATGTCCGTAAGTTGAGGTGATGTCCACATCGGAATCGTGCTAAGTTAACTCGATCCGATCTACTCAGGCTGATCTCTGACCTGTTAATGGGTGGCGGCTTCGCACCTAGGACCGCATTCGGACCGAGTCGTGTCAATGCTTTGTGGGTTAGGTGTGTATGTATGTGTTTTCTGTACTGTGTGATGTCTGTGGGGCGTGGTATGGAATGGAGTATTTGGTTATAATGTCTCTCTGGTGTTACCTTAATGGTGCGAGGTGTTGGTGCATGATTGTACATGTAGTGGCAAGGGTGTTGTGGGTTAGTTGTCGCTGCTGCCATGAATTGTGTTCCCCTCATGTCTAAATGTTCCCTAACTTTCAGTATTTTTGTTTCTGTGTGCAGGTGTTCTATTGGTGTTGTTTGAGTGCATCCTGTAATGATACGAAGTGCGTTGTTTTGTACTGTCTGTAAGGTGTTTATGTGTGTGTTTGAGATAATGGGTGCCCAGCATGGGCTAGCATAGTCTATAACTGAGTGAATATATTGTTTGTATATGAGTGATGTTGTTTCCTGCTGGTGTCCAAAGTTTGTGCCTGTTAGTACCCTAAGCGTGTTAAGTCTTGACGTACATTTGTTTTTAATGTCCTGAATGTGGTTTGCAAAAGATAATGATGTATTGTATGTTACCCCAAGTATTTTGGTCCTGTGAGTGTGTGGAATGTTGATGTTGTTTAGTGTAAGCTGTGGAATTACCTGGTGTTCTTTTGTGTTGCTTGTAAGCAAGGTGATGGTTGATTTTGTGGGCGCTACTTTGAGTCTATTGTGTGTGAGCCAGTCTTGTATACTGTTTATGTATGTTTGTAAGTTATTTGTAGCGGTGTCGATGTTGTTGTGGGTGGATGTTAGAGTGATGTCATCTGCATATGATGATAAGGTAAGCTTGTTATCTATGGGTGTTGGAATGTCATGCATGTATAAATTGAAGAGTGTTGGTGAGAGAACAGAGCCTTGAGGGACCCCGTTCGGAAAAAGCTTGTGTTTGGATGACTTGCCATTAAATGTGACATGTGAGTATCTTCCTGAAAGATAGTTGCTCAGCTACCTTTTGGTGTTATTGTGCATGTTTGTGTTGAGTATTTTGTTTATGAGAGGGAAGCGTGGGATAGCATCAAATGCTTTACTAATGTCTTTGAAAGGTTGAAAGGAGAGGTGTATATATATATATATATATATATATATATATATATATATATATATATATATATATTAGTCAGTATTGCTGACTACGAATCCACCGACTCCGGATTCAATTCCCGGCGATGGAAGCCGTCGCTCAGCTCACCCAGCTGTCTATCTTTCAATACCAAAAAAATTGGTTGGTAGGTAAATGGGTACCCTTGGTAGCCTAGATTGAAAGATAGATTGCTGATCGGGAGGTCGTGAGATCGAGTCTGGCGAGGACTTTGTAACTTATGACCACCCGCGGTGGTCGTGATTCGGATTCCACGTTAAGCTGTAGATCTAAGGCAGCGGTTCTCAAACTTTTTTCTTCTTCTGTACCCCTTGAATTCTTTCACGGGATTTTCTGGATTTTCGAGAGAGAGATAGAGAATTTTACTTTCTTTACGACCGTGTGACTTGTGGCCTCTGTTAATCGTATATAAAATTAAAAGGGTTATATTTTCAGGACCCCTTCGCGTACCCCCTAAAATTCCCTCGCGCACCCCTGGGGGTACGCCATACCCCAGTTTGAGAACCACTGGTATAAGGTAAGGCAACAAACATGACCTTCGTCAGAACGAACAATTCGGACAGAAATGAGGGGTTTTATAGTGTGTGTGTGTGTGTGTGTGTGTGTGTGTGTGTGTGTGTGTGTGTGTTCAAAATTCTAAATCCACTTTAATGTTTCGTAACAAATGGGAAATAACAGGAAATTCCGATTTAACTTTATAAATTCGTAATTTATAAGAAAAGGAAATAAATATTAATAAAAATAAAAAAGTTAGGTTGTAAATGAAGGCATAATCTCATTCTGTATTTTGTAGGTCTTCGTTTTGTAGCCAATACAACAGCTACTCCTCGTGGCACTGATTCAAGTTGGTTGATAGAGTTTATTTAACCTTCTTCGCAACATCTAAGGTCATATGACGGAGGGAGCCTGCAGCTTTACGAGGGATCCGAATCACGGGTCACTACATCATCTGAACGCAGAGGACGGTCGCCCATCCAACTACTTTCCAAACGCAACGTCGTTTAACTTCGCTTATGGATGAGAAGTGGTGTTACGACATTAGCCACGATCGGATTAATTTTGCAATCACAGAGTGATTGGAGTAAAGATCTGGAATGGTTGGCACAGAGTTAATCGTATATTTGGTTATTGTTACCGAGTGTTTCTTTTTCCTGTAAATTTAGTAGAATAAAAGGCAATAATTGAAGAACTGCAAATTGAACATACTTCGTTGTTACAAACGGAGTCACAAAAGGAAAAGGCATTTTAACTTTCTCATGGTACGTCCCAAGGGCTAGAGGATATTCATTTCTAGGAATTCACTGTCTCGGAAGAGTGACCGAACAAGGATCAGTCTACCTACATATGCGTATGGACTGTCCCAAGCCAATCTAAGAAGTGGAGAGAGGAATGGCGATGATCCCTTTGTCCCGTTGATTGATGGCCATTCAGAACTAAATATCGCGTGTTATTGAAGTAATAAAATAACGTTTAGGGGTTCCTAACCTCCTTTGTAACATCGAAAGTCGTATGATGGAGGTGACCTACAACGTTACGCGGGATACGAACCACCATCCTACCACGAAAGATCAGAGAAGTTCCTTCATCACTGAAATCTGAAATCCCAGCTGAGAGTCGAACCCACGACCATCAGATTAATAGCCTGGCGCTTTACTACTATGCTACCGTGGTGCGTGGATCGTCAATGAAGTAGTTCCGAAAATTTCTGATAAGATAGGATGAAATAATTAGCGTACAATCAAAATATAAAAAAGCAAGCAAATATTATTGATTATATCATAATATTACCTACAAAAACAAAAACAAAATTTAAATACATTTTTTATGTCTCGCTTAGTTTGTTACTATGACGTCACTTCTAAACAACTGAGAAAAGTTGCGTCATAGTTTGTTATTCCGTCACTGCTCCCTTTTTCAGAAGTGACGCCATAGTTGTTTAGAAGTGACGTCATAGTAACAAACTAACGAGCAGAGCTGGGCATTTGCGGCATATTTTGCGGTACTGCGGTACTTGCGGTACCACCGCACTACCACCCCGGGCCCCCATAACGCAGTACCGCAAAGGATCGCTGAAAGTACCGCAGTACCGCTACCGCATTCAAATTTCCGCGTACCGGTTTGGTACCGGTTTGGTAGTGCAGCAGTACCGCAGTACCGCAATATGCCGCAAGTGCCCAGCTCTGCTAACGAGTAGTTAGATTCACTATTTGGCATAGTGTGTATATATTGTGTTATTTTAACCATATACTTTTCTTCGTGTACCTGTTTTACCCAGTATTATTATTTCTCACTAAAATGTAACTAAAAGAACGTATTGGTCCCTATGTTAATATAACTTTATATATCGTATGTTTAGTATTTATTATCTTTGCGGTTATCATTTTAACATTTTATCATTTAACATTCAACACATATTTCGCACGGTCCGAATTAGTTTAAAACTTCTTTACTAATCCTGTGAAAAGGTGTCGTGTGAATAGGTTCATACTTCGTTTAGTAACGCTTATATACGCACTTTTAAAAGGCCAGCGTCCGTACCTTAGTGGGTAACTGGAAGACACTGAGGTCGGGGGTTCGAAACCCGATGATGCTGGTAATAATAATAATAATATAGAAGTTAAAACAATGGACCGCATTAGTTGGCTTGAGCGTTGTGCCATTTTCTGGCCCACCTAATTATTACTATTACTATTACTAAACAATAGACTGGAGTATTTAATTCGTAATAGTTACTGGACTAAAAAAAGTGATTTTAGTAATATTGTTAACTTATCGTCCCAAGAACTAGACTTCAATACGAAATGTGCGTTAGGCTTTGGGTTAGGTTTCTCAGTCCCAAAAAAGCCCAGCAGTTTACTGATTGCTAAGTCTTTTATTAATTTTGAAAAACATAGTAATATTTCCGAAAGTGAGGTGACTTTAGCCAAAGGTTGTGTGTATAGTGCTTTTAATACGAGGTTTGAATCGAATTATCCTTTGAGGTTTGAAAAAGCCCTAAAAACACTGAAAAATAATGATTCATTACATATTACTAAAGCGGACAAATCCAATTCGATCGTCATCATGGACAAAAACAGTTATGTTGAAAAGATGAATACGTTATTGAGTGATCGTGACACGTACAAACCTCTAAATAGAGACCCATAGGAGGATGTTAATAAAATGTTTAACAGAAAATTAAGATAAATATTAAAAAATAACTATAATGGGCTTTCACAGCAGTTTCTTAGTATCAATCCGTCACTACCATATCTGTACGGCTTAGTAAAAACACAAAGTTAATAATCCCATGAGGCCTATTGTTAGCTCAGTGGGCTCCGTAACCTATAAGCTATCAAAATGGTTAGTTAGTTTATTAACGCCGTTAGTTGGCTCTATTTCTGAGTCACATATTGTAAATAGCATGGATCTTATTGACAAACTGAAACTCCCTACTGACCCTAATTTCAAATTGGTAAGCTTCGATGTATGCTCGCTATTGACAAAAGTCCCTGTTGATGACCTACTTGATTTTTTAAAAGATAAGATCTCTGAATATTCTTTCCCTGTTCAACACAACACTCTTATTGAATTAATTAAGCTTTGTGTCAAAGATTGTAAATTTCAGTTTGAAAATAAGTTTTATGCTATGTCGTTTGGATTGGCGATGGGAAATCCCCTTTCACCTGTACTAGCTAATTTATATATGGAATTTTTTGAAAGTAGAATTTTGCCTACGATTGTTAATTTTAACCTGGTTTGGTACAGGTATATAGATGATATTTTATGCCTTTGGCCTAATAATTTGAATGTGGACTTATTTCTTGGTAGGCTCAACAATTTCGTCCCATCTATTAAGTTTACAGTTGAAAAAGAAAATGTTGGAAGCCTATCTTTTCTTGATCTAAAAATTTGGAGATGCTCTAATCAGTTCAAATATGAAGTCTACCGTAAGCCTACTAATAATAACTCTTATGTGCATTTTTATTCTGACCATCATCCTTCGATTAAATCCTCTATTTTCTCTGCTATGTTTCTTCGAGCATTGAGAGTTGTCAGTCCTGAATTTTTAGATTCCGAGTTATGCAATATCATGAATATTGGTACTAAATTATGTTATCCTATTTCATTTTTAGATAACTGTCTTAAGAAAGCTAAGAATAGGTATTATAATAATGTAATTGTAAAGGAATTTCAGCGTAAAAATATCCTTAGCCTACCTTACCATGTTAATTTTCAATACCTTCCAACTGTACTTAAAGCAATTGGCATTAATGTAATCTTTAAGTATAATAATACTGTTAAATCACGCCTAATAAAGAATAGCCCTGATAATGTTGTTGGTTGTGTGTATTCGATTGGATGTACCCAATGTAACTCAGTATGTATAGGCCAAACCGGTAAAACGTTAGATATTAGGGTAAAACAGCATAAATATGCGTATACAGCTAATACTTCCAATGCTTTATTTAACCATATGTATAGATGTAACCATAGCATCAAGTGGGATAGTTCTAAAGCGCTTGTTAAAAACAGAGATATAATAGAAAGAAATATTCTAGAATGTGCATTTATTCATTTTAAAAACACTTTCAATAACAGTGCGGAGACGTATAAAATTGACGATATCATGTTAAAATTTCTTTTGCCTCTCATTAACCCTTGTTAAGTATGTGCTAATTGTTTTGTTTTTCCTGTACGTTGTATATATTTATGGGCATCTCGCCTTTATCTTCATTCCCTGACGAGGTGTAGCTTTGAATACACGAAAGGCCTTGGAATCGTTTTTCTTTTTCCTTGTGGGTTTGCAGTATTACTATTATATATAACCACTTTTGCTGGAATTTTTTTCACCCTCACGCATGGCATGGCGCAAGGAGAATAAGGATCGTACTTCTGTTTTATGGAATTGCCATAAAAAGTATTAAGTTCAACATTGGCAGAAACTGCCATCATATGTAATACTTCTCAGTAATTATTATTATTATTACTATTATTATTATTATTATTATTATTATTATTTGTGTTGATTTGGAAAATTTGTCAGTCAAAATTTGTTAAAATGAAAATTTACGTAGAAAACCATAGTTCTTCCGTATTTCTAGATTAAAAAACAAATTAATATTTAAAAACTTAAAATCTAAGGCCGGCCGCACACAGGATCGTCTTGCGACTCATGACTTGGGTCGTGATGAATCGCGCGGTCGCTGCAGTGTGCGAGGCTCCCATTTCAGTGTAAAATCGCACGCGACTTGAGTCGTCACGACCCAAGTCGTCAGTCGTCGGTCACAAGACGATCCTGTGTACGGGCCGGCCTAAAATTTTAAATTAAAGTGAGTATTTAAAATTCCAGTGTAAAAATTAAAATGAATAATAATAATTTATAATTGGTTGATTTGGTTGTTTAACCAACATCGCAACATCTACAGATCTACAGAAGCTAAGGCTAACAAAGACCCTAAGATCCACTCTAAGGTTAGCCCGAGAGAAAGAAGAGAGTTGGGGGTTAAAAGAAGAGAATAAGCGGTTAATTAAGGAAATAGCAAAACTTATCATTCGTGGGTTAACACTTATTCAGAAAAAGAGAGAGAAAGACTCGCCATCATCATCCGCCGGCCACTGCCGACAAGTCGGAATATAGTCGAAGAGAATAGGAAAGGGGTGAAAAATGAAAAGAAGTAAAATAAGAACGCTTACAAACCATGCAAACGCAGTCTTAACTCAAATACTGTCATACCATGCAAACTACAGACATTGCGAGTAAAGAGAAGATAAGAAAAGAACAAAAAAAAAGTATGAATAGTCTAACAAAAAGTGGGTTAGTTGACGCTACGAGCTACATCTAAGTTCGTGTTAGTCTAATTTTTTTTAATATAATTTTATTGTTGGCATATCCCACGCTTGCATGTCACAAGCTGCCATTAAACGTCAACAGACTCACACCTCGACCATTACCCCCAGAGCTCCTGTTGCTAATTGTTTTATTAATTTAAATGACGTTAATATTTTTAAAATGCCTAGCTAAATGGTTTTTAAGCATATTAACGCTGGTAGAGTTCACAACGGACGTGGGAAGATTATTCCATTTATCAATTACGTTAAAAGGTTTTAGCGATATTAGTAATGAAACGTCTACCACGTAATTTAAATCCGTTATTACGAATATTTCTAGGTCATCCCATAAGTAATGCGGCATTTTTTTTTTTTTTTTTCCATTTTTATCATTATTTTACGGATAGAAATCAAACAACTCTTTGAAGTTATTTATATTTAAATAAATATTTATTTAAATATAAATAACTTCAAAGAGTTGTTTGATTTCTATCCGTAAAATAATGATAAAAATGGAAAAAAAAAAAAATTAAAAAAATGCCGCATTACTTATGGGATGACCTAATATTATCGAAAATGAACAATTTGTCAAAATTTACATTATCGATTTTATTAACGATTTTCAAAATCTTCAATAAGGTCCCCCCTTAATCTCCTAGTTTCGAGTGAATGCAAGTCTAACTCTTTAATCCTATCTTCGTAAGACTTGGTGCGTAGTGACGGAATTAGTTTCGTGGCGCGTCGCTGAACCCTTTCCAACTTATCAATATCTTCACGCAAATACGGGCACCAAAACTGAACAGCATATTCTAAGTGAGGCCTGCTAGGGATTTGTAAAGGGGCAATATAATATTCTTCGATTTAAATTCGAAATTACGCGCTATGAAGCCTAAAATCCTATTAGCTTTTGCGCAAGACTCCAGGCACTGGTTCCTAACTTTTAAATCCTTAGATACGCGTACGCCTAAATCTACTTTCTCGTCAACGCTCGCTAACTGTCTATCATCCATCGTGTACGTGTAATTGTTGTTACGAAAACCTATATGCAAAACTTTACATTTGTCTACGTTAAATTGCATCTGCCACTTATCCGTCCACTCCATAATCCTATTTACATTGTCTTGGAGCCTATTTCTATTGTCCACGTTAAGAACTTTACCGCCTATTTTAGTATCGTCTGCGAATTTTGACACGTTACTGGTCAAGCTTTCATCTATGTCGTTAATGTAGGTTACGAATAGAAATGGGCCTAACACTGAACCCTGAGGGACACCGCTACCTACATCCAACCACCCCAATTCCCTACCATTAACAACGATCGTCTGTTTCCTGGCACGAAGCCATTCCTTTAACCAGTTAGCTACCTGACCGCGTATACCGTGCGCTTTAACCTTCGCAATTATGTAATCTTCTATGCTGAACCGTATCGAACACCTTTTTAAAGTCTAAATAAATACGTCAGCCGCTCTATGCCTATCGTATTCGCGCACTATTTCGTTATAAAACTCTAACAAATTAGTTAAACAAGAATTATGGCGTCGAAACCCATGCTGACCACTATTAATCAAATCGTGACTCTCTAAGTGATCGACGATACGATCCCTAACTACGGATTCCAAAAGTTTACCGACAATTGACGTTAAGCTAATGGGCCTATAATTGCTAGCTACTGTGCGGTCGCCTTTTCTAAAAATGGGCGCAACGTTAACTAATTTGAAATCTTCAGGAATAATCCCCGCTTCCAGTGACTTATTAAAAATTTTTTGTTAAGGGGCCTACGATAACGTCCTTCAAATCTTTCAAATGTCTAGGATGACGCGCGTCAGGGCCCTGGAGCCTTGCTAACTTTTAACTTATCGATATAATGCGCAATCTCACCCTCGTAAACAGTTATTTCATTAAAAATAATCTCGCTACTAAATGGAACGATATCGTCCACGTCGGGGACAATATTTACGTCTTCTACGATAAAAACTGTCGCAAAAAAGTTGTTAAAAATACTCGCAATCGCCTGAGCGTCGGAAGCTAAAGCGCCATTAGCGTCCACTAGAGGGCCTATTATCTTTTATCGGCTTACGATTATTGACGTAGTCAAAAAACTTTTTCGGATTATGTTTACTATCTGCAACTACAAGTATCTCAAAATTACGCGTAGCATTCCTAACAGATCTCTTAACCTGACGTCTAAGCTCAATATAACTATTAAAGTTAGCTACCGTGCCATTGCGCTTATTAAGTCTATACGCTCTGTTACGTTCGTTTATGAACTCACCTATTTCCCTAGTCAACCACTTGGGCCTACCATGATTACTAGCGCGCTTGGTCCTACGCGGAATAAATTCCCTTTCGATATTCAAAAAATTTTCTTCAAACGCCTCCCAATGAAAATTTGCGTCATTACCCATAAATAAATTAGCCCAATCCACTACTCTCATCCTATCCGCAAAACTATCAAAATTAGCCCTGCGAAAAACAGGGACTGCTATTACGTTACTATCCTTAGTGTTTTCTATCAATAACTTAAACCTAATAATTTGATGATCACTACATCCTAAACTCTCGCCTACTTCTAAGCCTTCGACTATATTTTCGCCGTTCGTCACCACCACGTCTAAAATGTTGTCACCGAGCGTTGGGTCGGTAACCGTCTGTCGTAAAAGATTATCTTCCATGAACTCAGTCTCAAACCCTCATCATTACCAGTAAAAGTCTCGTAATTAACGTTAGGGCAGTTAAAGTCTCCGACAACTAAGGTCTTACATCTAAGGTCATATGACGGAGAGGACCTACAATCTTACGTGTGATCCGAACTGCGGGTCGCTACATCATCTGGACGCGTAGGACGGTTTCCTATCCAACTACTACCCAGACCCAATGTCGTTTAACTTCGCTTATTGACGGGGTGCAGTGTCATGACAGTGGCGTCTCTCCGCAGTCAACGTGTCATAGCCAGTATATGCGCGCTAAGCCGGTTTCAGCCGGTTTAAACTCGATCGTGGCAGTACTGTGACAGAGTTGGGATCGTGGCAATAGAGTTTGTCGATAGCTTGGTAAAAAATTCACGAAACACTATTCATGAAACACCATTGCACGACCAGAAAATCGGCGTTTGGGTTGCAATATCAAGACAGCGAATTGTCGGTCCCATTTTCTTTGAGAACGCGATAAATGCTGAACGATACTGTTCAGAAATTCTGTACCCATTTATTGGACAGCTAAACGAAATGGAAATACTGAATGCATACTTCCAGCAAGATGGTGCCACGGCACACACTGCTCACCTTTCGATGGAGCTACTGCATGATGTGTTTGGGGATCGCATAATTTCAAGGGGGCTTTGGCCTCCACGATCCCCAGACCTTACGCCGGCCGACTATTTCTTGTGGGGAGCAGCAAAAGGTGTTGCTTATAAAGACCGCCCGAAAACAATTCAGAATTTAAAAACCGCAATATCCACTTACATTGCTTCAATATCAACCAACACTTTAAAAAAAGTGTTTGAAACAAGTGTAGACGAGTTGCTCTGTGCCTGCAAAATGGTGGAAAACACTCAACACATGCTGTAAAATCAAAAGGTTATGTAATAAAATCACTAAATCATGGTTGAATGAAAACATTGTAGTTTTTCAATTTCCTATGAGTTTAACATAGCACTGCGGAGAGACTTTTCGAACGCACTGTACAATATTTCATACTCTTTCGCGAAATCAAGGAAAAACCAGTCTGTCAATAAAGCCATTTTCTTTTCTTCCAAAACTTGAGTTGCCTTGAAGCTACATTCTTTCACTGACTCGAAGTCAAATTAGTCACTGGGCAAAATGTTATAGAGAGTGATTCAAAAAAATGTTAACCTATATGGGGTAGAAACCCATATGTGTTAACATTTTTTTAATCACCCTGTATTAAGTATCTAGCTATCGATGAGATAGTGAAATACAATGATCCACTGCAAATGTCATCTATTTGTCAAGCATCACATTTGAATTAATTTTAATTAGTTTGATATCATTGATTTCTTACTTGGTTTGGACTTTCTTGTCAACCAAACCATCGTATATTTATATATTGTTCAGGATTTCAAGTGCAAAATATTTTCTTTCTTCTGATTGGTCAGCCTTTGGAAGAAATGAAACATGGTCCCTGATTGGACAATTCATAATCTGTAACTCATTTCGGAGATCAACAGATCTACAGAAGCTAAGGATAACAAAAGACCCTAAGATCCACTCCAAGGTTAGCCCGAGAGAAAGAAGAGAATAGGAGGTTAAAAGAAGAGAATATAGGGAGTTAAAAGTTAAAAGAAGAGAATAAGGGATTGTCAGTAGCAAAACCTATGGTAATAGTCAAACGTTTTTGTATTGTTCCATACACGAAAGACCTTGGAATTACTTTTTTCCTTGTGGAATCATATATATACACGAGTATATAATCTTTGTTAGTATTCAGGGTTTGAGGTATCGGAATCTTAGTATATTCATAAGGAAAAAGGATCGAATTTAAATAAGGATAAAAATGTATTTAAAATGTAATTATTTTAATGTTTCATTTTTTTTCATTTTTAATTTAGTTTTAATATTTTAATGTTTCGATTTAAATGGATTGATAAAAACCTTTGTAACTAACTGAATGCATTTATTTTAATTTTACTTCTGTATTTTATATTTGAATTGTAAGTTTTCAATTAAGAATTCTATCTTTTAAATTTTTTTAGTTAAATTTTTAACAATTGGGTTTGAAAGTTTAAATCTGTAATTTTACATTTTGATTTTGGGCTTTAATTGTATTGGATTTTAATAAACTGCATTCGCAGTTTTACTTTTATTAATGTTTTCTAATTTAATTAATTACTGTACTTCAGTTTGAAGATAAAGATAACAAAGTTTCTGATTAAAATTATTATAAACATTGGGTAGGTAAGTATCAAATGATAGTCATTACACAGTACACAGTACTGATTTATAGTTTTTTCTAAGAAAATATAAATAGATAAGGATAAAAATTAAATACTGCAAAAAGAATGGTTTATTTAAAATGCCTTAACTAAATGAGATTGAGAACTGAGGATATCTGAGAAAGGTGTGGTGTGAAAAAGTTAATGGTTGTTATTTTAGGCTTAACCTGCACAGGCCTAATTTAGACTACACTTTGCACAATCAGAACTTTGCCGAAAGATAGTCACTGACTTAGTCTTAGGCTAGAAATCCAATTACGAAGGACCATTTTATTTTTTCTTTGATAGGGTTCGGAAGCCCAGTTGAGCCTTGAACGGCCAAGCTCTGAATGGCTAACCTTAACTTATAGCCTAAGTTAAGCTAAACTAAAACAGACTCTATTCTACCAAAGACTTACCACTGGAGGCAAACAAAGTCTCTCCTTGCTGCCAAACAATGCCTAGCACCTTTGTGTCTATTGCCCACACTTCCTTGGTACCAGAATCTTCAACACTTTCTGCCTCATCACCCAGCTAACAATTTTACGTACATACAACGTTGTCACAAGGTTGCATTTTAGCACTGTGACGTAGATACAACGTAAATTTGTGTGGTCTTAGTTACGTCTTCACAACGTTATGATATTACGTAAACTTTACGTAGATACAGCGTTGTCTCAACGTCTTAAGGATAGAATTTGGTCCAACAAAGGCGTCCTATTTGAAATAGTAGTATGCTGTATGTAACTTCGCTAAAATTTTGTAACAAAGAATAATGTAATACGAAACTATATGCTATGGATGTAAAACCTCACGTGCAGACAATGTCTATGCTACGTACAAAAAATTACGTCAGAAGTTTACTTGTACTTCACGTATATGCAACGTCATTATGCAACGTTGTATCAACGTTGCAATATAACGTTTGAGTTTTACGTTGTGACTACGTCAGTACAACGTCAATTTCTGACATGACCAAGATTCAACTAGGATATAACAACATTATATTTACGTAGTGTGTTTGCTGGGCAGTTCCCACACAGGACTGACTCATAAACTGTTGTAACTGAGAATGATTGGTCTGCCATTTTCTAAGCTCCATACCAGCCTCACTCATTATAGCTCTAGTCTTCATGAATATCTGTTTAGCCATTTCCGTATTATCCAGTGAACACAACAAATCATTAACGTAAAAATGTTCCTTTATGTGTTCAACAGTATTAGGATAGACTTTAGAATATTTCTTAAAATGGTGCTGTATTGTAGCCGCCAGCAGAAATGAGTTAGAGTTGAGGCCAAACAACACCGACTTTATTCTATACAGTATACACTTGAACCTTGGGTTCATTTTCCCACGGGTCTTTTGTATTCACCCACAGATACCTTACTGCATCATTGTCCTCTAGTTTTAGCTTTATCCTTAAAAAAGCTTGCTTTACATCTGCGGTTGATGCTACTCTACCAAACCTGAACCTGAGTAACAAGGAAAATAAATCTATATTTAAATTTGGACCAGCATCCAAACAGTCTTTCAAGGACACGCCACCTTTGTCCTTAGGTAAGCCTAGGGTTGCCAGCTCTCCGGTTTTGGGCCGGAGTCTCCGGAAATTGAGCTTTGTAAAAATGTCATTAAAAGTAGAATTTGCCTTTCTTACAGATTTTTGGAAAGATAATTATTATTCAAAGAAATGAGGAAGTTTATACAGGGTGGGCCGAAAGTCTGGATCCATAGGAAAATATTTATTTTAATACATAAATTACAACAAATGGTAAATACTTAAAATGAATATCAACTTTAACTCGTAAATGCGTATCCGTGATACTGTACAGTAGTTCGTACTCCAGTATAAATACTCAAATACTTTTTTTATTTCAGCCCAGAAATGGCTTCGAATCTAACAACAGAAGACCGGTAGAACTTGTGCTCATGTACGCAAGACAGGGCGCTACACACAGAGAAGTTGCTACCGAATTCAATAGAAATCATCCTGATAAGCATCCAGTAACACATGCGACTGTTGGCAAGTTGTTTAAACGTTTCAAAGAAACAGGAAGTGTACATGATCGACGGCGTTCTGGTCGTCCAAAAACTGCAACTGATGAAAATACCTCTGCAATGGTATGTGAAACTTTAACGAATAGTCCAGTAAAGTCAACAAGAAGATTATCAAATGAGACACGTATCTCGAGAACGTCAATTCGAAGAATTATTAAAAATCATAAATTCCATCCCTAAGTGTCTCGATGTCAGAGGCCGCCAATTTGAGCATTTGTTATAATTTGTTGTTTATACTGGAGTACGAACCACTGTACAGTATCACGGATACGCATTTACGAGTTAAAGTTGATATCAGGGCCGCCGCTTCCATTAGGCGAGGTTAGTAAATGCTAAGGGCGCCAAAGATCTGGGGGGCGCCAGCGCCTCCCGCCCTGTGCACGTCTGATAGTATTATGTAAGAACAACATGAAAAAAATAATGAAGGAATGAGAAGCATAGACAAATGATGAAAGGTTGTACGACGTATGTACACCAGTTTAGCTTGACTGATATTTACATAATTAACTTATTCATCTTATTGGGTCATTATAGAACTTTCACTATCACGACCTTTAACCCTTTAGGGACGGGAGTCGTAAATAAGCGATTTAAAAATGTTGCGCGCACAGACGGGAGTCGTCAATAAGCGACTCGGCTTATTTACGGCTTAATATGAGTTCCGGGAGTCGTCAATAAGCGAATAACTGTTTTTATGTGACATATGCCCTTCTTGCTTGGAAAAAACAGTAGATATGTCCTTTTTGCACGCATATTTTAGCACTTTTGAGCGTTCTGATTTGTTACTACATATGCCTCGCTTTACTCGCTGTTTTGATTGGTCATGACTAGTGATGTGAGTCGTTTTTTATTGTGTCGTTTTTTTTGTTTTTTTTTGTCGTTTTTTTTGTTTAAAACGAAGATAGTCTGTTTTTTTTGTTTTTTTTGTTTTTTTTTGTTTTTTATTGTTTTAAACTTATTCCATATTTTTCTTCCTTTAATCTAATAAGTATATTAGTATTACTTATAATTTACTATACTACCATGCTTATACGGTTATACCTAGTATATGTATATAGTCATCTTTTAGAAAAACTGAATCACACAAAAAGTATATAATAGAAAGGAAAAACAAACCCTCATTTTTTATATGTATATACCTATATTTTTTAACTAGAACATAAAACATTCTTCCTCATTTCAAACAATATACATAATTGTGATTGGCAAGAGTACCAGTATATATATTCCAGATCGAAAAAAATATATTCACCTTTTTTTGAACCTTTTTGTTAACCTAATGTTGGTTAACCTTCATTTCCATGGAAGAATCATCACTAGATTGGGTAGAGCATATATGCTAGTTTCAATATCACAGGTACTGGTATAATATCCATAATACTGGTATAAAACAATAGATATAATTGTGATTGGCAAGAATACCAGTGTATGTATATATATATATATATATATATATATATATATATATACTGTATATATATTATTCCAAATAGAAAAATAAAAAAAATATAAATATTCATCTCTTTCTTTAACCTTTGTGTTAACCTAATGCTGTTTAACTTTCATTATCTGATTCTATTTCCATTGAAGAATCATTATCACTAGATTGATTAAAGCAAATAGTTTCAATATCACAGGTACTGGTATTTATTGCAGATTTGGATGTTGATGAAGCCAATGTAGCACCATGTTTTACTTCACTTTCTTGGAATTTTGCATTTTGGGATATAAATACTAGCTTTGCTGCTCTGTCTGTGCTTAATTGGTTTCTTTTGGCTGTATGGATATTACTGTATGTGCTAAATGATCTCGGAGGTAATGAAAGGGCGAAATAGAGGTGTATGAGTTTGTGTAGGTATATATGTGAGTATGCATGCGTATGTATCTGGAATTCTGGATGTATGCATGTGTATGGGGTATACAATAGATATAAATGTTATATAAGTATTTATGTATATATTGGTATATATGTATATGGGTGTATGTGTATGTATATATATATGGATGGTCTCATGGGGGGGGGGGGAATATGTCATCGCGGGTCTAAAGGATAGTTAAGTGGGAGATTCAAATCCGAGGAATGGATGGGAGAGTCCTGGAAAGGTTGGACAATGGGCAGTCAGCTCCCAGCCAGTGTTCTCGCAAGTTTAATGGATCTCAAGATACAAGACTTTCAGTGCAAGAAAGAGGCCAGTTTTTTCTGTAAATAGGCTGAAAAGGACATTCTATACTGGTACCATATGGCCTATTTTATTTATTTATTTATTTATTTTTATAATATATATCATTGCAAAAGTATACCTTATAATTAAATTGGCAATATCTATATTAATTATTAAAAAAAAACAAAAAAAAACAAAAAAAACAGAAAAAAAACAAAAAAAACGACAAAAAAAACAAAAAAACAACAAAAAACAAAAAAAACGTTTTTTTTACATCACTAGTCATGACACTTTCTTGAACTGTGAAATGATTTTATAATTTTATAATAAATGTATGTATTAGCAAATTAAAATAGATCAGTGTAAGGCAAATAGTTTCTTCAATATGGTACCTTGATTACTTTGTGGGCAAACCCAATCGTGAAGTGGGAGGCGGGTGGGGGCGCCAGCTGCAGTCCTGCTAAGGGCGCCAAATAGGCTGGCGCCGGACCTGGTTGATATTCATTTTAAGTATTTACCATTTGTTGTAATTTATGTATTAAAATAAATATTTTCCTATGGATCCAGACTTTCGGCCCACCCTGTATATCAGTTTAGCTACATAAACAAATAATGATGAGCTTCGTAGCTAAACTCTCCGGATTTGGAAACCATCTGATCTGGCAACCCTAGCTGAGCCATCAAAAACTACTATCAGTTTGGTGGTAGTTTTGTCCCTCAGCAGCACTGCATGGTGTGGCAGATAATGTGCTTCCTGGCTCACCAGCTCACCTTGCACCCTTTCAGCATAGCCCTGTTTTACATAGCTTAGGATGGCCTCATTTTATTCAGTTAACGCCTTTTCATTTTTTTTCAGCCTGCGCAAGGAATCTTGGATCTTTTCCTTTATAGCACCCCCAATTTCTTCTTTTCAGTTAGTAACAACTTTGACACAGGTTAAGTCATGATATTTTCGTTAAAACTAACGAAAACATCACGACTTAACCTAACCAATCGTCAAGGGTGTACAGTTGGCCTAACCGGGCATTCAATTAATCCCAAAAGTATCCCGCCCTACAACTTTAGAATGAGACGTGAATGTAGAAATTAACCAACTAGTTAGGTTACTTGAATGCCCGGTTAGATCAACTGCACGCCCTTGACGATTGGTTAGGTTAAGTCGTGATATTTTCGTTAGATTTAACGAAAGTATCACTACTTAACCTGTGTTAAAATTGTTACTAACTGAAAAGAAATTGGGGGTGCTATAACGGAAAAGATCGGGAATTTTCTAATCTCTTATTAGCTAGCTGAAAGTTAGAGCTTGGTTTATAAAAATCCTTCCAAGCGAGACCAACTTCATAGCAACCATCTCTAAGCCCATACCACGTTCAAATTGCTCTAAAATCTCCCTATTCACTGCATTTGCCTGTTTCTTCTGTTTGTCCCTTATGACAATGGATTCAAGGCCCCAAAAGGCTTTCAAATTCTTTTCAAACCATGGTTCTTCACCTCAATCTTAACAAAAAGAGTTTTAACCTCCATTTTACTGCAATAGCTACCATGTAGCATCCAACTTAATTTGTTTTCAATAGCTACAGTACCTTGAGATGTGCGGACAATGTTACTAGTTATGAAGTCCCAATAATAGTCATCTCTCCTCGAAAGATTAATCTCTTCAGTTCCTTCAAATTTATTATTGCCCAAATCAATGCCTTTAACTTGTAATTATTGGATTATGGATACATGCCATATGTAAACAAGTAGTGACTGAAGCACAAAGTTCCTCAATCTCTACAGCTTGGCCCTTAGTAGTAGGACTCTGTGGTAACAACCTTCTTAACTTTGGTTCGGTTTTGAATTGAATCCCCAAACCCAGAAATTTTAAAATTTTCCCTAAATTCTTTTAACTTCAAATTTCTGGAAATTCTGTTCTTAATAAAGCTGCAGTGGATACTACTATCAAAAAACACTCTTACAGTGGCTTCTCCAGCATTACCAATTAATAAGCTGTAGCCGTTTGCAATACCCCACCCTCTTTTACTCTTACTCTCTTTCATAGCAGTGGCATGTGCCACTGATGTCTCTACTTCTGGGGTCGGCTTACTGGGAGTGTTTTCACACAATAATGGCTGATGCTAACTATTGCATTTTTTACACAAAATTTTAAACTTGCAAAACCTTGCTCTGTGACCTTTCCAAAAACACTTAAAACATGCTGCGGATTTAATTACCCTGTCCTTTCTCTCTTGAACCGGTAAAGCCTCAGCCACGTCACACTTAAATGACTTGGTTGTCTTCATAAAATATGCAATCTTTGATTCCCTTTAAATTAATCTCAGAGGATGCATGTAAAGCTGATATGGTACCTGGGTTATTCCTTTTGGTAGGATCCCACGTAAAGCTGTAGGTCCCCTCCGTCATATGACCTTAGATGTTGCGAAGGAGGTTAAACAACCCCAATAAAAAAAAACTTCGGTGCTTTGCCTGCCTTTGTCCCCTTGTTTAATATCCAACTGTGCAAACTCATTTCGCTCTCACCTTGTTAATTCTGTGCCTAAAAGGCTTAACATCTGCTCACGGTGGGATGTACACATGCTCTGGAGAGTGTCCCCCTATTTAATTCATGCAAAACTGAGATTGTCAATTTAAATTCCAATATGGTGACCAACATTATATTATACCTTTACATTGCGAAGGAGGTTAAACAACCCCAATAAAAAAAAACTTCGGTGCTTTGCCTGCCTCTGTCCCCTTGTTTAATATCCAACTGTGCAAACTCATTTCGCTCTCACCTTGTTAATTCTGTGCCTAAAAGGCTTAACATCTGCTCAAGGTGGGATGTACACATGCTCTGGAGAGTGTCCCCCTACTTAATTCATGCAAAACTGAGCTCCTCAATTTAAATTCCAATATGGTGATCAACATTATATCATACCTTTACATTGCTACACCCAAGTTGTCCAGAGATCTAGTTCTAATTTCAAATTCACCATATAACTGCCGTAACTCTTTGACATTATTGGAATTATTGACAGGAGATACAGTTAAAAGTTTGCAGGAGGTGGCTTTAGTAACTCTGACCTACCAAACCGTTTTTTAACATATTCCAAATCGCATTATCATTAGCCGCTGTTAAAGCCAATCATACTCCCTTCCAAGAAGGATCGCAAGTAATTAAACTTTTCCACAGCACTTAATACCTGTTATTTTATTTATTTTGATTGGGTTCAAAATCCCAGCTGAGCCTTGAACGGCCAAGCTCTGAGGGGCTACTTTAACTTATAGCCTAAGTTATGCTTGACTAAAATCAACTTACGGACTTAGAGGTCCAATTAAGTCCTCCCTCAGGGTTGCTGACTCGATGTGGGCCTATTTTAGGCCTCAGTAGCATAAAATTAAGAAAAAACCAAAAGGGGCACTATTTATGGTCTTCTTTCTAAACTTACAACCCAACAACAACACAACCTGCACCATTGCACGATGCAACAATCCTGTATCTAAACAACCAAACTGAATTGCAAGAGAGCTCTCTATAAGACCACGCCCTGTAAGTGCCGCATTCAACAAACAGGTAGAAAGGACGCTGCCATTGCCCAAAAATTATGCCACAAGAGTGCCCAAACAATGATGCCACAGGAGCCCAAAAATGTTAGCTCTAAATTAAGTAAATTTTTCACTAACCTTACAATTATGAGATGAATATATATACACATTAACTTAATATATTCAAGCAATGCTGCATCAATCAGCTTAGTCATCATATCGCTTTGGGACAACAATGGCTCTTTCTCTTCTAGATTTTCTAACAATACCTGACTAGAATGAACTGCTGAATGAAAACTGTCTGCTCATCCTTCCCATTCTTGAATACTCCTATAAAATGTTTTGAGTACAAGCCTCGGTAATTGACCTGCAGATCTGTCAACCTTAACTTCATTAACACTGCTTGTAGACTGTAGAGGGCTGTGTTTCATTATTAGGTCTCGTCTCTAACTGTACTGAACTGCTAAATTCTTTTGCCCTGTGGCTTGCCTTAATTATTTCACTAATAATCTCTTCAAAGTAAATTATTCCATCTTCCACTTCATCCTCGTCTATAAGAGTCTCAATCTTAACAATTACCTCCTCTAAAACAACCATTTTAGTTTCTAATATGGAAAGCTGTGCAGTTACTAAACTTAAATTCTCTTGCTGTATGACATAATCTATAGTGGCGAAGACCTTTGTAATTAGCCCTTTGAGAGCCCTTCTCTTGTTTCTAAACTTGTTCAGTTCATCTGAACTCATCTTCGATACAAACAAACAACTGGGCTCAATGCCAAATAAGCTGAATTAACCAAAATACTTAATGAACTGACCAAACTAAAATTTTCCTTTTGCCAGACAAACTGAATTGCTTAGTTGGGGTACTGACCAACCATCAGTCTGGATTAACAAATTTTCCACCCAAGTAACTGGCACACTGAAGTCTTCAACCTTCGCCTAACGAACAGCAAGACCAAATATAGGTTTAAAACAACCACAGACTAGAGACCATGTTTCGTAGTTGGGCGACCAAACTTTCTACCCTAGGACCTTAATTCAAATTACGCTCAACCTGTCCAGGCCTAACTTAAGCCATACTTTGCACAATCAAAACTTTGTCGAAAGATGGTCATTGACTTAGTCTTAGACTAGAAATCTAATTACGAAGGACCATTTTATTTTTTTCTTTGACTGGGTTCAGAATCCCAGTTGAGTCTTGAACGGCCAAGCTCTGAATGGCTAACCTTAACTCATAGCTTAAGTTAAGCTAGACTAAAACAGACTCTAGGAACCGAGGAGTCCTATCTCAGGATTGTTGACTCGACGCGGACCTACTTTAGGCCTCAGTTAGCATAAGTAAAAATGAAAGGAGGCAATATTTATGGTCTTCTTTCTAAACCTTGTAACAACAACACAACTTGCACCATTGCACGGTGCAACAATCCTGTATCTAGACTACCGAACTGAATTGCAAGAAAGCTCTCTTTCCGACCACGCCCTATCAGTGCCACTTTCAACAAAAGAGCAGAAAAAAAACGTTCTCGGCATCCAAAATTGATGCCACAAAAGCGGCAAAAGTTGTCTTTATAATAAATGACAATTTTTCACTAACCTTACAATTATGAGGTGGATATATATATATACACAGTATACACCTTAACTTAATATATACAAGCAATGCTGCATTAATCAGCTTAGTCATCATATCGCTTTGGGACAACAATGGTTCTTCCTCCTTTAGATTTTCTAACATTAGTATATGGTCATATGGAGAGAATAAAGGAATTGTGAAAAACGTGTATAGCAGTAAGCGTGTGTGTGTGATTAAACGAAGACCTTGTAAAAGATGGAAGGATGTAATTAGTAAATGGATCAATAAACGTAGAGATGATATCAATATGACACGAAAATTAAAAAAAACAGAGGAATGGAAATGGTCTATGAAGCAAAGTGAAGACAATGAGGTTGATGATTCGACTTCCTGTGATGCTGGTAATAATAATAAAGACGTTGGAGAAATGGGCAGCATTAGTTGGCCTGAGCCTTGTGTCTGCTTTTGGCCTTCAGTAGTATAGCCGCAAAAGGGGAGAGTGCAAGAATGTTGCAGGTTATTATGTACTGTTGCAAAGGGGATGGGGGTGTTGCAAAGGGGGGTGGGGGGAAACTTGGAGGCGGCGTTATCCCCCAAGAGAAAGGAGGAGGAGGAGAGAAAGGAGGAGAGGTGTTCACCTGGCAGGAGCCAAGTGCACATTAAGACTTCAGCCGAGTTGGCGTTGTTTTTAGGCTCCTAATCAGCCAGTTGGCGTAAATGGCTTGAGTTGCCAGATACCGCGATACCATTGTATACATTATTATAGACTCCTAATCAGCCAGTTGGCTGTAAATGGTTGTCAGATACCTCTTTTTAGCAGTATTATTGTATACATTATTATTATATACGCCTAATCAGCCAGTTGGCTGTAAATGGCTTGAGTTGTCAGATACCTCTTTTTAGCAGTATTATTGTATACATTATTATTATATACGCCTAATCAGCCAGTTGGCTGTAAATGGCTTGAGATGCCTGGCTTGAATTGCCAGATAGCGCCATGTATTCATTTAATCGAAGACTGAGTTGCCAGATACCATTGTATACACTATTATAGACTCCTAATCAGCCAGTTGGCTTAGAAGGCTTAAATATTGCCAGATACCTGTTGTATGCATTATTATATTTCGAATACCGGTAATAGAAGGTATAACAATAAACAACATTGCATCATTCTTTTTATTATAAATATATAGAAAATAAATATACATTTGAGGAATATGCATATAACAGAAATATATACACACAATTATGGATATATATAAAATAAAATATACATTTCAAATAAATATACTTTTCAATAGAAATATGTACATAACAGTACAGGAGAAATACACACACACACACACACACACACACAATTATGGAGATATATTTATAAAATAAATATACTTTTCAAATAGAAATACATTTCAATAGAAATATGCGTATAATCGGGGAAATGTCAAGCAAAATATAAATACAATTCACTTTTTTTTCAAAATACTAAACTCTGTCTTAATCGAGTTTACAATTACATCAGTATTGCTCTGCATTACGCAGTATATGCGGCTTAATAATATTTCACCGCTTAAAGTATAGGGAAACCTGTACTCGATATGAAGGGCTTTCATATCGTTCAGTACTATTTTTGTTCCCACTTTACAACCGGCTGGTAAGTCATCTTTAAACACGTCTAGAATACAATCAAAAGCACGCACAAAGAGTTCATCGTTAGCTACATTATTAAACACAAGTTTATAAGAACGCTTTTCCAATCGAGGGTTTATTTCTACCGACTCGAGCTTTTCAATCGTGAACTCACTCAACATAGCGGCAATTGAAATAATCTTCTAAATCGTTACGACAACTGCGCGTTATATAAAGAAATAGTTCTTCAGGGTGAACGGTGTAGGTGAGCTCAGCCTTGTACCGATCAATTGCTTTGTACCAAAGTTCATGGTATTTCAAAGAGTCTAAACTTTTTAAATAAACATCCAGCACTAGACCATTCTCACCAGCCCTACACTCGGTAAACCCATCGAGCAGAGCGGTGTATGCGTATTCAAGTACTGTATCAAAATAAAACATATCCGTAACACGCGCGTCTAATACAGGTTTCAGTTTACGGAATCCGACGATTTCAAACATTCTGTCGAGGATGAAACGGTTTCGCGTAGGAATAAGAGCGTTATTATCAGAAGCATTCTTCCACATCAACCGTATATCAATGCACGGCCGATCGTTATTTATACACAACGTACATACAACGGCGTATGAGGGTGCGTCACTAATCTGCTCTCTTCTTGTACCTACGTTAGCAGGTATTTTATAACGATCTTCACTCCACTTCTCAACTATCACAAAGATTCTATTCATCTCCTCGATACTTAAATAAACCCGTTTGTTTGTCGGTCTACATTCCGTTTCCAGTACATAGCTAATGGTACCGGAATTACGCCTGAACACGCGCAACGATTTCGTCACTGACACATCGTACGAGGCGTTGAGAATGCTGCTCAAAGGAAGTTCCATCGTATTCGAAGAGCGCACGTCCACTCGGCTCAAGCTCTGAGATAAATATGAGCCGTGTGAGGCACGCAGGTAGGCAGGAATGGTTCGACGGGCGGCTGACTCGATAATACGTGAATGGGCTTGTTCCGCGAGTCGAATTGTTGTACCGGTACAAGAATATCACTACCAGCCTACGCACCAGACATTTTGGATAAGAACTAGGAACATTTTACTAAATATCTCCACACTCCGGCGCACTATTTGAGAGGAACATATGTTCATATTTTTCCTTTCTGCCCATCAAACGATACTCGTCTCTAAACTCTGTTAAAAATTCACGCAGGGCACTAGCCACAACCTCACTACGAACCTCATCATGATATACGTTAATATAGTGATAAAAATACTTAAGATTGTCCATGATCACGAGATTCACATTTCCAGTCGTAGGGTATGAGTAATCGACATGGTGTAGCATGACGTAATACCGCTTGTCACACCACCCATCAGCAAGACTCATTATCCATACCTGCTGCTTCTCTTCTGCACGCGTTGTTTCTTTTACTTCACGGTGTATGTGAGACTTTATAAAGTTTAGCTCTGCAGTATACTTCAACACATCGTCTGTGCAACGAAAGCCTTCAAAGGTCTCACCAGAACATCCGTAGAGTATTTGTACATCTTGGAACTTCGCACAATCCAATGTGTTTTTAAAAGAGGCATAGGAGGGATGAATAGGAAGTTTTTCGGTATCCACCACATCCTGGCACTTTACTGAATACCATTTCGTAAACGTAGTACAAGCAATATTAAAGGTAGCCATTTGAATACACGTCCGATCTGAATACACGTCTGATCTCTCGGGCTTACTGCGGTCGACTGACCACGCAGGGATCCCAGATAGTAGCATGACTCACGGTCTTACAGTGGGCGGAGCTTAGAACTTTCACCTACACACACACACACACACACACACACACACACACACAAAGGAGAAAGTGAAACGCTATTTGAAACATGATTTATTTAAAAACGAGATATTCAAGTTATATATATTTACAAATACGATTTAATAAACGAGATATTCAAGTTATATATATATATATTCAAATAGATACGATTATATACAAGACGTGTGAGTTAGAAGCATCATTGGTATCCAAAGGGTACGGTATCATAGGTACCAGGTAACTGGTAACGTTTCCTATAGGTGTTACGGCACACCATCGTACCCCTAAGTTCCTTCACGCCCCCCAGCTTCTGCGCCCGAAAATTGTGGGTGCCTACAATTAGTTGGGAGGTTGTTCATCCAAACATACTAGATCCTTCAACGACTCAAAGTTAACAACCTCCCGATTCGCATGGTTGAGCGTAATACCCTTTGCCTTCACGATATATTTCATTTCCTCCCCCACCCTGACCCGTACCCCATAAGTCTTAGGTCCTGTTGAGGCAAAAGAGTCGGCGTATGCGTTGTCCCCATACTCATCCTTGATCTCATCAGTGAGCTCGCCGAGGAACTCCCCAATAGTGGGCATGTATTCACCCTCCCTCTCTGTGAATATCACGCTATCTGTATCGGCATACAATACTCTCTCCGCCCAAGAGAATGCAATAGACCCCAAAGTTTTATACGGGCGTAGGCTGTTGTGAAGCTGGCCACAGGTATGTTTGTAACCCTTGAGGTATCTGTGGCAAATTCAGTGTTGTTGTACTTTATTACGTAAGTATTACCTACATTTACGATCTCCATGACCTCTTTATCGGGGGCATTGGCATAATCCCAGACATCGCTATAACTTTGTGCCAAATGAATGCTCCCTCTGCCGGTATTCTGCGCAAATTTTCCCCATAGACTGTTTAGACACAACTTTACACTAAAGCGCTTGCCAGGATTCTTTACAATTTGGACACGAACAAGTTGTATACCTTCGCGGGTCGCGGTAACGTTGAATATAGGCAGACTTTTCATCTTCAGTATCAACTCTCGCGGATACCCTGATGCCTCAACCTTATCCTTCAAAAAGGTGTTTATATATGGTGTGAAAAGGTTGGGTAGCTTCTGAAACCTCCACACCTCATGTATCTTCAGTATCTATAACCATGGCGCACGGCTAGGGCCAACTCAGGACTTGTATATACGCCTCTGATCTTACGCTGGTGGGGTATATGGTTACAATGCGCCGTTATCCTCTTCCGCGCACTTCACGCACAGGGGAAACATGAGCTTGTCGTCGATAACGACAGGTAAGATCGGCATCCATAAATTGCGTGGGGGGAGTACGTCTACGAAAGAGATCCCAAAGTAACGATCATTCAAATTTTTTGAAAATTCATTGATGGATGGTAGGCTAGGCCCCACCAGTTTCTCAGGAGCGCCCAGGGGTACGGATTGCTCTTCATCACGTATGGGTATAAAGAACAGAAATCGTAGTAATGGAGCTTCACGCCCTCCGTAGGTGGGAAGTATAGTCTGAAAGGATTTGTACGTCCTCCAAACAAGCTATCACCACATTTGAGAGGATCCAGCACCATTGAACGCTTGATCGCTTTTATTTCCTCACGGTACACCTCGTCTGTCTCCATCCGTGCATCATATTCATGCTCCCACAAGACTTTGTGAGTGAACTGTGATCCTATAAGTTGATCGCGGGTGCGGGTCGATGCAAGACAGTCGGCAGGAGACCTACCGTTGATCTCCGGTGACTCCGCACTCAGACGGGGGCATCCATGCCACCAGCAACCGTTAAGGGTAACAGTCTTCCACACCAGTGACACGGTTTTTCACTTAACCCATCAACCCAAAAAACGTCCATTATCTTAATGGGTACTTCACCCGTGTTGCGGCGTGCTTTATGTATACAACCTGTCTGTTGCTGTAGGTGTATGAAGCCAGTAAATAGCCTTGTGCCCGTAACTGCGGGGATTGTTTCGGTGAATAATGGCTAAGGTGTCTTTCGGCATGAAGTTATTCTTGAACACCGTAAAACATATGATGCGATGGTGGTTGCGACTTGCAGTGGATCGCATTTGAAACGGGCTATGTACATCCTTCTAAAGGCCTGGAAACATACTCTAAGCACGCGCACATCATTCACGCAATAACGCTCACTTCATCAGCTATATTATAGGGTTACTTTCATTAAAACTGTCGTAGTATCGATCAAAGTCTTCACGTTCATCCATACAGTCAAAATAATGTTTAGGGGTGGTGGGCCTACGTAGTTTAAAGTCTCGCTGGTGAGGAAAGTGTATGGGAGTACCTTTGGAAACTTCAGCTGCTACCCCCATCACCTTGGGTAGCTTTGCTAATTTACAAGGTGTGAATAATAAAGTATCTTTAAATTGTACATTGCCTCTTATCTGCATCTGTATTAATTTGTTGCCTCTTTTCAATGGATCACCTGTAAATATCTCAGAGGATTCGTGTTCAGCAACTCCTTATAAGGAACTGCGTGTCAAACTTTGCCCCGTTATGGGCGAGAATATACACAGTCATTTTTTTTGAACTTGTCGGCTAACTTGACATATGGACACAAATTTTCACAGGACTATCGCTGACATTCGTTTTAAAAACGTTTGTCCGTTTACCACATTTGGGGCACTCGTCAACATTCGATATCCATACACTTATCACAGATAGTCTGGCTCACAAGTAAATGTGGAATTACCTCTTGGTTTCAGCGTTCGTATGTTTCTATATCGTAGTATACAGTTATACAAGGGTTATTTTTAGGCTTAGCATCTTTCATATAACATACATGCTTTACTCCATCCGCCTTATATTCCTCCTGGCATGTAGGACAGTGAATTACGTCACACTTGTGCTTAAATTTTCCCCAATTATCCATTGTGTGAAACATACCACATTCACAGATTCTCATTTTCCTGCACGTGCCAATTGATTTATGGAAATCAAAACAGCTATTATTGAAAAATGTGCGTCTACACACATCACAGTCTCTCTTCTCAGCTTCAACTACACGGCTTTCACATTTGGTGCTTTTACACCACTGCTCACATACCATGTGACATTCTTTACAATGTCTCACTATATCATCCGCAAACTCGAGGCACCCCTTACACAAATCATGATGTCTCCCATATTTTTTACTTTTGTCATAACTCGCGTAAAGCCACCTTATATTACGGATGGGGAGATACGTTGTCCCTGACAATCCTAAAATAAGTAGGGGCCTTGTACGATCTCTCACACAGCTTTTAAAAACATACACAGTCCTACGACGATCATCCAACCCAAACACAACTATGCGGACATTTATTTCCTGTTCTACCCTTCTCAGCTCTTCAGGACCCATATTACAGTCAAATTCAAGTTCACAGTCTACAGCTAGTTTACGGGCATGCTCCACGACTGTAGGCAACCAAATTTTTTGAGTTCGTGTATTTGTACAGTAAACATACGTGCTAAGAGTACTGCTATAAAGCCGCAACCACGATCGACGTTTATATGCCGTCTATAAATAGCTTGAGAATTGAAGTTAAGAGTATACGGTATGGCACTATGACCCGCAACACGGTATACATGGTCAATATTTACCGTGAAGTTGTCCATATTGAAGGCTATACTACTTTGGGCGGCTTGCATTATACGCCCTAATATATATTCTACATCTTCAGCCGCCAAACGTCTAAATGGCACTATCACCCAATAATCGTCTACATCACCGTCATATATAGATACTAGATTTTACTCACTTCTTGGTAATTTTATTGACAATCGGAATAGTATAATTGTCGGAGACTTTAACTGTCCTAATGTTAATTACGAGAATTTTACGGGTAACGAAGAGGTTTGAGACTGGTTGAGTTTATGGACGATAACTTTTTACGACAGATAGTTACCCAACCAACGCGCGGTGATAATATCTTAGATTTGGTGATGACGAACGGCGAGAATATAGTCGAAAGTTTAGAAGTAGGCGAGAGTTTAGGATGTAGCGATCATCAAATTCTTAGGTTTAAGTTATTGATAGAAAACACACAGGATAGTAACGTAATAGAAGTCCCTGATTTTCGTAGGGCTAATTTTGATAGTTTTGCTGATAGGATGAGAGTAGTGGACTGGGATAACTTATTTATGGGTAATGATACGAATTTGCGTTGGGTGGCGTTTAAAGAAAGTTTTAGGAATATTGAAAGGGAGTTTATTCCTCGTAGGCCCAAGCGCGTTAGAAATCGTGGTAGGCCGAAGTGGTGGACTAGGGAAGTAGGCGAGTTCATAAACGAGCGTAATAGAGCGTATAGACTTAACAAGCGCAATGGCCAGGTAGCTAACTTTAATAGATATATCGAGCTTAGACGTCAGGTTAAAAGATCAGTTAGGAATGCCAAGCGTAATTTAGAGATAGTTATAGCTGCGGATAGTAAACATAATCCAAAAAAGTTTTTTGAATACGTAAATAATCGTAAGCCGGTAAAGGATAACATAGGCCCTCTATTGGATGTAAATGGCGCTTTGGCTTCTGACGCTCAGGCGATGGCGGGTATTTTCAATAACTTTTTTGCGACAGTTTTTACCGTAGAGGACGTAAATAATGTCCCCGACGTTGACGATATCGTTCCATTTAGTAGCGAGACTATTTTAGATGAAATAACTGTTTACGAGGCTGAGATTGCGCATTATATCGATAGGCTAAAAGTTAGCAAGGCTCCAGGCCCTGACGCTTTTTATCCTAGACATTTGAAAGATTTGAAAGACGTTATCGTAGGCCCCTTAGCGAAGATTTTTAATCAGTCACTCGAAACGGGGATTATTCCTGAAGACTTCAAATTAGTTAACGTCACGCCTATTTTTAAAAAAGGCGACCGCGCGGTAGCTAGCAATTATAGGCCCATTAGCTTAACGTCAATTGTCGGTAAACTTTTGGAATCCGTAGTTAGGGATCGTATTATCGATCACTTAGAAAGTAGGGGTTTGATTAATAGTAGTCAGCACGGGTTTCGACGCCATAGGTCTTGTTTAACAAATTTGTTAGAATTTTATAACGAAATAGTGCGCGAATACGATAGGCATAGGGCAGCTGACGTTATTTATTTAGATTTTAAAAAGGCGTTCGATACAGTTCCGCATAGGAGACTAATTGCGAAGGTTAAAGCGCACGGTATCCGCGGTCAGGTAGCTAACTGGTTAGAAGAATGGCTTCGTGCTAGGAGGCAGAGGGTCGTAGTTAATGGTAGTGAATCGGGGTGGTTAGAGGTAGGTAGTGGTGTCCCACAGGGTTCAGTGTTAGGCCCATTGTTATTCGTAATTTACATTAACGACATAGATGTAGGATTGATTAGTAACGTGTCAAAATTCGCGGACGATACTAAAATAGGCGGTAAGGTTGTTAACGAGGACGATAGAAATAGGATCCAAGACGATGTAGATAGGATTATGGAGTGGACGGATAAGTGGCAGATGCAATTTAACGTAGATAAATGTAAAGTTTTGCATATAGGTTCTCGCAACAATAATTACGTGTACACGATGGATGATAGGGATTTAGCGAGCGTTGACGAGGAAGTAGATTTAGGCGTACGCGTAACTAAAGATTTAAAGGTTAGGAACCAGTGCCTGGAGTCTTGCGCAAAAGCTAATAGGATGTTAGGCTTCATAGCGCGTAATTTCGAATTTAAATCGAAGGATATTATATTGCCCCTTTACAAGTCCCTAGTCAGGCCTCATTTGGAATATGCCGTTCAGTTTTGGTGCCCGTACTTGCGTGAGGATATTGATAGGTTAGAAAGGGTTCAGCGTCGTGCCACGAAACTTATTCCGGCATTGCGCAATAAGCCTTATGAAGATAGGATTAAAGTGTTAGACTTGTATTCACTCGAAACTAGGAGATTAAGGGGGGAGCTTATTGAAGTTTTCAAATCGTTAATAACATCGATAACGTAAATTTTGACAAATTGTTCACTTTCGATAATAGTAATACTCGCAATAACGGATTCAAGTTGCGTGGCAGACGTTTCATTAATAATATCGCTAAAAACTTCTTTACGTTTAAAGTAATTGATAAATGGAATAATCTTCCCGCGTCAGTCGTTCATTCTACCAGCGTTAATGTGTTTAAGAACCGTCTTGACAGACATTTTAAAAGTATTAACGTTGTTTAAAATTAAAAAAGAAAGTTAACAACAGGAGCTCTGGTGGTGGTGCTCGAGGATGAGTCTGTTGACGATGAATGCCAGCTTGTGACATGCCAGCGTGATGCCAGCAATAAAAAAAAAAAAAAAAAAAAAAAAAAAAATTAGACTAACACGAATGTAGATGTAGCTCATAGCGTAAACTAACCCACTTTTTGCTTAACTTTACCTACTTTTTTTTTTTTCTTATCCTCCTTACTTTGCATGTCTCTAACTCTTTTCTTGCATGTTTGTAGTTTGCATGGTATGACAGTGAGTTAAGACTGTGTTTGCATGGTTTGTAAGCGTTCTTATTTTACTTCTTTTCATCTTTCACCCTCTCCTATATTCTCCGACTATTTTTCTGACTTGTCGGCAGTGGCCGGCGGATGATGATGGTGAGACTTTTTCCCTCTTTTTCTGAATGAATGTTAACCCACGAATGATAGGTGTTGCTCCTTACTTAACCCCTTATTCTCCTCTCTTCTCTTAACCCCCTACTCTCTCCTTTCTCTCGGGCTAGCCTTAGAGTGGATCTTAGTGTCTTTGTTAGCCTTAGCTTCTGTAGATCTGTAGATCTGACCCGAATCCAAAGGACAGACTCGTCCTGACTTCACGCTCGTCACGATTCTGAAGAGCAAACTCTATAATATGCTCTACAACCCGGCGTAGTCCGCGCTCAATTCCACTGCTATACATGACTCTAGGGTCGACCCTGACTCTATACCGATTTCTAGTCAAGGCTGGGGTGGGGGCTGCGGATCGCACCAATTCCAGCGTTATACCATCCTCAACAGAACGGGGGGCGGAATTAGTGGATATATTAGCGGAAGGTGCTGCTGATGGGGGCCCTGTTGCGTAGGAGGTTGATGGTTGGGGCTCTATTATTGTAGACTTAACAGAACGGGGGACGGCGGATGAATAAGGGGATATATTAGGTGCTGCTGGGGGTGTTGTGCGTAAGAGGTTGAGGGTTGGGGATCTATTACCGCTGCAACAGACGCGTATTTCGGTCGCTTTATACCTGACGTGGTGAGGGTTCAGGGGAGGAGATCACAACTACACTGTCGTCGAGGTCATCCGTAATGATGGGCTGCTCTACCTCATCGTCATTCACGGTTCTGTGGGAGAAGAAATATAAGGATCAGCACTCAAAATTTGTAATATTTTGTAAATGACTCACTTAGGAGTGTGACGTGTTAGAAATGGACTCTGTAGAAAAATTCAGATTCACGAGCCCATCCACATGTATTATATCTGGACCTACAGGATGTGGTAAAACTGTGTTTATGCTTAAAATCATTAAAGAAAAGGGGGAGATGTTCTCGAAATTTGTGCATAAAGTTATATGGTGCTATTCGACGTATCAATCAGTGTTCAACGAGTACCAAGATGATATTTTGTTCCACAAAGGCGTATATGACGTTAATTCGTTAAAGGGAAATGAACATACAATCATTGTAATTGACGATCTCATGTTGGAGATGGATAAAACGTTTGCCGAGACATTTACAGTATTCTCCCACCATTTAACATAAGCGTGTTCTTCATCAATCAGAATCTATTTTTCAAAAATAGATACATGCGCGATGTGTCGTTAAATACGCAATATCTAGTCTTATTCGCGCAACGTAGAGATGTATCACAAATTGGGGTATTAGCCAATCAAATGTTCCCGAATCAGCGTAAGGAGTTTTTGGAAGTTTATAAAGAAGCTACAAGCACGAGTTACGGATATTTGCTTTGCGACCTTCATCCGCGAAACACGTTTAGAGTGCTTCTGCGAACGAATATATTTCCAAACGAGCCTGAAACGGTGTATATTCCAGAATGACAAAGAGACTAAAGAAATACCGTGAATTAATAAAAATCTATCATCGACTGCCCCGGGCAATGCAGCAGATGTTTATTAAAAATATCGATGCCGACTTTTTAAAATGCATCTGTGAAATCTGTCTTAACGTTATAAATTGCAATGTATCAATGAAAACCAGGGCCGGATTAACCATTAAGCAAAATAAGCCCGTGCTTAGGGCATCAAGGGAAGGGGGGCACCACAGAAATTTTCCATTGTCGGATTTACCATGGATTTATTATACTATTATAATCGCGGCTTATAGCCTATAAGCTGTTGAAAACTGAATTATATATATTCATATATAGTATTTATTTTTTTTCATTGTTTGAATTTGTAGTGAACAACAACATTTTATTTTATGGTTTATTTTTGTTTATATTTTGAATTACATATATATGGGACACCAAAATCTTTTAAGTGCTTAGGGCCTCTAAAGGTCTTAATCCGGCCCTGATGAAAACCCATCAGAAGGCTCGCCTACGCCGCTACAAGAACATAATACGTGCACTCGCTCGTAAAAGCCAAACTGTAGCGAAGAAAAAACGAATTATTGTACAAACAGGAGGGTCATTTCTCCCCATCTTATTTTCAGTTTTGGGTCCTTTACTGACTAGATTAATATAATGAAGAAAGTGGTAGTGATTCCCCACGAGGTGTACGCTCACTGCAAAGGAATCCAGACACGGATCTAGATCCCCGTAAAAGCAGACTTAAAAGAATGGAAAGCGAATTGTTAGCCCTATTAAACAGTGAAAAAACACCTGATGAGAAAAGAATCTTATACCAAGAAGCTCTGCAGAAATTTCTTCACGAGTACGAAAATTATAAGAGCCCTACAGAGATTCCTGTGGTTATTAGGCACAGCACGGGGGACGATGGCGACATAGGATCTGTACCCGACGATACAGCTGACCAACCAAAAAGATTAGCCACACAACATATCGAACATGTATTAAAAATACCCTCCCACTACATTGAGGAGTAAAGGCTTAAGTCTTTATAATCTATTGAATGAGGATCCGCCATACAATGGACCGATACAGGGAGATCATTGTGGAAGGATCAAAGGTACAGGGATCGAATATCGTAGACATTGTCCATGATCTGGTGAGAAAGTGGGATAGGCCATCACCATCAGGATGGAAGCATATTAAAGCAAGACTACAACAAATAAATGTCCCTAAAACGTTGATAGGAAATCTGAACAGGTTAAAAGACTTGGAACATGCAACGCTGTGACACAATTGAAGGCGCCGTCACCCCCGGCGGTAACACCTTTGAAGAGGAGCAAGAAGAGGTTAAACCAACCCTACCCACGTGCCTCTAAAATACGCAAATGGCTAACGTATTAACTAAACGCTATTATGACATTTCTACCCATCCTCTTACGGCGGCGTAGATAGACTGTACAGAAGTGTTTACGGAGTAGGAAAAAAAGATGTTGAAAGATTTTTGAGGGAGCAGGACGCTTATACGCTTCATAAGCCTGTGAGAAAAAGGTTTAAAACAGCCAAGACAACGGCTTCCTCGATTGATTCTATTTGGCAAGCAGATTTAACAGACATGCAAAGATATTCTGTGTATAACGATGGTTACCGCTACATTCTATTCATAATAGACGTATTCTCTAGATATCTGTGGCTAGTTCCTCTGAAAAATAAATCACCTGAAACAGTTGCTAAAGCCACCAAAACGCTAATGTTAAAAGAAAACAGGGTTCCTGGCTATTTTTGTACGGATATGGGGAAGGAATTTATAGGCCGTGCTTTTCAGAACATGTTGACAGAGTTTAATATCAGCTATTACACAACCAATTCTATACATAAGGCTTCTTTAGCTGAAAGAGTTCAGCGCACCATAAAGGAACGCATGCACCGTTATTTTACACATAAAAACACATACAGATTTCTAGACATTCTGGAATCATTGGCATCATCCTACAACCGCTCACACCATCGCACGATTGGGACAACACCTAACGAAGTTTTAGAAAGAGGTACGCTCCCGAGAAGAGATGGATCACCACCACCACCACCACCACACTCTGTGCGCTTCAAAATCAATGATTACACTGGGCAACACGTATTTTATTGAATGATATCTGACACTTGATTCTAGGTAATTTGGGTGCGCTGAATACGAATTTCAACTCGGTTTGGCTCTATCAGGTCCTGATTCTTGTCGACAGCCTATGTGCCATTTTCCAGATTTTTCAAATTAGGACTAAAAAATTAAGTCATGTGTTAAATTTTTTTTTCAAGTTTCATGAATACAAGCAGTTCAAACTACAGTAAAATTACATTATAACGATAGAAATGACTTAAAATAAAAAAACAAACAGATATGAAGCTTTCACTGTGGCAAAAATTTTCTTTTGTAAGACTTTCTAGCGTATTTGCTTGTTGATGGCAGGTCTCTTTTCAAGCACCAGCAGTAATCAGCCATCATGTGGGAATCCCAGCGGCCTTGGTACCGTTCCTCCATAATTTTGATATCTTGGTGGAATCTCTCCCCTTGTTCGTCACTTACATCACCTAAATTACTTGGAAATTGGTCAAGATGGCTATTCAAAAAATGCATTTTTATGCTCATATTGCAACCTAACTCTTTGTAGTCCCTTAAAAGTTTTTTTACGATTTCTTCGTAGTTATCTGCCCTATAATTGCCTAAAAAGTTTTCTATCAAGTCCACGAATGAGAACCAGCCATTTTTTTCGCGTTCATTCATGACATTAGGAAAATTGCTGTCTTTAATCATTGTTCTTATTTGTGGACCGTCGAAAATTCCCGCCTTGATTTTTTCATAACTTAAACTTGGAAATTTTGAAGTTATGTATTTGAAACACTCGCCGTTCGTATCTAAAGCTTTTACATATTGTTTAATGAGGCCTAGTTTTATATGCAGAGGAGGAAATATGATTTTATCTCTGCTCACTAAAGGTGGATTAATTACGTTTTTTTCTCCGACAGTAAGTGATGTTCGTGCTGGCCAGATTTGTTTGAAATAATGTTCTTCCTTGGCTCTGCTGTCCCATAAGCAAAGGAAGCAGGGATATTTAGTATACCCTCCTTGTTGTCCTAGCAGAAAATTAACCATTTTTAAGTCAACACATATGATCCACTCGTGCTCCCTATATTTGATAAGATTTAAAACCTTTTCTATATGTTCATACTTTTCTTTTAATTTTGTTGAGTGCCCAATCGGTATCGAGCCGTATAGATTGCCATTATGCAACAACACACACTTAAGACTTCTTTTCGAACTGTCTAAAAACAAGCGCCAATCATTTGCATCGTAAGACTCAACCCCCATCTTCTTTAACAAACCAACTATGTCGCAGCAATATACTAAACTATCCTCTGTTCTAAAATATTTAACAAGTTCTTCTTCTCTTTTTCTGTAAAATGAAATGTATGTGTTTGAAGTAAGCAAGTTTTTCTCTTTAAGTCTTGAAGCTAAAATTTCCGCAGCCTTTTTTGGCAAATTTAGATCCCTTACAAGATCATTCAACTCGGCCTGGTTAAACTTTTGCGGATCGTTTTGACTTTCAAATACGCTGGGGTCAAAATCGGTGTCTGACTCCTCAAAGTGCATAACAATATTTTCAGGAACATCTTCAACTAATTCTTGAGTTGGCAGACCCTTAAATTTTGGAATGGGGATCTCATTTGAATGTAGCACAGGTCGTATCGCGGTGTCGAAATTTGGGTACTCGATACAATGTTTATTTTTCTTAGTGAAGCCCGAAGTCTTGACAAAGCAAAGGTAGCAATCGGTCTCGTGGTTAGTAGGCTCTCGCCACACCTGATATGGAAAAAAAATTGTAAAGCGTTAACAAAAGCGACGAGAGACTTGTTTTTATGAATTTTATCAAAAGTTATCACCCAAACATTTAACATTTCTATGTGTTTCAACCTTATGCAATATTTGAGATTCTTATAAACATTTTCTGTAAATTTTTGTTTATGTACCTAAGTTACAATTACATTTAGGTAAGTTACAGTATACTAGTGATTAAATTACGTAGTTTTATGAAATCATAAACTTACCATCGGAACTCCAAAAGGTATTTTTGAATCCGAACCCTTCGTCCAATGTCGCAGTCTTTCAATGCATATAGTGCAGGCTTTATGTGGAGCCCACGATTTATCTTGGTCCCCCAGTTTTATGCCAAAATAAGCTAAGTAAGCTCTTTTTACGAAGTCAGTTATATTTGCTCGTTGATGTGGAAGTGTAAAATTTCCACATATATAACAGAAGGAATCAGGGTTGTTTTTGCATTTGAACTTTCTAGTGCTTGATGACATATTGCTTGATTGTTCTGCCAATTTGTAAAGGTATTTAAAGCCCTTAATTCATATAAATTTAAGAAAATCTGAAATATAAACACAAAAATTAGTTTAAATAGGTACTTATTATGAAATAGGTACTTACAATCTATGAAATTAAACTAGAAACACGGATGAGTAGGTACAATATAAATTACGTCTAATTAAATCAACTATATTAAATCACGATGACAAAATTACTCACTAAATCATATGCCAATTCAAAATTATGTTAATGCCCAAACTTAATTAACTAACTCACTGACTGACTGACTGACTGACTGACTGATTGAATTGACTGATTAACTCTGGAAACGAGTCGCTTTTATATATTTTAGTTGTCCCTCTAGAATACTCTACAGAGAACAGGAACGCTCGAGAAAATTTTAGAATTCTATGATATTTTTAGCTTAATTTACTAATATTAAAATGGGTTAAAAATGACAAAATTAAAAATATTTTTAGGGTGTTACATATAAAAATATACATAATACAACAATACCATAACAATAGGTACAAATACCTAGATAAAAACCTAGTTGCATAATGTGTAACTGCAAAAAGACAGCGAGTATTGAGAAAAAAACCTTTTTATGAATACGACGAAAGAGGAGGGGTGTTGAGCAAAATCAGGACCTGATAGAGCAAAACCGAGTAAAAATTCGTGCTCAGCGCACCCAAATTACCTAGAACTAACTGTCAAATCTAATTCAATAGACAAAAAGTTGAAATTTGTTCCCCAGTGTTATGTAAGGCTGTCGCGTTCGGGGAATAAATTCGCAAAGGGTTTTGAGCAAGGATGGACACGCGAGATTTTTAAAGTTAGGGCTGAGACCTAAAGGTGAGATAATGATGTATTACATTGAAGATTTGAATGGGGAAGAAATCTCAGGAGGCTTTTACCGCGAGGAATTGCAGAAAGTTGCGTTTAATTTAGAAAAAATGTGTTTAAAATTGAGAAAATTTTAGGAAGCAAAGGTTCAGGAAGAGAAAAATGTACCTGGTGAAATGGCTAGGGTACCCAGAAAGCTTCAACACCTATATAAAAGCTGATGCAATAATGAAGCTTAAATAGTATGCAACATGGCTCCTAACCATTTCTACGTCACACTCCCGTCCTCCTCGTCCCTGTCTGTACACCCTAACAACACACTAGCCAACTTTGTAACAGAACTCCATGGGCACATTGAATTGGGTCGTGATTCGTATGAGGTGGGGATATGCGAAATTCAGCTGGACACCTCTTTTTAAATATTGAACATAAAGAAACCGTTTTTACGATTCTTAGAGACATTGACGAGTGTGAAAAAGCTGGGGTAGCTATGGATGAAACTATGACATCGCTCGGACTAAGTTGCACGGTATTACAGTACAGAAGTAAGACTAGGCCGGGTCAATATGGTTCGGCCGAGGATGTTGTGAGAGGCTTAAACGTAAGTTTAAGAAACTCAAACCTTACGAATGATTTAGTATACGAAATCGTAAACAACCCTGCACATACACTAATCCTAAAATCAAAGACTAACAGACGTATTAAAGACCATAGAAAGTTCAAAATTCTAACCAATGGCCGATATAGCGCAGCCTTCCAAAGAGACACATTTCACGAGACACAGCATGACTTGTCCAGATTAATGTATCAATTGAAGATGGAGAAATTGGCTGAAAGGTCCCCAGACATGTGCTATATTTACAGTAATATAGTGGAGCACCAGTTTGTTGGGGATACCCAGGCACGCCTGCTGCGCATTGCTCACATCCCCAACCATAGAGGAAGGAGTTTGAGTATTACATATGACAGACCCCATTATGTGAATGTCGCAACTAATTTAATAACCAATATCAATATATATAAGAACGATTGAGGGTGAAAACTTCCCATTCGGTAACGGGAGCTTAACAGTGAAGCTACACTTTCGACGCACTGAGTTATAATGGATAGAAAGCCTTTCACCGTCTATCGAGGGATGCGATACCAGCGCGGTAGTGGACTTGGATCCATTTTTTCATCCATACTACGTACGGCTGTTCCTTTGCTGAAGAGGGGTGCCAGATACCTTGGAAGGAAAGCGCTACAATCAGGCCTTAACACTGCAGAAGACATATTGGCCGGGGCTAAACCTAAAGAAGCTCTAAAAAAACATTTAAAGCGTACACGGGACGAAATCATCAAAGATGCAAAGAGAAAAATGCGTGGTGGCGGGAAGAAGAAGAGGGCTCCCCGGGAAGAAGGGGTCACGTGGTATTAAACGTAAAAGGCTATCAAAAAAGAAGTGCTGTAAGCGAATGAAACCTATGGTTGACCACTTTTTTGACTGATATAAGCTAAGGACATTGATCTCATGAATCATAGTTTGTTTACCACTTGTCGAGAGAGGAGTCACTATTTCGCCATGGCACGCTTCATCCACCCATGTAGTTCACAATGCTGTAAATCGGAGCTGTCCCTTTTTGAGCTGCCGCCAACCCAAGTTTCTATTGAGCACAGTGACTTTATTACAATTAACCCTTTAAACACAATTAGTTCACCGAGTGCACCTATAGAATTCGTGATACCCAGCTCAGGTCCTTACTTTTTTGATCCAAGCTGTGTGCACATGTACGCTAAGCTACGTATAGCCCATTCTGATGGAACGGCCTGCGATGACAAATATGCTGTATACCCTGAAACAAACTTTCTGCACGCCATATTCACCAGTGTGACGTATATTTAAATCAGACCAACATATCGGCAGCACGGGGTACTATCATCTACGAGCCTATTTGGAAAATGTCCTCAACTTTTCCAAGAAGCGAAGGCTACCTTTTAAGTGCGGAGGGGATATTATCAACTAAAGATGAAATAGTATAAAGGACAAATTTAAAAATTCTAAAAAGAAATATACGAGTGTTTTGGACGGTTGCACACAGATTTCACTTTCCAGGAGAAGTTGCTTGTGAACGGGGTGGATATGAAAATAAAGCTCACCCGCACGAGTCCTGAGATCTGCTTAAATCTGGATGCGAATCAAGAGAGGGTGCAAAGTCCGTTGTGGTTCACATTATGGACACATACCTCCGCGTACGGCGAGTGAAATTAAGTTCCCAAAACAACTAGAAATTGAGAAAAATTTACGAAACGCTACAGTGAAATATCCTATTAACAGAGTGCAGATCAAACTATATACGGTTCTTGCAGGGTTGGCATTGAAGCAGATAGAAAACATTGCCCTGGGAAATCTTCCTAAAAGGATATTAATCGGCATGCAGGACCACGCTTCGGTGAATGGAAAATATAAAAAGAGTGCTTAATTCGAGAATTTCGGACTTAAAAATATAACTCTATACGTTAATGGCACTGCTTTGGGTGGAACAATGGGTACGGACTATTCATCAGACGCTGTGTTACCTCTTTGTGCCAGAGCCTATAGTAATCTGACCCATATTGCAGGTGATTGTGATGAGCTTGGTAAATGGGGTAACGCAGGAAGAATTCATTGATCAATTTAACCTTATCCGTTTGACATTACACCTGACTTATCTGCTAGCGTAAATACCCATTTAACACCACAGCAGAGCGGTAACATCTCAGTGCGGCTGGAATTCGCCAAGCCTATAGACGCTCTTATTAGTGTACTAGTATATCTCGAATCGCAAGCCCTAATAGAAGTAGATAGATTTAGAAGCGTTATCACTGACTTTTAAAATGGATGCTAATACACTTCAGAAAGTAATGGAGCGAGTCACACGTTCCAAATTTATCGGCGTGTTTGCGAAGAATGAAACATTGAGTTTGCCAAGTACGCGAGAATGCGTAGTCTTATTGTGAACACAGACATCATCGGTAATGAGGGATTCACTGGATCGCTGTCTATTTTAAAAATAGACAGCGCCTGTACTATTTTGATTCACTCGGTACTCAACCCTGGAGTGACCCTATTATTGTAAAATTTCTCGCTCAGTTACATATTCCCGAAGTTGTATGGAACCCATTTCGTATGCAGGGATATTTTACTAATGTTTGCGGAATGTACTGTGTCTCATTTCTCATGCATATGTCAAATGATAAAAGTTTATAAATTTTTTAAATTTATTTGACCCGTGTCACACTCACCGAAACGATGAAATGGTATGCAGACAGATAAAAACCGTTTTCCAATTGTACGTACTCGTTGTATATTATAATGTTTTTGTTCGTATATTTGTAACGGTATATTCGTTTATTGTACTGATTTCTTTCATTTAATAAATTTATGAAAATATATTGTCTTCTTATCCCAAAAAGATCGAAAAACACTTACATTATTTCGGTGTGACATTGTTGACTGATCAGTATACCCTCCCTATTCCGAGATTCTTCAAAAGATTTATAACTCGTGTCAAATCCTCATCGGACCTTAAAGGAATAATGCTTTTAAAACATACAGAGTATACAGACAGACAGATCCCCATTATGTGAAGATATCTTTGGTTCGAGGAGTGAACGCCATAAAAATTTCGATTTTAGCATAATGGGGAAATAACACTGATTGACATTTTTGGCGACTATCTATTTGACGAGATACTACAACTCTCCATATATATATAAAATTCCAATTATAGACACTTACATTTCTATGGTAGTCCCTTGCGTCGGGTTGTAAGGAGCGTCACTGCAAATATCTTCTACGGTTTGCGTTGAAAATAATTCGCCACAATCAAGCGCATTGAAAGACTAATTGTGGTTAATGCTGCAGTATCACGCTCTTCATACAAGTCTGGGGAGACGTACAGGTCCATGGTGGAGGGATGTGTGACACTGGTGACTGATCAGTATATCATCCATATTCCGAGGTTCTTCAAAAGATTGTATAACACTGTCAAATCCTCATCGGACCTTAAAGGAATAATGCTTTTAAAACATATACAGAGTATACAGACAGATCCCATTATGTGAAGATATCTTTGGTTCGAGGAGTGAACGCCATAAAAATTTCTATTTAGCATAATGGGGAAATAACATTGATTGACATTTTTGACTAATATCTATTTGACGAAATACTACAACTCTCCATATATATATATATAAAATCGAATTATGGACACTTACATTTCTATGGTAGTCCCTTGCGTCGGATTGTAAGGAGCGTCACTGCAAATATCTTCTACGGTTTGCGTCGAAAATAATTCGCCACAATCAATCGCATTGAAAAGACTAATTGCGGTTAATGCTGCAGTATCACTTTCTTCATACAAATCTGGGGAGACGTACAGGTCCATGGTTGAGGAATGATTATTCACTGATGCGAAAATAGCTACTGTTACTCCCAACTGAAAATATCCCCTTTTATATGCACATTCGCCAAGCTCCGCCCAAAAGACCAGATGTTCGTCGTGATTGGCTGCCGATGTAGCTGGGTGGAGCTATGACGTGTACCATTCCGCTATAACGGGTACGGACGAGTAATTGCATCTTTATATTTTCACTAATAGAATTAATGCTCTTATTCTCCTTTGACAATTATTTGGTGATTCGTATAGAACTTTTGATATTGATTCCAAATATGGTTTCAGATGTTTTCTATCACCCATAGTTTTCGAGGAAATAATATTTCCATTTACTCAATTTCCCGCATCATTAGTCACTAATGTAATCGAGAGGGTATAAAGAAATATATCATAATTATATTTTTAAAATAACATTCGGTTTCAACGTTAAACTGTAGGTCTAAGGTGGTCATTACACATAATAAAAGAAAGTGGTTGGCAGATAAATGGGTACCCTATGTGTCCTAGTGGTTAAGACGCTGGGGCTGTTGATGGTTCCACGTTAAACTGTAGGTCTAAGGTGGTCATTACACATAATAAAAGAAAGTGGTTGGCAGATAAATGGGTACCCTACGTGTCCTAGTGGTTAAGACGCTGGGCTGTTGATGGTTCCACGTTAAACTGTAGGTCTAAGGTGGAGTGGAAAGCTTGACCTTCGTCAGAATGAACAATTCGGGCGGAAGCTAACCAAAGGTTATCCAAAGGGTATATATATATAATATATATATATATATAATAATATATATATATATCGGGTGGTCCGAAAAAAATGACGCATTTTTTAAAAATTAATATCTCAGTAACCCCCTTCCTTATCATGACAATTTTTATATGCAAGATACTTTCAAACTTCTTTTTTTGAATGCAAGAAACGGAATTCTGATATCTTTTATAGTTTTCTCGCAATTAACAAAAGTAACAACATGGGTCAAAAAAACGAATATCATGAGAAAGGAAAATTTAATCAGAAATTTAACTAATTAATTTACAGTAAATGATCGATTGGACCACCACTCTGTTGACACACTAATCTAAGTCTTTTCTTCCACACGAAAATAATACTTCTTACTTCATTAATGCCAATTTCTTGCCAAGATTCAAGTATTTTACTTTTTAATTCTGATTCGGTGAATTTTTCTCGTCGACCTCGGTAAACCTTCTCTTTTAGTAACTCCCAAATTGAGTAGTCCATAGGATTACAATCTGGGCTTTGTGGTGGCCACTCATTTTTCGTTATTAATTTTGGTGTATTGCTAATCAGAAACGACTGTGTGGCGTAGCTTGTATGCGACGGTGCTCCATCTTGTTGAAATATGAAATCATTTTCTTGATACAGGCGACGACAATCCGGCAACAATTTTGTTCTTAAAAGTTCAATGTAATTTGCAGAATTCACCTTTGTCTTTTCAGTTTCAATAAAATGAACATCTCTCTTGCCATTCCAAGAGACCCCTGCAGATATCATAACCTTTTTGGAGAATCTTGACGTTTCATGATACAATCTGTTTATTGAAATGTCACACTTTTTACCACGCCCGTAGACAACATCATTTTGACGGTTTCGCGGAATTTCTAGAGTGAAATCTTTTTCATCCGTGAAGACTATCTTTTTAATATCAACGACAGAGAAATTATCAAGTAACTTTCTGCACCTTGTTTTTCTTTTATCCTTAACAGTATCACTTTTTCTAGAAGATACTATTCTTTTGAAGGCTTTTAGTTTTTGTGCTTTAATTATTCGGTGTACAGAAGTCTTTCCAATATTCAAATGTTTAGCAATTGTTCTTTGTGACAAATGACTTCCTGGTTTATCTTCTTGAGAGCAGATTTTATCGTTGATGTAATCCACATTTTCTGGAACCGAAGCTGTTTTAGGTCTACCGCTTCCTGGTTTTCTGGCAGTACTTCCCGATTCGCGAATCTTCTTTAAGAGTCTTTCCACTGCACGCCTTTTCCACTTTTTGCCGGGAAACTCTTGCAATAACCTTCCAGTCTTCCATCCTTTTTCACAGTAACAATTTTTAATGAAATACGATCTTCCTCTGACAACATCATTAAGGGTACTGACGAATTGTTAAAAATAAAAATATCCACAATTTGACTTGTTCATTCCTGTAGAGTTTTGTAATAACTTGCAAAAATATCGCATGATATCGTATAAAAATGATATCGTATAAAAAAACGGATATTATATTGCGATTTTTGTTTTTTGACCCATGTTGTTACTTTTGTTAATTGCGAGAAAACTATAAAAGATATCAGAATTCCGTTTCTTGCATTCAAAAAAGAAGTTTGAAAGTATCTTGCATATAAAAATTGTCATGATAAGGAAGGGGGTTACTGAGATATTAATTTTTAAAAAATGCGTCATTTTTTTCGGACCACCCGATATATATATATATATATATATATATATATATATATATACACAAATTCAGAATGGTTCCCTGAGACAATTATATGTTAAACACAGACCGTGCATGGAACAAGGAACTCTTCTGGGAAAATTAATCCACTATAGTCCGAATAAGTAATGGTAAATGACAAATACCATAGTTTTTCTTTTTCATGATTTTAGCCCGACGTGGGCAACGGGTCTCTCGCAAAGAGATCCCATAAATATAGCTTCCCTCACCAGCTATCTGCAAAGCAGACAGCTGGATTTAATTTTCCCAGAAGAGTTCCTTGTTCCATGCACGGTCTGTGTTTAACATATAATTGTCTCAGGGAACCATTCTGAATTTGTGTATATTAAACGGACGTGTTATGTGCCTTGAAAAGTGGACGCTCAATGTCCCGGTTGAGGTTTAAGTTTTGGTTTTTTTTGGCTAAAAATACAATAGTTACCCCCTTTTTCTTTGATTTATTCAACCCGACGTGAATGCAACGAGTCTTTTACTTATATAGAGGTTCTGAATGTAGGGATCTAGGCTTGCTTTAAACCCTAGATCCATGTCCAAAGCTGGATCCTGTCTGCTTTGCAGATAGCTGGTGAGGGAAGCTATATTTATGGGATCTCTTTGCGAGAGACCCGTTGCCCACGTCGGGCTAAAATCATGAAAAAGAAAACTATGGTATTTGTCATTTACCATTACTTATTCGGACTATAGTGGATTTAATTTTCCCAGAAGAGTTCCTTGTTCCATGCACGGTCTGTGTTTAACATATAATTGTCTCAGGGAACCATTCTGAATTTGTGTATATTAAACGGACGTGTTATGTGCCTTGAAAAGTGGACGCTCAATGTCCCGGTTGAGGTTTAAGTTTTGGTTTTTTTTGGCTAAAAATACAATAGTTACCCCCTTTTTCTTTGATTTATTCAACCCGACGTGAATGCAACGAGTCTTTTACTTATATAGAGGTTCTGAATGTAGGGATCTAGGCTTGCTTTAAACCCTAGATCCATGTCCCAAAGCTGGATCCTGTCTGCTTTGCAGATAGCTGGTGAGGGAAGCTATATTTATGGGATCTCTTTGCGAGAGACCCGTTGCCCACGTCGGGCTAAAATCATGAAAAAGAAAAACTATGGTATTTGTCATTTACCATTACTTATTCGGACTATAGTGGATTTAATTTTCCCAGAAGAGTTCCTTGTTCCATGCACGGTCTGTGTTTAAATATATATATATATATGGGATGAAATTCACAATAAAACACGTGAAATGAATGAATGCTGAAAACAAGGAGTGAGGTGAGGTTTTGTTTGATTTGACTCGTAGAAAGGTAAAATATGGTCGACCGAGTTGGGCAGATTCTCGGAAATCCTTTCCTCTATCGGATTATGTTTTGGGTATTTCCAACTTTCTTCGTTTCTTTAAATTTCGTTTTTCAATTTTCTTCGCAGGGATGAAGCTCATGTGTTTCGAATTGTATCGCGGAATCATGAAAATATTTTAGAGATCTGGTTTTAAAGCTTTTGTTAATGAAGAATATTAAATATACTCATATTTATAGTAAATATTGATGTAGTCTTATGATAATACAATAACTAAAATTTTAGTTATCTCATTCACATGAATTGGAACTCTTTATCACGTTTGCTATTATTTATTGATTGGTGCATAATTAGTTGGGTATCCCTTATAAAAATCATTTCTGTCTAACGATTTATTTATTGGGTAACTTTACTAATTCTATTAACGCGTAAATCTTTCTGAAACATGAAATCATTGTTCAAAGGCTTTATTTGCTGGATCTATTTAAACTCCTTCGCGTGCAGTTTAGGTAATTACATTTATTCAAGTAGAGTTTGCAACCTCTCCTTTCTTCAAGCGAATACTGCAACGTTATACATATTGATGCAGCTTAGATAATTTTTTTTTGGGGGTTATTTCCAACTTTCTTCGTTTCTTTAATTTCGTTTTTCAATTTTCTTCGCAGGGGATGAGGCTCATGTGTTTCGAATTGCATCGTTCTATAATTCTGTTTTCTATGGTTGGTTGGATAACTACGTTTTTGTTCCGTCTTTGAATCTTCCAATTGAATATCTATATAAACATATTGTTATTTATATGTTTGATTCTTCCAACTGATTAACTATATAAATATATATATTGTGGTTTACGTATAGTTTAAAATAATATACGTTTGGTATGATTTTCATAATATATATATATATATATATATATATATATATATATATTTCTATAATTCTGTTTTCTATGGTTGGTTGGATAACTACGTTATTTGTTTCGATAAGTTCAACTTCAAGGAAGCTCAAGTTAATGTTATATTTTGCATATAATCCACTATATACATCTATTGTAAAACACTATATACATCTATATTTCAATTACGTGTGTAATTATTTAATTCATCTACCATATTGTGGTACACAATGCTTATATATATATATATATATATATATATATATATATATATATATATTTCTATAATTCTGTTTTCTATGGTTGGTTGAATTATGGATAACTACGTTATTTGTTTCGATAAGTTCAACTTCAAGGAAGCTCAAGTTAATGTTATATTTTGCATATAATCCACTATATACATCTATTGTAAAACACTATATACATCTATATTTCAATTAAGTGTGTAATTATTTAATTCATCTACCATATTGTGGTACACAATGCTTATTAGAATACATGGTGCGATCTGGCAACTCAGCACCCCAATACAAGGCGTGATCTGGCAACTCAGCCAGAATAGAGGCTTATAAAAGATCGAGAAGCTGGTGAAGACTCATTCCCAGCTCGGCTCCAGCCGAGCAAGGACCTCTGGTCCTTCTTTTTTTGGCCCTTTGGTAAACCCCTTAGTGGCCTCTTATGGTTAGGAAAACGAAAATAATATGCCTTAAAGGCAACTACTCTCTCTCTCTCTTCTTCAGGCGTCTCTCTCTTTCTCCTACAGGCGTCTCTCTCCCTCCTTCAGCTCTCTCTCTCTCTCTCTACAGGCGTCTCTCTCCCTCTTTCAGCTCTCTCTCTCCTGCATGTGTAACTCCTGCATGTGTGCGTATGTGTGTGTGTACCTCCTGCATGTGTACCTCCTGCATGTGTACCTCTCCCCCCCCTTGGCTGATTAGACATATATAATAATAATGTATACAATAATACTGCTAAAAAGAGGTATCTGACAACCATTTACAGCCAACTGGCTGATTAGGAGTCTATAATAATGTATACAATGGTATCGCGGTATCTGGCAACTCAAGCCATTTACGCCAACTGGCTGATTAGGAGCCTATAAAACAACGCCAACTCGGCTGAAGTCTTAATGTGCACTTGGCTCCTGCCAGGTGAACACCTCTCCTCCTTTCTCTCCTCCTCCTTTCTCTTGGGGGTTAACGCAGCCTCCAAGTTTCCCCCCACCCCCTTTGCAACAACCCCACCCCCCTTTGCAACATTACATAATAACCTGCAACATTCTTGCACTCTCCCCTTTTTCGGCTATACTACTGCCTTCCTAACTGATAATTATTATTTGTTTCATCCACCGTACCACTCGAGGCACCAACTCCAATATTTTCATGAAAGGTAACGCTGGGCCTCTGATGGTAGGATAATATCTTAGTTCCAGTAGTGATCCTGTACATGTGTGACTGCTTTGAATGTTTCTGTTCCAAAGTTTAAGGGTCGTACTCAGCCCATAGAAAATCAGAAATGGGTGATGGAAGCAGTGGAACTCATTTTATTATAATCACATGTTCCATTTGAAAAATTATCGTTGCAGCAAATCCTTGAAATAGGTGACCCTAAATACATGCTGTAAAATTTTACTCTATAACACAAGAACTATAAAAAGAATTACAGCTATTTACAAGGTTTTCCTTCAAACCAATCTAGATCCATGAGACTGTGTCATTCAAATTCAGGCAGAAACCCCAGCTATTTGCAAAAGTCCTGTGTTTTTTGCCAGTTATAAATTGATCTTAATTATTTTATCATCCATTAGATTGTGTCGCTACGAGCTAAACTTAACCTTTCTACTGTTTACATTATTTCTCTTTGATTACAAAAATTATCAAGTCTTCTTAAAGCTATCCAAAATATTACTATTCACGATTGAAGGTGGTAAGTCATTAAAAAAAATTCTCCACCCTAAAATTGAAAAAATATTTACATTGACCTAATCTACACCTCTTCTTCCTAATTTTTTATTGTGACCTCTAGTTCTCTTGTCAGTGCTAATGAAAATATAGTTTTACATCTACCCTCTCTATGCCTACAAACATTTTGTGTAGTACAACCATGTCTTCAGGCCTCACTGAGAATACTACATTCAAATTTGATCACCTCGCCCTAGGCACAACATAGATATGCATGAAGGTGTGCAACAAAGGGCAACCAAACTTATCAATAGTCTAAGAAGGTCGGAATATAGTGAAAAATTAAAAGAATTGGACATGTTTAGTTCTGACTGTAGGGCCGCACCAAGGCAGGGGCGAGCGGTGTGGCCGCCCAGGGCGCCGACGTGGGGGAGGAAGACAAATTGTTGTTCTTGAAGCTGCCACGTAGAATAAAATGTGGAGTTTGAATTAATTATGTATTATATATTATGTATTGTTCATATATTAAATAATTATGTATTTTAATGAATTATGTATTTCTATTATAATCAATTTGCATATGTTCGAATGTAATGGGGTGGGGGACGCATAAGGAATGCCTTGCACAGGGCGCCAGCACAAGCCAGTTCGGTCCTGATTTTGAGAAACGTTTTTTGAGGGGAGATACAAGACAGATGTTCAAAATATTTTCAGGTTCAGACAATATACTAGATATAAGTAACTTTTTCGTATTAGAGTTGTTTGGTTTTAGTTAAGAGTTTTTGTCATTATATCTGATCGTGTATTATTGTCGATATGTACAGTATGTATGATTTTCATCTTTTTTTTGTATTATTGGCTTCAAAGGTTAATCTGTTTCCGAAGTTGTTTTTTAGATGTTGGGAATTTGGGTCTAGTGTAATGATCAATCAGCATGTCGAAGAAAGAGGGATGTTTTGTTTGATATCACAGTTTAAAGCCAGGAAGGAAGAAATCATTCTCTACTTGAATTGTATGCTGTTTTGGCTGTTTTTTCTTTTTTTAATGTACATAGCTTTGATTTTTGTTAGTTGTTAAATTTTGATAAGTATACATTTCTATTTGTTTGAAGATTTTATGAATTATATACAATATATACTTCATATAGAGGCCCTTCCCTCTTATTAGCCTCTGCCCCTCACACCCTTAATCCGGCGCTGGGTAAATAGTAGTTCCTTAGTTAGTTTTAAGAACAAATTGGACACTTTCATGAATAAAAGAAGCAGTTTGTAAATTGTTTAAATAATATATATTTTAGAGCAATGTAAGCCAGGCTACTTCGGTAACTTTGCAAATAGTTTAAACATAATTAAGTTAAATTAGCTGACTTGAAATTGTTATTTTGCAAAATTTGATCATAAAATATAACTTTGGATTCATTCGTCTGACTTGAATAACCTCGACAGCAGAGGCGGACTGGCCAGGCGGCCCACCTGCCAAGTGGCCCGTGGGCCCTCCATGTGTGGGTCCCCCAGCAGTAGAATAAACAGACTAAAAATCTCGTTCAAATTACCACACTTTTTTCCAAAAATTTATAATCATCATTATCAAATGTGAATCTCTCGAACACACTCACAGAGATGATGGTGGCGGCGGCGTTCATGCTAGGGAAGCCAAGTTCTGAATTTGAAATTAAATGGGCACTCCCTTGATCGTGCATTCTTGTTGTTAGTGCAACCAGTGAAAACGCGATGTTGTATGCACAAGACTCATTTGCATTGTTATCATGACGTTACGTCGTCTTCGTGACGCCTAAGGCCAGGTGTGTGGTTTATAGCTCAGTAGACTTTGGACCCAATGTACGAAGGCCACTCAATATATTTTGTCCCACCTTTTTTTTCTTTCAAAGTTTCCTTGTAAGTTCCAGAAATTTTGTACACAAGTAGTTACATACCTTTTTTACAAGTTTTTATTTTTTCACATAGTCTCCATCCTTTTCTAAGGCTTTCCTCCACCTCGAAACAAGGGCCTTTATTCCTTGCTGGTAAAAGTCCGCTGGGTTCCGCTGGAGCCACCTTTTAACCTCCTCAACAACCTCATCGTCACTCTGAAACTTTCTTCCACGAATAGCATCCTTCATTGGCCCAAACAAATGGAAGTCTGAAGGTGCCAGATCCGGGCTGTATGGAGGGTGGAGTAACACAGTCAAGCGCACTTTTGTTATGGCCTCTCTTGTTTGCAAACTGTTGTGTGGTCTTGCGTTATCGTGCAAAAGAAGGACGTCTTCCAGTTTTCTCTCGGGTCGAACTCGCTTTATACGTGTCTGGAGTCTCTGTAGGGTAGAAATATATGCCTCTGAGTTGATTGTTTATAATGTTCACCAGAATCACCCCTTTCATGTCCCACAAGATGGTGGCCATAACCTTTCCTGCAGAGGGAGCCATTTTGAACTTTTTCTTGCGTGGGGAGTCTGCGTGATGCCACTTCATGGATTGGCGTTTTGTTTCAGGTTCAAAGTGGTGTACCCAAGTCTCATCCCCAGTCACAATTCGAGAAAGGAAGTCATCCCCTTGTGTCTCGTATCAAACCGTGAGCACAATTTTGAGTATCCCAGTTGCTGAATTATCGTATTCACACATCCTTCACTAATTCCTAGCAGGCTAGCTCCAGTGATAGCTCCTTATATGTGACGCGCCAATTTGATCGAATGATGCTGTTAGCACGTTGTACAGTGTGAGATGTCACAGCCGATGCCGGGCGACCGCTGCGTGGCTCATCATCGAGGCAGGCTCTCCCTCTCTCTGATGATCTCACACGTTTAGACCAGCGTCCAACTGTGCTTCGATTAACAACAGCATCTCCGTAAACGTTTTGTAGACGTTTGTGAATATTTTCAACTGTTTCCTTTTCTGCGGTTAAGAACTCGATAACAGCGCCCTTTTTACGACGTACATCACTGTCAGACGCCATTTTCGAAACTGTGTTAACCATCGGTTTTATACAAGGGTGTTTAAACGCGGTTTTATACAAGGAGGGAAGGTTCAAACTGGAAAAATCCGGTTATAAAAGGGTGATCCAGAGAAATGGGACCCCAAAGAAACCCCTGTAACTCTTAAAGTATAAGTCCTTTTATAAAATCATACGCATCATTCGAAAGAGGATAGTTACAAGTTTGTACAGGATTGTATAGGTTTTGACAATACAAGACAAGATAAGATACAAAACAAAATAAAAGTGTTAGTTAAAACTAACCCTTCAAGATGACTGCATGGACTGTGGAACAGCTGCGTTTCATAACTGAGCAATATTATGAGCATGGAAGAAGTGTAGTTTCAGCTCTTAGAAGGTGATTTTGACATCTGAAAATTTGTCTTGAAAGATCTTTGAGCTGAAACTACACTTCTTCCATGCTCATAATATTGTTCAGTTATGAAACGCAGCTGTTCCACAGTCCATGCATTCATCTTGAAGGGTTAGTTTTAACTAACACTTTTATTTTGTTTTGTATCTTATCTTGTCTTGTATTGTCAAAACCTATACAATCCTGTACAAACTTGTAACTATCCTCTTTCGAATGATGCGTATGATTTTATAAAAGGACTTATACTTTAAGAGTTACAGGGGTTTCTTTTGGGTCCCATTTCTCTGGATCACCCTATGAAGCGCAGAAGGTTCAAACTTACGACCCAAAAGACATTTCAGCCCCATGGCCTATTATTTAGCTAAGATTGAGTGCTCCTAGTACATTTTATTGTATCTTCTATCTAGCTTATAGTGCGTGTAAGTAATTGCTCTACTTACCCTTTACCACTTTTAAATTAACATTTTCCATGCGTTGTCGGTTGTAAGCAATTTGACCATGAAATTTGTCTATCACGTTAGGTTTTTGAGAAAATCACTTTTTTTCTATTCGAATATAATAGAATAATCTAAACACAAGGACAATATTAAAATGGTTTTTTTTACTTAAAATGTTTTTCTTGATGATTTTCGCTTGTAAGTGACATCGGAAGTTTCTCTTATTAGTGTCCAGCAGTAACCAGACAACACGTTTGGACTCCATTTGCCCTGGTATCGTTTCTGCAGAAATGTCTTGATGAAACCACTTTCCATGTTCATCGCTGACATCTCCCCGGTTTGGCGGGAAAAAATCCAAGTGCGAATGCAAAACATGAATTTTTAAACTCATATTACATCCCAATGATCTGTAAACTTGGAGAAGTTCATCAACCAGTTCTGCATAGTTAGGCGATTTTTTGTTGCCTAAGAAATTCTGGGTCACTGCTTTAAAAGCATTCCAGGCTGTTTTTTTCAGATTCATTCAAGACTTCATCAAAGGCACCATCTTTCATTAACTCATTTATTGGTGGACCAACGAAAATTTCCTCTTTTATTTTGGCATTACTAATCAGATGAAATCTTTGTTTCAAGTACTGAAATCCATATCCTGCTCTGTCCTTGCCTTAACAAAATTTTTTACAGTATTAATCTTAGTTTGATATGTAAAGGTGGCATGTAAACTTTTTCAGGATCCACCAATTTATGGCACACATTTTTTGTCCAGGAGTGAAAGATTGACGAGGTGGTCAGTTCTTAGTATAAGATTGTAACATATATTCTGCTCGATTTTTTAGTTCATTCAGAACAAAAATTAAAGGACTTATAAGGACAAATTTGCTCGAATTTTTAGTTTATTCACAACAAAAATTAAATGACATAAAGATAAATTAATCATCAATATAATTCCCTTCTTTTTCAATAACCTCCTCCCACCTGTAGAAAAGTTTTTTTATGCCACGTTCGAAGAAATCCCTTGGTTTCGAGTTAAAAAAGCGATCACTTCGTTTTCGATGGCTTCCCTGGATTGCAACTTTTGTCCATCTAGGTCATGGGTCGGGGAACTTTTTTGGGTATTACCCAAAAATCTATTTGAGTAAAATGAAATTACCCCCAGACTTCAAAGTAAACAAAAACAAGCCAATTGCTCTTAAAATTGTTGCATATGGTGTCTCTCATACCGCACGCATTACCCCCAAATTTTTAAATGTACCCCATTTGGGGTAATTTACCCCTGTTCGCCGACCACTGATCTAGGTGGTGTTGCAGACTTCTGAATAAATGGTAGTCTGAAGGTGCGATGTCCGCAGAGATGGGCAGTATCTTGTATCTTAAGATACAAAAAGTATCTTAAGATACAAGATACGTATCTGAGATACGTATCTTAGATACTTTATTTTTGGAGGATCTTGAGAAGTATCTAAGATACATTTTGTCATGTGTATCCCGGGATACACTTTCAAAGATACTTTCATAAGATACTTTTTAAATAGAGACGCTAATAACTATTCATGAAATATGATCATATCTGACGCACGTTGAAGCAGGCCGGCGATTGCTGTTACATGTTTGTACATGAATACTACCGTTGCGCTGCGCGCGCAGTCTCGGCACAGACGTACTCAGGTTTCATCTTGTATCCCGCGGTTTTAACATGTTTTAACATGATTAAAAATCAGGAATTATACATATATTTGCTTATTCCTGCAAATATATTTATTATGAGGAAAACGTTATTTTTTCTTCGTGAGTAGGTAACTGAGCATACCTGTATTAACAATTTATTTGAAATACATAAATTGAAAAAGTGTGGTTTATTTTATTTTTCCATACCTAAAAATTTTCAGGATTATTTATACATATTTACTTTGTGCTTTCCTTTTAGTTATATCACTATATGAATACTGAGATATGAAGTACCATTGATTTGGCATTTATTTATATCCAGAAAATATAATAATAAACAATTGAATGAGACAACTCGTGCGCTCATGGCTCACCAGGTGAAACTAAATTCAAATAATTATTCTTTCAAAAGTATCTTGTATCTTAAAAATGTATCTTGTATCTGTAACTTGTATCTGTATCTTGAAGATACAGTTTTTTCGAGTATCTTGTATCTGTATCTCAGATACATTTTTGTTGGGTATCTTGTATCTGTATCTCAGATACAATTTCCAAGTATCTTGCCCATCTCTGGATGTCCGGAGAATAAGGTGGATAAGGCTTTTTTTCCCAACCAAATGCCTCCAATTGGGCAGTGGTGATTCGAGCAGTGTGAGGGCGCGCGTTAGCCTGGTGGAATAGAACACCTCTGCGATTAATTAATGCAGGTCGTTTTTCTTGTAATGCCATCTTCAATCGTTGGAGTTGTTGGCAGTAGACTTCAGCTGTGATTGTTTGGTTATCTGGCAGAAGCTCAAAATGAATAATTCCTTGCATATCCCACCAATAGCAAAATTTTCTTTGGATGGGGTCCATTCCTTGGCTGTGGTTCAGGCTTTGTTTCACGGCTAAGCCACTGATGTCGACGCTTAATATTGTTATAGAGGACCCATTTTTTATTCCCAGTGACGATCCGATTCAAAAACAGTGCCTGCAGTTGCCGAGAATGCAGTGATGTGCAAATATCGATTCGATGTTGAAGATTCGCTTGTGACAAATCATGCGGAACCCATTTTCCAACCTTCACTACTTTTCCTAACAGCTTCAAATGACGATGAATGGTCATATGGCTAACGCCGAGTTGCAGGCCAAGTTCTCTTACAGTTACCGTTGCGTTTTCCTCCACTGTTGCTTTCAGCAACTCCATCTAACTCATTTGGTCGTCCTGTTGGTTAATAATCTTTCAGACTGAAGTCTCCATTTCTGAACTTCTCAAACCATCCCCTACACATCCATTCGCTCACAACATCATTTCCATAAACTCTTTGAATGTTTCTTGCGGATTCACTAGCGTTAGATCCTTTATGGAACTCATACAGCATCACATGTCGAATATGCTCTTTCGTGGGCTCCATGTTTTTTCAATTACTGTAATATTGTAGGGGTGGCGTTGTAACTATATGAAAAACACCAGAGAAAATATTCATTAGCCTAATCCTACACTAGCCTAAGTCATTCTGCATCGTGATAAAACCTGTGCGAACCTGTCGCCGCGTGTATTTTGCAACATTTCTAAAACTATTTCACATTATCTTGAGGTTATTCTATTATCTATCGTCCGTTTTCTAATCGAGCAGAATTTATGTTACAACCTGATAAAATAAGAATTCTTTGTTCTGCTGTCCCATTCACAAAGGAAACAGTAATACCGGGTGTCCCAAAAGTCAGTTTACCGAAGAAAATGTTCTCCTAAGGTGAGTTTACTACAAAGAAAAAACTTGTTTCATAAATATATTTACAAAACATAAGAAAACAAAGAAAAAAAATTCTGAAACCTATTTACAAAACATGAGAATAGTTCTGGTTACAATAACTGTTCACAATGTCGTCCATGTTGTTCGATGCACATCTTGTATCTGTCAACGGTTGACCGGCAAATCGCTTTACATAGTTCCTTATCATTGCTTAAGAGCTGGAATTCTTCACAAATGTAGTCTTTAAGGTCCTGAAGACATGCTGGCTTTTTGCTGTGAAAAAATTGTCATAATGTTTAGAATAATCATCAGGAGAAAACATTTTCCTCGGTAAACTTACTTTTGGGACAACTTGTATTTTGTATATCCAAGTTCAGCGCCGGCTCTTTCATTACTCAGCTCACGCAGTGTGCGTGGAGCCACGCGAGGCGGGAGAGCCCCCAGCGAGCGATATAAAAAAAATTAATTAATGAATGATTGACGGAAATAAAAAATGAGCCAAATTTTGATTTTTTTAAACTCTTCAGGTGCCATTCATTTTATTTCCATATAAAATCTAGCAATTTTTTTTGTTGTTAAAATCATAAAAATTAAAATGTAAACAAACGCCTAATGTGTGCCATCAGAGCTGCCATCTCAGAAGATGTCTGCACTGGGATTGCTGACTTACATACACGAGAAGCAGCTGATAGAGTTATATCCAAACCTATGGATTGCTCTCAGAATTGCAGTCACTCTTCCAGTGACCGTAGTCACAGCTGAAAGGGGCTTCTCCAAGTTGAAGCTAATTAAAACGTACCTCAGGTCAACAATGACTCAAGAACGTCTGAGTGGGCTTGCCATCATGAGCATCAATCGGGAGGTAGGCCGGAAGCTGTCCTATGATGATATTATTGATGAATTTGCAATAAAAAAAGTCAGGAGAGAAAGGTTTTGAATGTATGTGATATATATCTATCTAAATAAACTTATTAGATTTTTGTATATTTAATTGTATATAAACCGTTTTATTTTGCGATATATATATATATATAATATATATATATATATATATATATATAGTAAGGGCCACAAAGATATTTGCTCGTAGGGCCCCAAAAAGGTTGGAGCCGGCACTGTCCAAGCTGTAAACCAAGAAGTATCATCATGGATATGCCAGTTGTATCTTTTGTAATTTATTTTATTCAGGAGAAATTTCATATTTTCATACGACTCTTTCATATGGACAGCATGTCCAATAGGAGCTAAAGGATAGATATTTCCAGTATGCAACAGGACACGACAGCCTTCAAATTAAGTTTTGACGAATCGATAAAAAGTCTAAATACTTATGCTCGTGTCCTAGGACCATCAACAAACTATCAATGTCATTACAAAAAGAAAGATCACCAGTCATAGAAAAGAATTTTGATATATTTTTTGGCGTTTGCGAAAAACGGATATGCTGGTATCGTTTGCAAGCAAGTTCCATTCTTGTAATCTAGACTCTTAAAAGTTCTGCTTGATATTTCGATAAATTCAGATCTCAGGTTGAGTTATCAAGTGAGGCTCTTTTTCTTGAGTCTGTTGATTCTCTTCATCCTTATCTGACAATTCCATAGGCTCATTTTCAGCATGTTCATCACCATCATCTAAGCTCTACGATCCATGGGGCTTAGGGACTGGTAGAGTTTCACAATGTACTACTGGTCGCATTGCGGAAAGCAGATTCGGGTATTCAATTCTCTTCTTAAACACCGACCTTAGTTAAACAAAAACAACAATCTTTTAAGTAATCTCTTTGCTCTCTCCAAATCATGGGGACTGCAAATGGCATAGTAGAGGAACTCGTACTTTTTAACCAACCCTTGAGGGTCACAGCACAACGCGCACAGTATATATAGGGAGCCCAAACTTTATCTTGATCCCTAATTTTACAGCCGAAGTAGAGCTCATAAGCTTTTTTAATTAAGGGAGTGATGTTTCTTTTGTGATATTGTATCACGTAATCACCGCACACATAACAGAAACTGTTAGGATTGTTCACACATTCAATGGCGGATCTAAGCTTTCCAGTTAAGGGAAGGTCCAAAGAAGACCAAAACAGACCACCAATGAGCGAGTGTAAAATCAATTGTATTGTTTTATTAGATCAGTCTCATTCAGATATGATACAAAATGAAAGTTTAATTTGGGGGCAACAATTATCACAGAAAATTTTTCAAACAATTACAAATGTCTTGTCAATTAAAAGAACTATGAGAATAAAATGAAGATAAAAATAATGATATGGCTGCACCAATACTAAAGGAACCTATGAAAACGATTACAACTACAAATTTGGAAGTACAAAAATGTATATGGATAAAGACCGAAAATAGAATTTAAATAAAATAAAATAACCATGATCTATTTACAAAAGCAAAACTTGTTTTCAGAGGCATACACATCATTCAAATAGGGCACTTGCACTTGAAAAAAGAACACCTGCAAGAAATTGAGGTGGGGTCCGGACGTCGCCGACCTCCCGCCTCTCTAGACCCGCTTATGCACATTTACGCGACATTTCAAATTATCCTTTTTCCTCCAGGATGCTATTTTGTGTAATACATGCACAATTAAATGGTTAAGTCAATGGAAAAAAAATATAAAATCAAACTTCACTGCGCATGAACAGACTCGCACCATGAAGCAGCTTACGGCAGACTGAATGACTCACAACTGCAAGTAGCTCTCTATGACAGATAACACAGAAGGAAAACTGACATGTTACGACAGGTTTGAACGTGTCAGGAGCAGAAATTACATCATCCTACATTAGCTAAAGCATTTTCTGCTGGGATTCCAGTGGCGGACCCAGGATTTTTTTTGGGGGTGTTGCCCAAATTTCCACTGTCGACATTTTTCCGAATCGCAACGTGTTCCATGCTCAAAATTTTTGTTTCGTGACATATGTCAAAAACAAATTAATATTTAAATGGGGTATGCAACTTGTTATCTGCCTTTTTTTCTATTTCAGCACTTAAGAAAGCTTTTCCAAATCCAAGTCATCCTTTTTTTACATATGAGTCATAAGAGACTGATTTGACATAACCTTCCTAATGAAGAATTATAACAACAAAGGAGCTTTAAATCGCATTCATCATTTATTACTCTTACTTCTTCCATAGTCAAATATTGATATTCTGTCATCTTTACAATGTTGTAATTTTTTCTTTACAATGTTTACAATCTTTAAGTATATATATTTTTTTATAATATTATTTAAATTTTTATTCAAATGAATCAATACTTAAATTGCTTTCATAGTAAAATATTGATGTTCTAACAGAATTATACCATGGTATTCCTTTGTAATACATGTATATTAAATCAAAACTACATTTACATCAAGAGTTGAAATTATTGAAAATTACCCAACAGAAAAGAATAAATAAAACAGTTAACTCTAGGATATAAATCACAGCTACCATTTCAGGAAATGCATAACATTTGGCACTATACAAGAAAAACAGAGTATTCAGTAAATCGCTATGGTAAGGCAGGTAATTTCCAGTGGTGGGCACCGTTAACCAAAAAGTTAACTTCGTTAACCGCTAATCCGTTAACCAAAAAGTTAACTTCGTTAACCGTTAATCCGTTAATTCGTTAAACATGTAACGGAAGTTACCGATAAACCGTTAACGTTAACTTTTATTATAAAAAAAATGAAAAACACAATATATATCGGGTGGTCCGAAAAAAATGACGCATTTTTTAAAAATTAATATCTCAGTAACCCCCTTCCTTATCATGACAATTTTTATATGCAAGATACTTTCAAACTTCTTTTTTTGAATGCAAGAAACGGAATTCTGATATCTTTTATAGTTTTCTCGCAATTAACAAAAGTAACAACATGGGTCAAAAAAACAAAAATCGCAATATAATATCCGTTTTTTATACGATATCATTTTTATACGATATCATGCGATATTTTTGCAAGTTATTACAAAACTCTACAGGAATGAACAAGTCAAATTGTGGATATTTTTATTTTTTAACAATTCGTCAGTACCCTTAATGATGTTGTCAGAGGAAGATCGTATTCTCATTAAAAATTGTTACTGTGAAAAAGGATGGAAGACTGGAAGGTTATTGCAAGAGTTTCCCGGCAAAAAGTGGAAAAGGCGTGCAGTGGAAAGACTCTTAAAGAAGATTCGCGAATCGGGAAGTACTGCCAGAAAACCAGGAAGCGGTAGACCTAAAACAGCTTCGGTTCCAGAAAATGTGGATTACATCAACGATAAAATCTGCTCTCAAGAAGATAAACCAGGAAGTCATTTGTCACAAAGAACAATTGCTAAACATTTGAATATTGGAAAGACTTCTTCTGTACACCGAATAATTAAAGCACAAAAACTAAAAGCCTTCAAAAGAATAGTATCTTCTAGAAAAAGTGATACTGTTAAGGATAAAAGAAAAACAAGGTGCAGAAAGTTACTTGATAATTTCTCTGTCGTTGATATTAAAAAGATAGTCTTCACGGATGAAAAAGATTTCACTCTAGAAATTCCGCGAAACCGTCAAAATGATGTTGTCTACGGGCGTGGTAAAAAGTGTGACATTTCAATAAACAGATTGTATCATGAAACGTCAAGATTCTCCAAAAAGGTTATGATATCTGCAGGGGTCGCTTGGAATGGCAAGAGAGATGTTCATTTTATTTAAACTGAAAAGACAAAGGTGAATTCTGCAAATTACATTGAACTTTTAAGAACAAAATTGTTGCCGGATTGTCGTCGCCTGTATCAAGAAAATGATTTCATATTTCAACAAGATGGAGCACCGTCGCATACAAGCTACGCCACACAGTCGTTTCTGATTAGCAATACACCAAAATTAATAACGAAAAATGAGTGGCCACCACAAAGCCCAGATTGTAATCCTATGGACTACTCAATTTGGGAGTTACTAAAAGAGAAGGTTTACCGAGGTCGACGAGAAAAATTCACCGAATCAGAATTAAAAAGTAAAATACTTGAATCTTGGCAAGAAATTGGCATTAATGAAGTAAGAAGTATTATTTTTGTGTGGAAGAAAAGACTTAGATTAGTGTGTCAACAGAGTGGTGGTCCAATCGATCATTTACTGTAAATTAATTAGTTAAATTTCTGATTAAATTTTTCCTTTCTCATGATATTCGTTTTTTTGACCCATGTTACTTTTGTTAATTGCGAGAAAACTATAAAAGATATCAGAATTCCGTTTCTTGCATTCAAAAAAAGAAGTTTGAAAGTATCTTGCATATAAAAATTGTCATGATAAGGAAGGGGGTTACTGAGATATTAATTTTTAAAAAATGCGTCATTTTTTTCGGACCACCCGATATATATAATTTAATTTTCCCTCTTCTTCTCGTTCTCCATTTTGTCCATGAGATGCATGTTGCCCTTCATGAAAATTAGCATATCAAAGTTTTCATCAGACAGGGATGATCTCTTGGCCCTCAGGATGTCCTTGCCCATAGAGAACAAACGCTCCACTGCAGCACTGGAGGGGATGGCTGTGTTGAACTTGATGAACAAGTCCACCAACACTTGCTCACCCAAGAAGGCAGCATCTGTCAGCAAGTCCTTGGAGTTGGTCTCCAGCCAGGTCTTGACCAAGTTCTGGGCCTTGCCCTTGAGTGACCTGTGGCTTCTGCTGCTCTCTTTTGTCTGGATGACAGCACTGAAGAAGTCATCCTCCTCCTCCTCCTCCTCCTCCTCGTTGTTGCTGCCTCCACTGTTGCTGCCCACTTCGTTGGACTGCTGCTTCATGGCCTCCTCGACTGTACCCTCCATGCTTTTCCTCACCCTGGCGACCTTGGTGTTGTCATACTTGTCCAACCAGATGAGGCGAAACCTGGGATGGAAGGCAGCAGCCAGCTGGCATTCGTCATCCTCCAGGAGGGGCCCAAACCTTTTGTCGATGCCCCTTTTGTCCTGTTGGTACTTAGAAGTTGACTCAATAAATCCTTTATTATTTCACACTTAAAAATAATAAACAAGAACAACAATTGTTTGAAGCATTCTTGAACATTTCAAGAACAAGATAAAAAATAAAAAACCCTAACCTTTGTTATTTGGAACAGATATGGCACAGAATATTCGGGAAGTAATTGCACTGAAATTTCTTCGGTCTTCACAGCAGAGATACTAAAGAGTAAACAGCCTCTGGCGCCACACGCTCACATTTACTTCTCAACGCCATCTATTATCTCATAAAGAAACTAATTCACATTGGGACTTGAAAGTACCGGCAGGATCAACCGGTAGAAAAATAATTATGGAGATTTTAAAGATGTGGTACCTAGAAGTACCGCCAGGACATAAAGGGTTAAGGTGAAAACGCTCCCATTGTAAGACATCAATTGACTTAATTTATGTCATCAAAGTGACATGAGAATTGAAATCTTACCTGATCAGTTTTATGGTTCTTGAAATGTATCAAGGAGACTACTAATAAGGTACTCACAGACATATTATAAATATACATGACTTACTTGACAACGATTATTTTTAAATATTCACTAGCACAAACATGTTGCGCAAGAGACAGACTGCAAATGAAACGAATGTAGTTATTTGTTGTAATTGTTACATATATATTATTGAAAGTGCCTTAAAATGCTCGTGATATTTCTTGAAAGAAGTTGAAACATTCAACTCAAATGGCAAATCTTTCTGCCTGATTTTACAGTCGACCATGTTTTGCTCAAACCAATGCCATAAATAACTACCATATTTGGTAAGACACAAATTGTGGCGACGGAAACAAATATATCGCCTGATTTTGCACTGCGGAAATGGAAATTCGTTCATCACTATTAACAGTGGCGGATTAATTGCGCACCTGCTCAGCACTGAAAATAATATAAACTTTTAAACGTTTATTTATGAATTTTTTGGGTTAACGGACTTGAGTTAACGGAAGTTAAATGTAACGGAAGTTAATTAGTCCGATAATGATTTTCAAAGTTAACTTAAAAGTTAAATCGTTAACGAAAAAGTTAACTTCGTTAATTAACGATTAACGGATTAACGGTTTGTGCACAGCTTTAGTAATTTCCCTACCGCAACTTCTCAGAAAATATGCAAGATGTACATTGTATAATGTATGAAATAAAGCTCTAGAAAAAATCATGACATCTGCCACATGTTCATTGAATACTTATCCTTTCACATAGACAAAAAAAACATACATGTATATTAACAGAGTACATACATGTATTATTTCTGAGAAAAAGGCGGTAACAAACTAGTTAGACTAGTCAATACAAAAACATGTACTTGGAGCTCATAATCGCATACCATTATTCAACACAGTTCTTGGTTATTGTCCTTACTCCTTGTCCGAGAGAATGTCCACAAATTGCATACGTCTACTGTGCTTCCTGGCAAACACATCAATCACTTTTGAAATGTCAATGGGTACCTTGTAGTGGACATTCATCAAGGCAAGTCCATTGAGGCGTTCATTCGTCATGGTGCTCCTGAGCCAGGTCTTCAGGAGACGCAAAGCACTGAAACTTCGCTCATTCTCACAGCTGGTCACTGGAATGGTACATACAAGCCGCAGGATGGTTCTGATATTTAGAAAAAATTCCTCATCTGCGAATGGCAATGCATCTCGAGGACTAGAAGGTACCTCTTTTTCCCAAGTTTTCCACTTCCTCTCCCACATCTTGAGTTCAAGTTCCAGTGACCGCTGCTCTGGAAGGTCATGGCTGTAGGATGTTACCAGCTGCTGCGTCAACCTTGATGTCAGTGTCAGACCCCAGAAGAACTACAGGCATAATGTGCATTCCCTGAATGGCAATTTGCTGGCTTGAAGAGAACCTCTCGTTCAGCTGCTGGTCTAGATGGTCAAGTAGTGGGATGGTAACATTGTGTTTGTAGTACTCCGTTACAGATTTAGCAGGGGCGTTGTTTCGGAGAGTCTGTCTACCACACCTCCTGGGGGCTTTGACATCCAAGTTGAGTGATTGAGCAATGTCTGTGGCTTCCTCAAAGCACTCACCATGGAACGAGTCAACATCTTGCCTCATCGAACAAACCATGTGTCTAACATCACTGACATGTTCATAAGCACTGATAATGTCCATAGCTCTAGCTTGTAGTTTCTTACACAGTCCTTTTGTAGCAGACAACACTTTGCTGGTCGTGATCAGCGAGAACACGAAGTCAAACTGTGTAATGGACGAAATGGACGCGAAATTTCAAATAAAAAAATTTGGAGTCGGAAAAAAGGGTGTTGCCCGGGCAACTAGGGCAACACCCCTGGGTCCGCTACTGGATTCTCTCAGCTTTAGTGTAGATGCAGTTTTAATAATTTGTTCAATTTATCATCTATTATATACAAATTTAGTCAAGAATTGAGCCCTAAATTTCTCGAAAACTTGATGTGATAGCAAAATTTTGTTATCATTTTTGTAATCAGAGATGAAAAATGCAGGAAACAACTATTATTATCTGAGAAAAAAAAAGTTGTGTTGTTGAACAGTGTTATTAGTAAACACTAGTATGCCTCTGCTCTAACCTCCCGAACCGAATTTCAGTCCTGTGCTGTAATCTTCAGTGAAAGATGCAATAAAATCTATGACTATAAGAATTGTACTCTTCTATAGTGACGCCAGAGGCATACCAATACTTTTTGCCGCTCGGGGCGAAAATGCCAACGCCGCCCCCGCCCCCCCCTGCAACAATTTTCAATTTTAAAAACAATTCCTTTACAAAAATACACTTCTAAACAAAACTTTTATTGGAAGAAAAACTTAAATAAAGCAACTTCAATTTTAACAATACTACATAATGTACCGTACATAATACACTACATAATTTTAACAATAACTATATAATGTATAATGCCTAGTTAAATTTTCGGACTTTCATAACAGAAAATTCATGAATGATTTTTTCTATGTCCATTGTCTCTGCAACTTCGCGTTCAATTGAAATAATCGCCAAATTGCTCAGTCTAGATTGACTTATAGTTGACATGAGGTAAGTTTTTATAAGTTTCAGTTTCGAGAAACTTCGTTCGCAACTTGCCACGGACATGCATGTAGTTAGACAGATCCGGAGGGCAATTGTTATATGAGGCAAAGATTCCACTAGATCCCATTTAACGATCCACTGAAGTAGTTTTAACATATCCCAGTTCTTTGGATCATCGTCGACGCTTATGCTTCCGAAACTGAGCAAATGTCTGCGCAAACGCTTTATTTCTTCCAGTAGACTTCCTGGATTAATGTCATTGTAGATGGAAGAAAAATTATTGACCTTGGTATTAATTAATTTCTTCATCTTTGGACTGATTCAAAAGGTACGAAGGAGACAGAAATTCAAAGCGATCATTCATGTTTTTAAGACAAACTGTGCGTTTTTCAATTTCTGCTAATAAACGATCCATGATTTCAAAAAATTCTCTGCGTACATCCTCTTGAACGGTCAATCCAGCATCACGAGCTTGCTCTCCAGGCATTCTTCTCCGTCTCCTGACTCTGCGGTCTATACTGATATCCATTTCATTACAGAACTCTTCGGCGGCATCTGCAGCGTTTGATACTACTGCCTCTCGTTCATTAGTTAAAAACACGGATAAAGAGTTCATTTTTAATGCACACTGGTCCAAAGCAAGTCCCTTTCTTTGAAAATATAGCTGAGCATCATTGATTTCTTTCAGCACTGGATCCCAGAAAAATAAGTACACAATGAATATGTATGACATGGTGGAGGTCAACAGAGCTTCAGCATCGCCCTTTGTGTCCAGATTTTCGGAGACCCCTTCACTCAGTTCTTCCAAGGCACTAACAACGTGAGTCAAGTTCTTCTTAAGACTAGAAACAGCATCATACTTAGCACTCCACCACGTATCAGAGACTCGCTTGACAGTGATTTTGGAATGTTTTGTTAAGACATCCCAACGATGAGTAGAGGAAGAAAAGTAGACGAAAATTCGTTCAATTGTTCCAAAGAAAGTTACAGCATTAGGACTCAGTCCCGCGGCATGAACTCCAGCCAAGTTCAGCGAGTGGTTATTGCAAGGAATGAAAACAGCGTGTTTGCTAACATCAAGAATTCTGCGTTGAACTCCAAGATGAATACCTGCCATCGTAGCAGCATTGTCATACCTTTGACCATAACAATTCTGGATATCCAGCCCATCCTCACGGAGCTTAGTGACAATGAGATCAGTAACTGCCTCAGCAGTCTTCCCCTCTAATTTAATAAAATCAACGAAGGATTCCTTCACCTCTACATTACCATCTTTAATCGACACATAGCGAATTACCTGAGACATCTGATCAATATGCGATATATTTGGTGTACTATCGAAAATTATTGCAAAGTACTTTGCACTAGACACATTATCAATTATACATTTTCGAACATTACAGCCGATTAGTGTGATGAACTCATTTTGAATGTTAGGTGACAAATACGTAGTGGATATCTTGTCAGTCATTCGTATTTTTGTAAGATGTTCCCTAATTACTGGGTCATATTTGCCCATTAGTTTTATTAACTCCAAAAAGTTTCCAGAATTGCCAGCTAGCCAAGCTTCTTCATTTAAGTTCTCTCGGTGCCCTCGGAATGCAAGATCTTGTTTTGCCAAGAACATGATGCAGTCATAAATTCGTCTCAGTATTTCTTTCCACTTAGCAGTAGCATGTTTTATTTGCAACTGATGTGCATTATCTATTGTAGCATTCAACTGAAGGCGCATAGACAACTCTTTCCATTGTTCAAAGCATCGGGTATGATATGGACTGTTTTCATGTTCAGGTACTCTTGGATTCAGTTTCCTCCAGGCAAAAAATCCTTCTTCTTTTCCAAATGCACTGGAGATGTTGTTGAAGAGACGACAGCAAAAGCAATGCAAGCTACATTTTGAAGGTGAGAAGATTAGCCATGACCTTTCAATTTTTTCGCCATTTTCCAAAGTTTTGAAATACCAAACTTTTGACATTGACCTATTGTTTGAATCAGCTGGAAAGGGTCCATTCATGTTTTTCAAATGTGATGGTCCACGTTTAATGAGTTCGATTCTCAAATTGTCCGTCATTGGAACGGGCCAGTTGCCAGAATCGTTAAACAGACTCTGTGGGTGATGGGTGGGTGGGTGACTTTGTGATGTAGATGAGGGTTGATCCTGATTATTTGGGGTTCACTTGAAGTTGCCGCTTGAACATCTATCCCTAAAGATATATCACATTGCGGTTGATCTCCTTGCTTCCCAGAAGGCACTGAAGGTGTGTCTGAGAATCCCATTAACTGATGAAATCGCTTAGCAGCACGCTTGCCTTCCTCCTCTTTTTTTTCGCGAAGATTCTTGTATGCAGCACCACTCAGTCTCTGTCGTTTGCTCATGTTTGCTAATTCAGTAGGGTATCTGCAAAATAAAACAACCATTAATTATTAACATCATCAAAGCTCAAAGAATGCAAAGCCTAACCTAAATAATATAGAGAAAGTCTGAAAAATAGGGCTGGCAACCTTTCCGATGTGAAAATTTAACGCAACTATATGTGGAAATAGTGGCATTGAGGTGGCATATATAGCATTTAATGATGATTTTTCATCAAAACCATGGATATTTTGTACACAAATAACGCGCGACAATGATGAGATATAATTTTTTGGAGGGTTGCATTTTAAAACATAAAAACCCAAAATTTTGCATACTGCGCCCGCCTGACAGTAATTTGCCGCCCCTCGGGAAGTGCTGCTCGGGGCGGTCGCCCCTCTCGCCCCTCCCTTGATACGCCACTGAGTGACGCGACTTGTGAGGTAGACTCTAGTTGCCATCTAGGCCGTGGTTTTGAACATTTTTCTAAGACAGATTAAACTTAACTTAATCTAAACTAAAATTAAACTAAAAAGTATAAACTGTTGGTTTTGTACTTTTTAGTTAAAGGTGTGTTTGAGTTTTATACTTTTTAATAATTAAAAAAGTAAATTAAGTTTTTATTAAATTTTTTGTCTTTATATAATATATAGCATTTTTGCTGGAAGTATACGTTTGTTTTCATTTTTCAGATTAAACATGCCAAAACACAAAAACGGAAACCAACCGGGAGGCAGAAATAAAGGATTCGGCAAAAAAGTGCAAATCCAATGCTGCAAGACCAATATTTGACAGCCTCGGTAAGCCATGTATCAATACTTCTGTAGACCTTTTGATTTGCTTCTCCATAATCACTGCAGTATCTGATCGTTTCGATACGAAGCCAAGACGCGAAGCAAAGGTGTTGATGTCTTCTTGTTTTGAATTTGAAACAGTATTGACTGCCTTCACTTACCTCAACATATTTGAAGTCACAGCACCATTATTAAGCTATCTCCAGACAAGTGGCTTGAATATGTTCACGGCGTGCAAAATGGTAGAAAAAGCTATTGCTGAACTAAAGAACCGATCAAAGCAGTTCAATGAGGTTCATATTCGCGCTTTAAAGTTCTCGATGCAAGCCAACAAAGACATTGAAAAATTCTAAGCTGAAGTGGACATCGAAGCATTGAAGACTGAGTTACCAGTCAAGAAGAAGCGAAAGACATTGAGAGCGGCAGGTGGAGCTGCTGCTGATGAACGAGATACCTCAGATTCACTGGCCGACTACCGAGTTCATGTATTGAATCTAGTTATGGATCTCGTCATTTAGTCATTGAAATCCAATTTCACGGCTCATCGAGAGCTGTACAAGGATCTGGCAGGTTTCGATCCATTCAATTTCAAGGATATCACTCTTGCAAGTCTACAGGAAAATGGTCTGAAGAAGGACATCATCAAAGTTACACCAGCGATCAGTAAAGATGATATAAAAGTAGAATTACTATCCTTTGTCTCCAATTTTGAAGTTTTGAAGCTCTCTCTGAACGATTCTAACACAGACAATGCCATTGATTCAGATTCTCAATCAAGTTGTGGAAGCTGCGATAGCGGTAGCCTCTCACAGGCTGAACGAAAAAGTATATAAAAGCATATGACAATCTCTATCAGGTCGACAAAGTCATATGCACCCTGTCAGTCACACAGGTCCGATGTGAACGCTCATTTTCCAAGCTGAAAATAATAAAAACAAGATTGTGCAATGCTATATCTGGTCAAACTTTGGAATCGTACATGATGATGGCTATAGAGAAAGCACTGGTAGATGAACTGGATATGGATTCCACAACTGATCGGTTGGCTAGTTCTTTCAACGAATTGAGCAGGCTACTCCAGTGACAGAATGAATGAATATATCGTGAATAATGAATATTTGATGTATAGATTTTGACTTTACAACATGGAATAGTAATACATTATAAGTTTAAATCTAAATATTAGCATTGACTTTATAATAAAATAATATATAAGTTTGTGTTTTGGTAAAAATCTTTTTATAAAGTTTACAACTGACAATTTGAAAATTAAATAATACCTAAAAATCTTAGAATTGTTCAAACAGTTTTACGCAGATGCTTTAATTTTTTGTTTGCACCCAGTATTGTTTATTTGTAATAATATCATTTCTATATTCTAAAAATATTTTACCGAAATAAAGAACATTTCGTAGGCCCCTATGACAATACCTGGCCGGTGATGGTTTATGAGCCAGTCCGTCACTGCTCGACAGGCCCAAGTGGCTTCATGTTTTCCAAATGTAATGTAAAGTAACAAATCTCCTTTCAAAAGAGAACATTCCTAATTCGTTTAGTCTATCCATATAATTCTTCTCCCTCAAGCCAAGAACACGTTTAGTTGCTCTTCGCTGAACACCTTTTAGCATCTATAGTATGTGGCTTGAAATATGAATAATAAAGTTTGCTTTTATAACTCATTTTCCTTTTTATAATATCCAACATTTTACTAGCTTTGTTTCTTGAAGATTTAAGAATAACTTTGTTCATTAAGAAGGCATTAAAATACAATGTATATTCTACATGCATTGTTAATATTTTAGCATTATGACTGATTGTGATTCAGTTTGCGACACTATTGGTAGTATGGATTATAGATTTACTGAAATTTGATGTAAAATTTTTACGTAATATATTTCCTATAACAAATGAATAAACAGAGCTTAAAAAACATATAATGAAATTCATGAAACAGTATGTAATATCAACCCAAAAAACAAAACTGAATTTTTCTAGCATTAGAAAATGACGTCATAAATATTGTGTCTACTCATTTCTGAAATATTCAACGCTTTTCTTCCCATGAGCCGCCAAAGGGCTTTGTTTACATCTTTCTACTGAACACGCAGTGTGCTTCCCACGCCATTTTGAATGATTGGAGTCAGTGTGTAGGCTTAAAAGCCAAAAAATATCTTATAATATCCTCGCCATCGAGGAATTTTATTCGCAATGGAGAACTCTTATGGCATAGGGGTGCGTAATCGTTACGAACTGTTTTATGACGAGGAGGTGGACCCCCTAGATTATTTAAAGCAAAATGAAACTAAAAAAAACAAAAAGGATAAGAGCGCCGAGAAGGAAAACAAGGTCAAAACAGCGAAAACCAAAGATTCTGTTCCCGGTAAAAAGACTACAAAAAATGAAATTGGAACGAAAACGACCACCGAAAAGGCTCCTCAAACCGGTAAATATATGTTTCGCTTTTACTGTCTGAGTTGTCACTCTATATTAAGGAATTTCAAGCATGGTATTGTTTGGTTCAATAACCCATGGCGGGCCCGAGTCTATAATTGGCACGTGACATCGTCTATTAAATGCGACGGCGTAGAAGAACCAAGACCTAAAAAATACTAAGTTCTATGTGAAAATGTGAACTTAAATTCGGGTAACCAAAATGATCTTCTGTTTTATAAAATTGACTGGATCTAGTTTGATATTGAAACTAGGGCCTAGGTTTAGTCGCTTAGGCGATAAATTTTACTCGTACTAGTCCCAGTTACGGTACTGGGGTGGTTAATTTGGCAGATAGTAGTAGCAAGGATACCGTATCAAAATTCAGTTTTGAGAGTATTATAACCAGGGGTGCAGTGCCAATTTTATAGGTGCCGGAGCTCTGGTGGGCCTGACAAAAGCCTGCCATTTCCTATCCTGTTTCTATATATGCCACGATGACTAAGTATTTCGTGTTTGCACTCACTAATTATCATAAAATAAATATAATTATCAAGCAAATAAAGAAAAAAGAGCAATCATGTATTTTATCAATTTAAGAAGTTAAAACTACTTAGTGCTTACCAAATACCACCAGTGGGAAGTTTCACAATAATTTCCACAAAGGGTCAGGTGTGATATGTTTTCGGGGGTCTGAAGCAACTCTTGTCCTGGTGTCATCTGCCGATCTGTGGTACCGCAGCCATGATATGGCATATGGCTCAGGATTCCACTGAACTAGAGGAGGTCCATGTAGTTTAACAAACATAAGTGCTGATACATGATTTATGAGAATTCTTGAGCGTGTTGTTGTTATTATCAAGTTCATGTGACTGAATCCCCTCTCACACTCAGCAGTACTAATAGGAATAACTTGTGAACAGCTCAGTAATGGGTGTAAATCTTGGGGGATGCGGCGCCCATGATCTTTCACATAGTCTCTAAAGGCATTTAGTACAGAGTAAGAAGAAAGCTTAAACCTCTTACAGAGAGATGAGATTTCAGCTTCTCCGTAATTAGGTGGTATTTCATCAGGCCAGTAGTCTTTTTCAAGGACATACATTTCATTTAGCAGTGATTTATACATACTTTGAGGTTCAGAAGTTTGAGAACCTTTCATGGATGTTGTCGTGAACATACGGTGCTGCAAATTGTTCACAAGACTAGTAAGAAACTGTTGATAATTAATGGAGACAATTTTTTTGTTGCTTGTTATGGTAATTCCTCCAAACTTCCTCTTGCAGAGGTGCCGGAGCGGCGCTCCGGTGAGCTCCGGCAGCACTGCACCCCTGATTATAACTATTAATTTGGTAAAACATTGGTTCAGTAAAATGGGCCTAAAAATACATTTCCAGTATGAGTAGTTTGGTAGAGGTGGTTGAGATTAAAAAAAAACCCTCCAAATTATATACAAAATGAAATTAAATAAATATTCTGGCAAAATTCCAGGTGCTAGACGCAGTTTGGAGGTAAGTTCATAACAGCTTGGTAGGTTAATATTAAATTGGCTATGTTTGTAATTAGGTCTAGGGCTTGTGGACTCTCTCTGAACTGCACTAAGCATCAGGAATTACTGCAATTCCCCATCCATTAATAATGAAATTGATAAAAGTTGCTTCTGAAAGTCTGAAATAGTTTTAATTCAGCCTGAAAAGTGATGCACCATATTTGGTAAATTTCTGCTGAACTTCTCAATTTAGGATAGACTCATGCCTAATAGAAAATAAGAGATAATGAATATTTTTAATTTTATTACATAAGGAAATTTGGATAATTTTAATTTTGATGTTGCAGAGACGAAGGATTCTGGTTTTCAAGATGGTGTTTATGTCAAGAAAAATGGTAGGACTGTAGGCTAATTTATAGAATTAATCAAATAAGGCGCCTTCTCTTGACATAGCCTCAAGAAAAGGTAGCCTAGTTAAATGAGTAGTGTAAAGTATCTGGGGCATATCATAGGCCTAGTTTTCTTCAGTAGGTTTGTATAGAATTTGCAAAGTTAAATTTTGAGTGATAGTGTCCAAAACATAGCCAGTTATTGCCTATAATTTATTTTCTAAAAATTTATCTACAATTAAATTGAGGTGGATACTAAAATGGTATTTGGGTGAAATTGCAAATTGTGGGTATTTGGGGCAGGTCATTGACCCACCCTAAATACCACCAAATTTTTACTTTTTTTTTAAATTTATAAAAATTACTCGCCTTATGCCCTACATCCCCACCACCTTTAATTTTACCCGCCTTGCGCTCCCTTAGTCTCCATATCACCCTGTATTTTAGTATCTACTCTAAGTGTAGAGCTCGTGAAATTAAGGTAGATACTTTAGATCTGGCAAATTTCAAAATATGAAATTTGATACCAGAACTGACATGAGAGAAGTGGATTCAGATTCAGTGAATAGGTTTAACCTATTGGTATCTCATGAAGTCCCTAAAATAATAGTAATAGGCCCTACCTAACTTAATATTATTCCTCACTCTCCTTTCTCCTATTTAATATGTATATTGATGACCTATTTACTTTTTGAGGCAAGAGGGATATATTATAGATAATGTAAGAATAAATAACTCAATCTATATGAATGATATGGTATTAACCCTTAATCCAGTGGTTCCCAAACCCATGGTCGTGACCCAAGTGAGAGTTGGGAAGGTGTTCCTGAGGGTTGTGGGACGGAAATTCTCAATGACTGATTCAATCAAACTATATTAATATAAACACAATGTATCAAAATGATTGGTCATTAACGCTGCATGTACCAGTATTTGGGGTCACCAGGCCAGGACAATATTGTGTTCAGGGTCACCACCATAAAAGTTTGGGAACCACCGCCTTAATCCCTACCCATTATGAAAGTTACACTAGCAATACTTGGGATACTGGGGTACACCAGTACCCTGGGTAAGGTTTAAGGGTTAATAAACTTTGTTAAAGGTTTGGAGCACTGTATAAAAATTTGAAAGTTATATTTGTAGAACTGTTAATTTTAAGGTTACACAATTCCATCCTGAAAGCTTGACCAAGTCAGCTGTTATTTTCAAAATGAAAGGTGAACAAATAGTGAGTAGCTACAAGAATTTAAATATTCAGTTCACATTATTACCAACTTGGAGTGATGACTCGCGAAAGAAAACAATATTGCGGTTTCTGTGTTAAAGCATCCATGATGATTATGTTTATTTCTGTATGAGTGAAGCTAAAGATGTTCTTTTTTCATAATTGTGCCCAAATATTTAGAGTAACAACTTGGTTCCATTATAAAGAAGTTTTTGGCAAAATTGTAAAATTGCTTTATACAAATCTTTTAGGCTGCTGCATAAGTTCTCACAGATGCTTAGCTTTGCGAGTGTTCAGTAACTACAATGCCTCAAGCTTCTGAGGTAACAAGACCCACTCAAATTAGTCTAATTCAAAGAATCAAAACCCAGACAATCCAATTATCCAAACTATTCATCAGTCCAGCATTTTCTAAATTATGAGCTTCATGGTATGAAAAAGTTTGTCTATAGTTCTACTTAACCATCATTATTGGTATTTTTTTGATAATGAAGGTTTTACTGTATATTTAAATTGTTTATGGATTATAGAAAATTAGCAATTAGTTACAAATTTAGGTTTTTATAACAAATTTTTATAACTATAATGTAATGAGCATTAATGGAATTGAATTTTTTGCAGTATTTAAATTTTGACTATGAAGTCATATTTTTAAATTTAAATGGCTAGAAATGTATTGCATGTTAAGAATAGCTTTTAGGAATATTTCAAGCACCTTGTTTTTAAAAGGCAGGCAAATAATAGTATTAAAATACCAGATGCTCTTAACCCTTCATTAGTGTGGCTGATAATTTCAAATTTCAAAATTAATTCACTGGGATTTGTGATACCCTGCCACACTAATGCAGCATATATATATATATGTGTGTGTGTGTGTGTGTGTGGCATGCGAGAGGTGCCCCCCTCGGGGCATTGGTTTCTGTGCGTATGTAGGAGAATTACGACTTCTGATCAAATGAGGCCCATGGTATAATGGTTGTCATATCTGACCAGCAATTGGAAGATCCTGGGTTTGATTCCTGGGTGGTTATCTCATTTTTTCATTTGTTCGTTCTCCCTCCTCATCTTGCGTGGAATGTCTTCTATACAAGGAATGTCTTCTATACAAGCGTCGTTCTTTACATTAATTATACTGCGTGTTCTTTGCAGTTGAAATATATATATATATATATATATATATATATGATGAATAAAACCACGTGTTACTTTCGTGAAATAATTTTCATATATATATATATTATATATATATATATATATATATATATATATATATATGCATATATATATTAATATATATATATATATATATATATATATATATATATATGCGAAGTGTTACCTTCGCATCTGCCGCCTCCCGCAGTCCCTACTCTTCTCCGCGATCTCCCAGGCGCTACCCCGGCCTGACACGTGGCATTTCGCTGCCTCTCTGGCCGAGATTTTCTCGTCCCTGGGGATCCCCCCACCCTCTATTCTGCCGTTGCCAGGCGCTCCGTGGCCTGCGTAAGGAGTCTCTTCCTGCCGTCCTCCGGTCTTCTTTTCTGGCCCATCTTCCCGTCCATTCGGACGACGTTCCCGTCTACACCGACGGCTCGCGCTCCCCTGCAGGTGTCGCGGCCGCCGTCTTCTCTCCGTCATTGTCACCTACCTCCCGGGGTATCCCCCTGCCGGTTCAGGCCTCCATCTTTTCCGCGGAGCTCTTTGCCCTTCTGGAAGCCCTCCGTCTGGTATCGGGTTGTTCGCGGTCCTCCTGTACCATTTTTTCGGACTCGCTGAGCGCCCTTCAGGCGCTCGAGCGCTATGATTCCCCGGACCCCCTCGTACGCCTTATTCAACAGGAGTACCATGTCCTGCACACCATTCACCGGATCCGGGTCACCTTCTGCTGGGTTCCCACCCATGTTGGTGTTTCCGGTAATGAGGTGGCGGACCGCTTAGCCCGGTCCGCCGCCTCGTTGCCTCCCCTTCTCAGACTATGTGCAGGTCTTTCGTTCCTTTTACGATCGCATGTGGCAACAGTCCTGGGACGATGCCACCGGAAATAAACTCTGGTCCATCCGCCCCCGTCTGTCATATTGGGTGTCCTCTTTCCACCGCTCCAGACACAAAGAGGTCGTCCTTGCGCGGCTTCGCATCGGCCATACGCGCCTCACGCATGGCTATCTTATGTTCCGGCAGGAGGCTCCTCGTTGCGCCTCCTGCCAGTCGCCCCTCACCGTCTCTCACATCCTTGTGGAAAGCCCCACCCTGTCGTCAGTACGTCGTCGCGCTTTTCCGTTCCTTTCTGATTTCCCCCTCCCCGAACGTTTACGCCTTATGCTCGCTGAGAGCCCTCTATTCTCGCTTGACCGTCTTTTCCTCTTCCTCTCCCAATCTCGCATCCTATCTGAGCTTTAGGTGGCTTCTCACCTGTAGTCCGCTGTTCTCCCTTTTCTAGTGCCTTTTCTCCATCTCCGTTTCTCTTTCTCGTATTCCGCCTCGCCATGATATCCGCTACCATATAGCGGGAAATGGCGGTAAACGCCCCAATACAAAAAAAAAATATATATATATATATATATATATATATAAAATATGGAGCTAAGCTTTTGTAATGTTACAAAAGCAGGGAAGTAATCATGTGTACAGAGTTGACAAAAGTAAATAGACATTTGTTTTCTCTAGTTTTTATGTGCTTGTGGAAGTTGGTAAGTAAATAATTTAGAATTGTGTTGCTTTCCCCTTTGCATTGTATAAAGTTGATGCATTGTGCCATTCCATTGATGAGCTTTACCATTTGTTCTTGGAAAAACCATCATAGTGTCTATTTACTTTTGTCAACCCTCTGTATGATTGCTAAGTACTGGTAATGCCCGTGTTAGGAATTAGAGTATAGGGTCACCTGCTTAAAAGTACGCTGCATCTTAGAATTTGTACAGTGGGTATTAAATTTCCTTCGCACAAATTGAAAGGCGAGGCATGATTTGTAAACAGTTGACTGTACTTATTTAGCCAGTGTATATCACCATATAAGCAAAGTATTAATGTTAACTGCCAATACTTATTTCTAATTATGAGTGAAAGGTTAAAAGAAAGTCTTTTCATTTGAGTGAGGTTGAGATTGGGGAGATGATAATAGCGTGAAAGTTATTCCTGAATGTTGGTAAATAATTTGCATAAATTGCATTTTCACATTAGAATCTGATAATGAAACTCGAGGACATCAGATTATGAATGACACGTAGGTTGTGTGTGTTTATGCCTAAGTATAGTTTTAGTTTGTGTAATTGAGTATTAGAATAATTGTATATAGTGTATAATAGTTGCCTGTAAGTATTTAGAAACAGATTTTCTTAATGGCTAAAATTTTGTAAATGTAAACCTACTGTAATTTTGGGAAGGTTGTGTAAAGATGAACATGTATTTTTGGATTTGTATTTTAAAGTAAATAGGACATCTTGAACTATGGTAGGTTCAGTGGCTTTCTTACAGTACTGGTACTTTAATTGGTAACTGCCCTTATTGAAATCACTTTGATTATTCATATTCAGTATGCTTTTTTTTCCCCCCGATTGATTGATAGCTTACTAACTAAGGATTTAAGTTTATGGTAAATTTGAATTTAGATTTTTATTCTCCAAAATAAATTTTTTAGATAAATAGCTAGTAGGTCATTCTTTAAGTTTAAGGTGAAAAAAAATTACATAATAGTTCTCACTTATACCCCAGATGTACGTACTCGTATTTCTGAATTTGGATGATATATTTGTCGAAGGAAAGTATTAATATACACGGGTCTACTAGTTACATAAATAATAATAATAATCTCGTTAACTGGTGCCTAATAGCATGTAACTCATTTTTAAACTAATAAGTTTATAGGACCAAAGAATTTGTGTAGAAGACTGTATTTGCAGTTTTTGTTTACTCAACCACAAATGCTACCCACAAAATTGGGCATACTTGCGAACATTATATTGGTTATTAAACTGAAGGAAAACATTTTTAAATAAACTAAAAATTTATAGGGTTTGTATGGAATATATATATAGATATATAGATATATATAGGGGTTCCCCCCAGACTATGAAAGTTTAATGAGGAATATTTGCGTGTTGCAGGGGCTCTTCAATAGACGTAGTTGCATCCCAGGGCTACAAAATTGTGAATAATGCATAATAGTTGATTATGAAATGAATAAAATATTTGAAGTGAAAGTACAGTATTTTAAATATTCAATATTACTGAACATGATGCGGGAAAGGGTTAAATAATCATGGAGGTAAGTTTTTAAATCTCATTTACTATTAATGCATTGTAATCTGGTTCAAAGGCTTGTGTGATGGTTCAGAAGATACAAAACTTAACTACCACATTATCCAGACAAGTTATAAATTAAAACCATCAGGTACTTTTTCAGTGACAAACTTTTTCTTGTCAGTCAATTCCTTCATTCATTAGTGAAGAGTATTAAATTTTTAGTGAGTAATTCCTCAGAAGTCCTTGCTATGTAGGGGGAAATCCCTGAAATATATATATATATAATCTGCGTGTGTAATTTAATCCAGTTTGATAGTAAAATTAAAAAGTTTAATTATGATGTGTATATATATATTCAGTAAGTTGCGAAGACTGATTTAATGTGGCGTATATAGGACAAAGCCAATAACTGTTGAAGCCTTAAAAGTTTGTCAAATGACAAAAGCACATCTGTAGAACAGCGTATAATTAGCATTGTAATAATATTTTGCTGGAGTAGGTAAAAACTTATACGTACAGTACACAACTTTAGAAATTGTATGGATGAGTGTTGTAGGTAATAGTGATAGTCCTGGCATGTATAAAATCAGGGCTGTGGAGTCAGTAGACCAAGCCTCCGACTCCGACTCCTAGAATTTTAGAAGGGCCGACTCCGACTCCTGCCTCTAAATAATAATATAAAATATACTTTGATTATATTAACCCAGAATGACATTTCATCACTACCAAGTGAATCATCAGGCTACTTTTTAAGCTCAATTTCTCTAAATTTAAGTCTTAATGGTTGTAGCTATGCCATTATGGCATTTTTATTTAAGGAAAAAAAATTATTAAACCAAAAACATTACTTAGTCTACATTAACGAAAGTAAAAATCTACTATTGTATAACTTGATATATATATATATGTAATTTATTTGCTAAGATCAAAGTGAAAACTTAAATAGCTGCATGACAAAAAAAATAATAATAAAATTCCATTACACAAATAAATATAGCTAATCAAAACATGTTGGTACATGTTTACAACCAAAATGCATTGAGCAATTGTAAATTAAAAGCTATTAAGGTTTTAATAAGTATACAAAGCCTAATATATGATACTCAAAAATCAAAACCCTTTAGCATAAACAATGGAAGGCCTAAAAAATTTAATTATTTAATTATTATTTATTATTATTTTGAAAATAAAAATTTAGAATTAGCTTACACAGAATGTATTCAAATATAAATTTCTGAAAAGAAAATCAACAGTAATTAGTGATATGCAGGAAAAGCTCCTAGAAAGATCATGATGTAGGGGAATCATCATAAAATAACTACCGTATAATGCAAGATAGGAGGTTAAAGCTCCTATTAGGAGCTTTAACCTGAACCAATATAAAGTACATCATAAAAAAAAAAAAGAGTCGGAGTCGGTCCATTTTTACAGACTCCGACTCCTCTAGCAATGAATTTACTTCCGACTCTCCGACTCCACAGCCCTGTATAAAATTGATGGATTCCCAGTGTATTTCCTTCATCTCCAGACTAATACCATAGTTCAGTCTCCCTGGTTTTTCTTCCTATTTTCTTGACTGGTAGGCCCTATATGTTGGTTACTAAATTACAGTTGGTTGCACTTGCTACTAAAATACATTCCTCAGTTGGGTGTGAAGTACATTACCTAATATTGGGGAAACAGATACATTTCAGGGACAAAGAGGGAGGGGGGGTTGTAGAGATGAATAAAGTTCATGAATGTTTTATATTTTTTAAAAGTAAACTTTTCCCTCCAAAATAATGGTATCTGCTATTCCTACAACATTTCACCATCTCACATTATAAATTGCAAAGCATCCAACTCTTGAAATAAGTGGGGAGGGGAGGGGGCAACTGTACCCCCACCCCAGTACCAATTGATTTTGCTTCAGTGAGTAGTTTACACAATTACTGGAGTGAGCCATATTGGTAATCTTTTTCTTAAGTCTGCTGCGTATATTTCGAATAACAGGAAACAACAAGCAGCCACAGAAACCTCGCAGTAATGACAGGGTGAAGTTCTCGGATAGAGAGGAGAGGAACAACAGAAGAAACAAACCTGAAGAAGTGAGAGAGAATAGAGAAAACAGGGAAAATGGAGCTCCTCAGAGGTAGGTAATGTTTGGTATGCAAAGTAAGAAGCTGGAAAAACCTGGAGTCAGGTTGTGAAAAATAGTAACAATATAAGTTTTAAAATTAAATTGTGGAGTTTGTGAAAAGTAGAAAGATTTGGAGGGTGGGGATGAATTATGAATATTAATGTTCAGCATAAGTCCCAGGTTCTCTCTCTCTCTCTCTTGTCTACTTAAAATACCAACAGTTACTGTAAAAATGTAAAAGTAGTAGGAAGCTTTTATAAGGCCATTGGAAGCTATTGAAAAGCAATAGAGCAATATGAAGTTGGATGTCTTAATTCATTCATAGATCTGATTGGTAGACCATCTCCATATTTATAGAAAGTTACTGTTATGAGTCAGATGAGAGAAAAATTGATAAATGCGAAGTCGACCTTAGTCTAGACCAATACTCAGACTGCCTTCCTCCTGCTCTTCGTCATCGGCTTTTTGAACTGCATGTCGCTGATGTTTATTACAATTTCAGAGAACGCCATTCTAATGAAAGAATCTTTTGACAGTTTTAAAGGTCAAATTAATGAAGAAGCCTCCATGCTACAAAAATGTTTTACTAAAGAAATTTAGTTTCGCACTTCAGTAATAAAATTTAAGGTAGAAGACTCCTTCCCCATAAACTTTTTTTTCCCCACTCGTAATTTTGTATTCTGTCCTAGATTTTGTTCAGTTCGCATCGCTTCGTCACTCGCGTTCCCATCCTCTACTTTGTTTTACCTCAATTTTTCCCAAACAGGTCGATTAATAAATTTGGTTGTGGGCGTTATGAACAGGGTAAGAAAGTTTCGAGATGAATGTTACAAGTTTGTCCTATTTACTACCGTGAAACGTACCTTTCTAAACATTTACATCCGTAGATTTCATACGCAACTACACGCCACTCGTCATTTTGAACGCTTCCGCATTGTTAAAGGTTTGGTGGAATTTAGGGGATCGAACTGTGTAAAGATGAACCCCTTTTACGACGTGACAAAACGAAGTTAAAGGTCACTAAAAGGTTGAAGATGCCAATAATTTTGTCTTCTATTCTAAACTTACTAATCCTCTGGTTCAGTGTTTTTCTGTTGGACACGCATTCGAGAATAATTTTGAATTGGGATGTGATGTGAAACTAAAAATTTGAATATCTGCCCACTTTAACGACGAGATTTAACTCATTGGATGATGCTTCACGAAGTGATGTACGTCCGAGAACAAAGAGAAATGTTTTATTAATTTGTACGTGCTACATTTTATGTATTTTCATTTATAATAGGTTTGACAGCGAAGTGAGAGGAGGGCGTGGTGGTCGTGGTGGTGGATTCAGAGGTCGCGGGCCCCGTAGGGGTGGCAGAGGTGGTCTAGGTCCCACCGGGGACTTCCGTGGGAAGCGCGAATTTGACCGACAAAGTGGCATGGTGACTTCTGGAGTGAAACCAGTGGACAAAAGGGAAGGTGCTGGCTCTTTCAACTGGGGTTCCGACAAAGATCAAATTGAAGAACAACTTCAAGCAGAGCAAAACGTTGACCTTGATACTTCTGGCGAGAGTCCTGAAAAGACAGAAGAAAGTTAATCATTATATTACTTTGCATAATAAGGGAATAAATTGAGAGAGAAGCTTTATACTGTTTCACTAATTTAATGCGGATTGTATTTGAATCATTAAACCATATTAGTAATTGAATCACATTTTGTAGGAAGTCATCATTAAATGATAGTAAGTTTTGGGTTCCAGTTTTTAAAGTTTTGTTATATTTCTCTAGTTGTTGTTAATCATTATAATATTGTTTGTACTTATTGAGAGAAAATGGGATAAGCTGGATTTAATATAATTTGTTTACTCTATTTAAATGAGTAAATTCCATCCATATTGTATGAAATTATTTAATATATGAAGCAACAAACTAAGAATTTTGTATTGTACTAATGTTCTAAGATCACATTTCTTATTTTTCATGGGTTGGGCAGACTCTTGAACTCCGGACCGAAGACAATCGATCGCAGAAATACATGGGGATCGTCGCTGGGAATAAGGTACCATCCCAACTGTAGGGATCCTGCTACTTTCCATGACAAAGTTGGGAGGGGGGTATATCTCTAGTGGTACGTCAAGTGAGACCATTGTCTCCATTTACAAACCTCTCGAGCCGTTTCCACTCCTATTTCTCTTTAATTCTTTTTACATTTTCATGATCACTACGTTTAATTCACACACTTATTAATTACATTTTTCCATCTTTTACGCGGACTTTCTCTACTTTTCACACCTACGCAGTCACTATTATACACCTTTTTCACAATTCTTTCATATATAGCATACCATTTATTCTTATCTTCATTGACTTCTTCACTCCACACCTTTCGTGCTTAAGTTATTTACTTCATCTACTCATTTTTGACAGCAAACCATTAATGTTAATGAAGTGTGTCTCGTCTATACATCACCGTTGGCACCGGTACACCTTCGTGTAAACCTCTTTCTCCATTTACATTCGAGCACCTTCTTCCTACCAGAGCTTTTATCTCGCCAGTTTATTTGCTTGCCCTTCATGTTTTCTTCATGACTAGCAACGTTGGTTTGGATTCCACGTAAACCTGTAGGTCCCCTTCCATCATATAACCTAAGACGTTACAAAGAAAGTTAAACAACCTTAGACGTTATTATTATTATTTCAGCCCCCAGCCGAAGAGGGCACTTCTGCCCCACTAGAGGATGAACCTCCGAAAGAGGACGACGGCCAGAGGGAAATGACTTTGGACGAATGGAAGGCGCTGCAGAAGAGGGAGAAACCGATCTTCAAGACACGCCGTGCCGGCGAAGGAGAGAACACGGCCCAGTGGAAGAAGACGTACGTCCTTAAGAAGAAGATTGACGACGAGGAATCGGATGAGGAAGAAGAGGAAGACGACGAAGAGGAGGTTCATCATGGACGCAAGAAAGTCCTCCTACCAATCGATTTCCAGTTTGCGGATACACCAACACGCGGTAGAGGACGCGGACGTGGTCGCGGAGGCCCCGGAGGAAGAGGGCGCGGTGCCGGAGGCGGTCGCGGGCGTGGCGGAGGGCGTTTCCAAGCTGTAAACCGCCAAGAGGCGCCCAAAATGGACGACGAGCGAGATTTTCCCAGCCTGGGTTAGAAAGAGGGGATTGTTTTTCGGGGCGACGCTCCCCCGTCCCCAAACAGAGCCTGATTCATCATAAAATAGAAGGGGGGTCACTCGCCCATCTGTTACCCCTATGCCTAAGAGTTCTCCATTGTTCAACTTAAATTTAAGGTCAAAGGTCATCTTTGAGAGGCATACACGTATATGCTATTAATAAATATGTAATAATAATAATAATAATACTATACTAAGAAGAAGAGCCTTCCTAGTGTGTGAGAAATTCATTCAGAGAGCGTCTCTAGAATAACTGACTGCCGATACATGAGTGTTTTATTTTTTCACCACACCTCGTTTGATTTTTTTCTTCTAATAGATAAGAATCGAGTGGTTATGCTTTCCTAAAAGTTGTACATATACATAACTAATTGCCAAGCTTTTGGGACAGCGACACTTGTGTAAATATTTTTTTTTTTTCTGTTTAAATGGAAAATTTTGATTGTTGCTGTCCGTATCGAAAGTTTTTTGTATTAATATTTCATGTCATAAAAACTCATTTCATAATTTCATTAAGAAAATGTAATTTCTTAATTCAATAAATTTAGAAGTAAAATAGCTGCTTTTATTTCTTGGTTTTAATGTGCGGAGGATGTTAATGATTTGTTAATTTGTTAAGAGTACAACGAAGGTGGTTTGTTAAATTTTCCTGTTATTTAATATAAAGTCCCTTTCGTTGTGTTAATTTCTCATACCTAAATATACCGTTTATCCGGAGGAGAGTAGTTCTCTATGGGTAGAATGGTGGTTGTACTGTAACCTACCTTAAAGATCAGTCCTTTGAATATGTTGGGAGTGTTTATGAACATTAGTCGGGTTCAGTTATGTGAAACTTAGCTTCTTAGTGGTGGATATCGGTAAGGAATGTAGTTTCACGCACAACGTTTTGAACTCCCTGTATTTTTCACTGAAAAATTGTAGAGATAATTAACGAATTAGAATTGCATGATTCAGGTATATTAGTTGAGCGGTTTGGTAGTTGTTAACGGGCACATTTCATAAAGTTTGTGTCGGTGAAGATGAGTTGGTTTAAAAGTTTGAAACTGGTTTTTAGGGAAATTAAAAAGGTAGTTTTACCAGTGGAAAGTGAAGTACGCTGTAAAGATTTATCATACATTAAACGGTAAGCTGAACTGTAGAGCCTGTTACTGTTCTTCCTTTGGGGAGTTCTTATGATGTGGTGGTTTCTCTGCATTATTTTTGAACCGAGATTGTAGTCTATTGGAAAAGTGCACTTCTAGTTCCTGGGTGCATTGGTTTGTGATGTGAATGAATGCTGAAAAAAGGTTCTGCGTTACCATTTTGTATAGTAGAAGTATGACGGTTAACCTGCTTGGAGTATCGGTAATTAAAACACCTGTAAAACGATGGTAAGAATTTTTGTAGCGACTGTTTTACTGGCTATTTTGGTTTGTATGAAAGTTTTCTAATGCAACCGGCACTAATTTCATAGAGCGCACGGCTTTTATAAGTGATGGCCAACTGGTCTGTGAAGTGACTCTTGGCTCTACGCTTTTTGGTAGAATGTTTTGGCTAATGATACAACAAACTGGTTGGAGATAAAATCGATATTTTTGAAGGATGTTAGTCTGATAGTTAATTAAATCTATTGCCAAATACAATAGATAGTTCTCATTTGATTCTGAGGTACCATGTTAGAACTGTCACTCGAGCTTTTTAAGAGTTGGTAAACTGTCTGGACTCCATCAGAATGCCTTGAGATGTGAAGACCATTATTACACGGCCAGTAAATGCCGTTTAGTTTGTGTTACGAAAGACCCGCCGAAGTGAGATCAGTATATTGTATGTACCTCGCATTTTGTTTTGACGCCACGAAATTTAATTGAGTAACCTTTTAGTATTTAGGGGATGGGGGTGGTTGGTTAGAGATTAATATGAACTTGTTACTTTTTGAAGTTTTGTAAATCATCCTGCGCAGGCCAGGTTCGTGTCCTTGTCTCTAGTTGTTGCCTGGTGCAACAGAATTCAGTGTCCAGGCATAACTGGCTTAGTTGTATTTTCGCGAGCATTTCATTCAGGTTTTACTTCAAAAAGTCCACACACTTATGTTTTGGGTTTTTTTTTAACAGTCTTGATCCTCTAAATTACAAAATTACTATACTTTTTCAGGGTTTGGAATTTGCCTTGTCTTGCCTTTAGTAGTCTTCCTTTTTTTCTGTTTTCCACTTAATTTGTAAGGTCATTTAAGGTATTATATCTTGTAAGGTATTCAATATATATCATATTTCCTATACTTTAAACCTTTATCCTTTTCCAGTTGTATAGTCGTTTGAGTCCATTTATATTTGTAGTTCATTTACTTACTTTAGCTGATTAACGGCCCCTTTTTTATACGAGGTCGATAGAACGAGCAATGTTAGTGTTGGTATGAACATTTCCATTAAGGGAACCATGATGGTTGCCTTTATGAGAATTCTGAATATCTTTCTAGTTATTGTTTTGGTTTTAACGGTCTTCTTTTGTACTTCGAATTTCGTGCTGTCAGTCATAATTATCCTAAGTCTTGCTTTTTGGGATTTTCTGGGATTTTGGTGTGTTATTCAATTATTTTTAGTACTGTACTAATTTGTTACCCTATATCAGGAGTTCAAATAATATTTAATTATCTATGGTTACATAATATTTCTCTTTGTAGAGCTGCAATATAGCCTGTGATCTTGTGTGTGGATTTTTGTATTATCGCCCCACGACGCTATATTGCTATTTTTGTTTACTTCAGTATACAGGGTGTTTCTAAAGTAACCATCTATTTTGCGAAATAATATGAATTATAAAAAAAACACCTTTAAAACATGAAATATATATATATATATAATTGTAAGCTCGGCCCACATTGTTGCTCTTCGTGGATAATCTTGTAAGTTGTGGAACACTTGAATGTGGTATGGCTTTTTCTTTAAATCATAACGTAGAATTCTGTAAACCGTTCTTTGTGGAATTTCTAATCTGTGGGATGCCCTCCGAATCGATAATTGTGGATCCTCTTCGAATGCTTCTTGAACAGATTCGATTCTTTCACGAGATCATCTTGGCCGTCCAGATCTACGCTCGTCATGCACAGATCAAGTCCTCATAAATTTGTTTACTAATTCGCGAATAGCCTGGTCTGTAGGGCCTGTTTTACGAAACCTCTCAAACTTTTCTCGAATTTCATTGCACTTCATGCCTTTTATCCTGCATGTTACTACATAAACCCGTTCTTGCACATTTCATCATCAATGATATGGGTGAAAATAAAATAATAAAATTAACAAAAAATCGTGTGAAGCAATTGAAATATTATAAATACATGAATTTTGTATAACAATGCACATACCATTATGCCAATATAACAATTGTTTAAAATCCCCCGATTTCACCAAAATAGATGGTTACTTTAGAAATACCGTGTATAATGTCAGTTGGCATAAATAATAGTGAACCAAGAACTGTTCTTCGTGGCTGTGAGCTACGGATTACCGACTCCTAAGAAGATATTTCTTGAACTATAACCACTTGCTTACGTTCCCTCAAAGTTGTACTGTATATTCATTTTAATGTCCTTCAGTTTATGAGCTTTTATTTTGTGGTGACACTTATCAAATGCTTTGACAAAATCTGTGTATCTTAGTTTGCGTTGTTTTCAAAAGCATCAATCAGTTGTGAGTGATATGATCTGCCAATCATGCTGGTTCTCTGAATTTTTCTCTCACGACACCTTCGAACAGTTTGGTCATGTGTGACCTACCGAAGACAGGTCTGTATTTCTTTGCTAATGATCTATCACTCTTGAAAATTGGAACAATACTTGCTCTCTTCAATAATAGTACATAAAATATTAAAAAAATGTTGAATAAGAACAAAATACAAAATAATATTGTAAATAAGAAGAGATTGTAAACTAATCGACAGGGAAGTATTCCTTGCGGAGAACATCAGGCAGGAGTCTGCGAGTACTGGAACTGTTTCTCGTGTCACGGTCCTCCTTAGCCATAGATGTAGGGGCCCGATTTTGTCCGGGACAAGCAAGTCTTGCTCGAAAAAAAAAAAAGCGAAGCCGAAAATCGATTTTTAAGTCATTTTTTTTATTAAACACTATTTGTACACAACTGTACGAAGGCTGAGCACCAAACAAGTTACAACAATAGAGTAAGTTGTAACAGGTTATATCAAATGGGGTACTTAAATACTGCCGTTTTGCGATAGGTTTTCCTTTCTATGATCAAATATTGTATGGTTCAGGATCTGAAGACACATTTCGGGCGAAGAGATAATATCCTATAGAAAAATCATAAAAAGTTTCGGGTGAAATCGTGGTAAAGGAAAATATATATACTGCTTTTCCCAAAATTTTTGGTGTAAATTGTCCGAAAAAATTCACCCTTTCCCCTGCCTCCTACGCCCATGTACTTAACTGATCTTTTTCTGTCTAAGCTACCCTGTGAGCAGTCTAGCATGCTCTCAAACACACACTTCTCTCTCAATCCCTCGCTACACATAACATGCATCCTACACACCCGACAATCTTTTAAAAAAAATTTAAAAAGTGGCATAGGTTCTAAGAGCCATAGAGACCTTGATTTCGGCTCTTCCCTCCGCTTTCTGTGTGGGGTTGGTACGGACATTCTCCCTTGGCCTTCTTCCTGTATAACAAAAAAACAAAACATTATTTGCTTTTTAAAGTGAAGTTAATTTTGCTAAATTTACTAATCATTGCTTTGTTCAAACTTTGAAAGAAATCTTGTCTTTTATTATTAAGGCTGAATTAATCAGGGAAATGGTACAGTATATTAAAACCACTGAGAGTAACATCGACACCGCTACAAATAACTTACAAACATACATAAACAGTATACAAGACTGGCTCTCACACAATAGACAAAGTAGCGCCCACAAAATCAACCATCACCTTGCTTACAAGCAACACAAAAGAACACCAGATAACTCCACAGCTTACACTAAACAGCGCCAACATTCCACACACTCGCAGGACCAAAATACTTGGGGTCACATACAACACATCATTATCTTTTGCAAACCACATTCAGGACATTAAAAACAAATGTACTCAAGACTTAATACGCTTAGGGTACTAACAGGCACAAACTTTGGACACCAGCAGGAAACAACAACCACTCATATACAAACAATATATTCGCTGTTATGGATTATGCTAGCCCATGCTGGGCACCCATTATCTCAAAGACACGCATAAACACCTTACAGACAATACAAAATAACCACTTTGTATCATTACAGGATGTACTCAAACAACACCAATAGAACACCTGCACACACAAACAAAAACACTGAAAGTTAGGGAACGTTTAGACATGAGGGGAACACAATTCATGGCAGCAGCGACAACTAACCCACAACACCCTTGCCATTACATGTACAATCATGCACCGACACCTCGCACCATTAAGGTAACGCCAGAGAGACATTATAACCAAATACTCCATTCCATATCACGCCCCACAGACATCACACACGTAACAAAGCACTGACACGACTCGGTCCGAATGCGGTCCTAGGCGCGAAGCCGCCACTCATTAACAGGTCAGAGATCAGCCTGAGCAGATCGGATCGAGTTAACTTAGCACGATTCCGATATGGACATCACCCTAACTTAGACATATAAACACAGACTAGACAACTCTAGAGACGGCACCTGCCACCTGTGCCAGGACCCACCACAAACAATTGAACACATTATGACAGACTGTACCACCCTAGCACAACATAGAACACAACATCACTAGTGCGCTGAACCTCTGGTCCACTTCGGAGAGGGTGATCGGTTACCTGCGTGCCACCGGCTTGCTCGATCAGGGTGGGAGGATCGGCTAAACAACAATAACAACACAGAGTTTAGATTTAATGAGAAGTAGAAGTTTTGAACCTCCACGATGACCGTCTTCAGGTAAAAATGTTTATATACTTTCAATTGATTGGAGCCTTTTCTCACCCCATCAACGGAGAATTTCACAGACAATCCTATTAACCTATCTAACCTAACCAAACTTGAAGGGGGCCTGCCTTAATCTAACATAACTTAAATGAAAGTAAGTATTATATGAAAGAGTTTATTAATATTTACAGTACATGTTTCGGTACATCATGTATCATCTTTCAGCTGTACAATGGAAATACTGAAGACGAGTGAAGTCCTTTTGATAAGTTGAAATTTGGAAGAGTCAATTAAAGCAGACTCAACTATTAATCTTTTGGTGTAATTATTTGGATTAAAAACCGTTTTACTTTCCGGTTAACCTACTGGTGCCGAGAGGTCTTTCCCGAGACTAAATAAAATCGTTTGGCGTTAACCAGAACAAAATCAGTAAAGTGACACTCGGCATTAATGGATTAACTGAATAATTAGTATGTTGAACATGTTTAAAAACTGCACCAGATTCGCTAACAAACCTGACGTCTTTCTCGAGCTTTTTCAATCGCTTTTTCAAACTTCTACCTGTTTGTCCGATAGGGTTTTTATCACAGTTATTACGAGAGATTTTGTATACTCCTCCGGATTTATCATTCATATCAGTTTCGTTTTTATTATTTGGCTGCTGTCTGTCGGAAATTGAGGGGTATTTTATAATTAGTATTTCTGAGAAGTTTCTTAACATTCTCTAAGTGTAGTACTGAAACTTGTACTTTTAATATTAATGGATTATTCTCTCGGATGTGTCTACTTTTATTTAGTTATTAAAAACGTGGGATCACGTGAAGCTCAGGGCCCCTAGCCTCCTTTAGTTAGCCTTATAAGGCTAATGGAAATATCACGACCTAACCTAACCAATCGTTAGGTCAACTGTACGCCCTTGACGATTGGTTAGGTTAGGTCGTGATCAGTGCCGTAACAAGGGCGAGGCGAGTGAGGCGCAGAAAGTTGAGGGGCGCAGAAAAACTATATAAAATATGTATCTACTATCCCAAGCACGCCATGCCATGCCATTAGGAAAAGGGCGCATTTCTATTAATTTTCAGTACTTTTCAGTACTTTATTTTCTGTTTTCCATCCATATTATTCGATGAGCGCTTTTCCAAACCGAATATTGCAAATCAGAAAACAGGATTTAATGATTGGAAAAATTTAAACCGTAATTTAGAACATGAAAATTCAACTAATCATCGTGAAAATTTCTGTAACTGGAAATCCCTACAAAAAAGACAATTGCGCGGACAATGTATCGATGATGCACTACCGAAAGCTATTGAAACTGATAAACAAAAATGGAGACATATTCTGAAAATAGTTCTTCATGCTGTGATGTTTTGTGCCAAAAACAATTTACCACTTAGAGGATCGTGTAGTGTTATAGGAATAGGGGGGTGCAATTTTATGATCTCGCCTCGGGCGCAAAATTAGCTAGTTACGGGTCGTGATATTTTCGTTAGTTAGCTTTATAAAGCTAACTAAAGAAGGCTGGGGGCCCTGTTCTTCAGGTGATACAAAAAGTGTTTATTAAAGAAAGAATTTGCGATAAAATAATTTAGTGAAAAAAATTAAATAAAAAATAATTTGTTCTCGAGTACCTTTTTTTTAAAGAAAAGATTCCAAAATCTGAGATACATTAATTATACCCCCCCCCCCCCCCCCGATCACCTGAAGATCAGGGCTCTCAGTCTTCTTTAGTTAGCTTTATAAGGCTAACTAACGAAAATATCACGACCTAACCAATCGTCAAGGGCGTACAGTTGACCTAACGATTGGTTAGGTTAGGTCGTGATATTTTCGTTAGTTAGCCTTATAAGGCTAACTAAAGAAGGCTTGGGGGCCCTGATCTTCAGGTGATTTCCCCCCTTACCCCACCCCCCTCGGAGAAAAACGTCGTCTTTATTTTTAAATTAATTTGCAGAGTCGCTATATATTGCAAAATCTTTTCGAAAATTTAAAAACTGAAATAGTGAGTTAAGAAATTTTTTTACGTTGATGACGACATCGTAAAAGCTTTCAGATCTTTTGGTTGTGAGATTCGACGATTGGTCGGTTCACAAAAACCAATAACGAAATACTTATAGGAACAAATTAAAACACACACGGGTGTGTGTTTCTTCAGTTAGCGATGATGCAAGCTGCATCAAATCAACACCATTCAAACGCAGAGGTGATCAAAATGATGAATAGAAACTGAAAAATAAGCGCTGGAAGACATAAGAGACAGGAAGAAAAGTAATACTCAGGAGTAACTTTTCCTACAGCTAACGCAAATCTACCTTCATTACGTAAGAGGGTTTAAATATAAGCGAAATGGGATTACCTGAAGATCAGGGGCCCCATGTATTCTTGTTTTTTGCTTTACAGTACCAAATATAATAATAAATTAAATTGAATGCCCGGTTAGGCCAACTGTCCGCCCTTGACGATTGGTTAGGTTAAGTCGTGATATTTTCGTTAGTGTTAACGAAGATATTTGGTAATTGAGGCTGGGGGCCCTGATCTTCAGGTGATCCGCGAAATGTTGTTTCAAAACTTACTCATAACTAAAATTATTAAAATAATTTTAAGTATATTTCGTTCATAAACTACGCTCTAATTTAATTTTGCGTATATATATATATATATATATATATATATATATATATAAAGTAAATTGGGAAAACGTAAATAAAGATTTAAAGGAGGTAAACTGGGAATTGCTACTACACGAGAAGACTCCACAAGAAATATTATGTATAATAGAGACGGAAACCAAGCAAGCTCGAGAGGAAAATCAGGACTCTATTCAGGCAACGAAGACAAACCGTAAAACAACTCCACAGATGCAGAACTGATGCAAAGAGACTCAAACTAGAGAGAAAACTTGGCGAAATAGAAATGGACCTAAAGCAAATATTCACACATAAGACAAACGAGGATGAAAACAAGGTAGCAGAAGACATAAAAAATAACCCAAAATACTTCTACACATTTGCGAAAAGGAAAATGCAGTGTAAGGAGAGTATTGGACCGTTGATAGACGGGGAGGCCGAATACGCAAATGACCCGAAAAAAATAAGTGAACTGCTTAGGGAACAATTTAAATCTGTGTTTAACACCCCTAAGTCCGAGATGGAAATGGAAAACCCATACGAGTTTTTCGACATTGATACAGATCAACCAAGAACAAATCCCGGCACAAACCTATTAATGGACTTCGAGTTTACGGAAGGAGATGTAATTACGGCCTTATCACAGATGCGAGACAATTCAGCGCCACATTTCTGAAGAAATGCAAAGAGAGTATTGCAAAACCGCTATACTTACTATGGAGGAAATCACTCGACACCGGACAAATTCCACTCCCCTTAAAGAACGCGAACATTGTCCTCCTATTTAAAGGTGGTAAATGAGCAATGCCCAAAAATTATCGGCCAGTGGCTCTCACCTCACACCTTATAAAGTGTTTCGAACGCATAATTAGAGGCAAAACTACCTACTACCTACAAGAAAAAGACTTATACATCCCAAATCAACATGGCTTCAGGGCGGGTAGATCATGCCTGTCACAGCTGCTAAACCACCAGGAGAAAGTATTAGGAACATTGTGTCGAGGACAAAACATTGATGTAATATATACTGACTGCAAAAGCCTTCAATAAATCTGACCATGGAATCATAGCACACAAACTTAAGGATACAGGAATTACTGGAAAGCTGGGAAAGTGGATATTTAATTTCTTGACGCAAAGAACGCAAAGAGTGGTGGTAAACGGAGTGTGTGTATAATATATATATATATGAGAGAGAGAGAGAGATTTACAAATTAGTTGAGAGTATCGTGTCACATACTTTTTAAATATTAATTTAAAGTTTTAAGTTAACATCAAATTAACTTATTTTGTGTCAATTCATATCAATATACTGTAGCCACAATATCAAGTGTTTTAGTTGGAACGAGCCGGAATACATTACCGGCCTTAGGAAAGCATAGCAGTGATAAACAATTGTTAAAAATAGTACAGTATTTGTATAATTTCATCCGTAACATCAGTATTCATTTACAGTTTATTTAATTTATGGAATTATGCTGTGCAAGTGATTAAGAAAGTAATGTAACTGTACACAATTATAAGTGTGAAATCGTCTGAATGATGTTTTCATCTATTTTTTCTAGGCCTGTGTGTATGTAGGCAAATTAAATTGTTTTCCAAGGTCAGCAGAGACAATGCTCAGTAACTAAATTTCAAGTTGTCCTGACCTTGTTCATCGATCTATTTCATGTTTTTGGTTGTTTTTGTTTTTGTCCTTCAACCACGAAGGGTCGTTGAGACGTATCCTGTTTCTTAATAGAATTTTGAACTGTAACTTCATAAAATTTCTTATTAAAGTTTACATGGTCGTACATTTATTTTCATACCCACGAATTTGAATGTAAACAATTTTTTTTAACCTCACAACTGCAAAACTAGAATCGACGTTTATGAAATCATCATACGAAATCAGAGAAATGCTTGAACATATCGCATTTCTAGAACTACTGTTGGATTACCACATTCTTATATAAGTCAGTTATTATTAAAAGCTTACTGATTATTAATGTGTGTGTATATATATATATATATATATAAAAGTAAAATAGCAATGTGAGAGAGAGAGAGAGAGAGAGAGATTTACTCTCTCTCTCTCTCTCTCTCTCTCTCTGGTTAAATTGGTTAATTTTCGCAAGAAAACAATTATGCATTATCATTCCCTATTATACACGGGAATTCTTAAATTGTAGGTGTGACCAGTTGTAGGTGCCCTCTGGACCAGTGCTCCTTTATTTAGGTAATTCCTATGCGGAGGACATAATATAAATTACTATATGATAAATCTTGTTTCAGTTCTTCTATGACACATCCATATTTTTAATACTTTCTTTCCTTTAAGGAGAAAACAGTTTCGCCCAAAAGTGTTGCAAATCCATAGCTCACTCCAGGAATTATCATTTCAATAAAAAACGGAGATAAATTATTCAAATTACAATTACAAAGCAAAATTCCTAAAGTACAATATACTCACTATAGAAACATATTAACTAAAATAATCAAAATTACAAAATATAACTATTATAATAAATTTTCCAAACATAAAGGAGACATGAAAAACACCTGGACAACCACAAACAGTCTTCTCGGAAACCAAAATTAAGAAAAATTCAATAGAGAAACTAAATGTTGGTAATAAAGAAATTACTGATAATTATCTGTGTTCAGCAAAGTCTTTCAAAAAAATTTAAAAAGTAGAATGCAGCGATATTTAGAATCCTACAATTTATTATCTCCAAGTCAATATGGTTTCGGTAATAATAAAACAACGGAAATAGCTATTTTAAATCTTATGGAAAATGCAGCTGGTAGCTAAAGAGAACAAAGAAAAATGGTAGGCTCAGTCTTGGGTCCACTGTTATTTTTCATATATATAAATGACCTTCCGCGTTCATCTGATATACTTAACTTCATAATGTTTGCAGATGATACAATTGTCTTTTTCTTGCAAAGATTAATTCAGCTAAGAATATATGTAAATCAGAATTTATCAATGTAATGAAATGGTTGACCACCAATAAACACTTCCTAAATACCAGTAAAACAAATTTCATGATCTTACTAATAAACGAAGTGTGTATCTTGATAAACTAAATGTTGATGAAATCGCTGAAAAGGAGTGTACTGTAACAAAATTTTTTCGTGTAATGTTAGATAAGAATTTGCAATGGAGTGATCATGTAAATTATATCGTGAAAAAGATTTCAAGGAGCGTTGCTATAATGTTTAAACTTAGAAATGCAGTAAACCCCGTCCAACGCGGGGGTTAGGTTCCTCGAGAACGGCGCGTTAGGTAAATCTGCGTTGGACAAACGCAATACCTTATGGGATAAAGGGGATACGTGAACATGACCGCGTAAAGTCTCCCATTAATACTTAGATATGTAGATTTTTTATTCACACAAATGAATTTCCCTACCTATATTGTATATGAAATAAGGACATAATAAAATTATAAACATAATGATATGTACATATGATAAATAAAAATATATTAAATGAAAATAGCACGCATCTTTTCTTCCCTCTTTCGGATGGTGCGTATGGTAGACTCCTCACGTGATACTCGCGGCCAAGTGATGTTATGCTCATACCACCACGCAACTTATCTAGAATCTTTATTTTTTCGACTAATGTCATAACCTTACGACTTTTCTTCTCTTCACTATCACTTGCAGATACTTTACGTTTTTGTGCCATACTGGCACTGCTGTCTAAGGGTAATAGCAAAACAACGGCAAAGTACGACAAAAACAATCCAACACAACTTCACTGAATTTAACGCGGTAGCGGGACTGAGACAAAGGGTGATGCGAGGGGTGACGCGAGAGGAAGGGAAATGCGGGAGTGTTAGAGAGTGTAGAAGAAAACATTAGAGCGAACATTGACACACGTACAGTACTACTGTGTTAGAGCGTGGTTGGCGGATCGTGTATAATCAAATTTTCCGCTTTTGGCAAATAATTGTTTGCATTTATTTTTCCGTGTATAACAAATTAGCAGTGGCGACTCGTGGTATAAATGTATGAGGGTGCGATTTCATAAAATTTATAATTTTTAGAATTCTAGTACATAAACAATCACATGGTGCTTCCGTACGGTACTTATATGTCAAAAGAAGCCATAAATTTGTATTAAAAAAATATTTTAATAAAATATAAAAATAATTGTTGAATAAATTTGACTATAATAAATTTGACTATAATAATGTACTACTGTACGACAACACGGACTCACAATAGGCTTGTGCGAATCCAACTGCCGCTCACAAGAGTACTATACTTGTATTAACATATGCGGCTATGCCAGACGTACAATTCTAGTTAATTACAAATAAGTAATACTTTTAATAAAATACATATAAATGGCTTATATCATTATTACTGAAGTAACTATTAGTAAAAATAAAGTTATTATAAAAAAAATTCGCGATTGTACTTATATTTTCATTACAACAGTAAAATATAATTATATTTACTTGAGCGAAAAATCTATCGCTCCATTTGGCTGCAATATTATTTTGTCGCTGTTTGAAGCTATGCTATAAGTTTAGAATATTATGTACTGTATGAAGGCTTACTCAAAATGCCTCATGAATCATGATATGCCACATGAATTTTAAAATATATTTCAAGAATATTTATTTTAATCTTATCTTAAAATTAATATATTTTTATCTGTTAAATTAATATTTATCGTTTCAAGCAAGGGGGAGCGACCGCTCCATCGCTCCTATACGCCAGTCGCCACTGATTTTTTATCTGTTAAATTAATATTTATCGTTTCAAGCAAGGGGAGCGACCGCTCCATCGCTCCTATACGCCAGTCGCCACTGAATCTTGATTAATCATGGAATACTAATAAAAATCTGGAATTAAAGTACATTACTATTACTTATTAATTTCTCATGTTATTGTTAATCTCTCATGTCTAATATTGATTTCTATGTATAGTATTGGTATTATACCTTCAGTAATGACTTTGTACTTGTTTTCAGAGCTGGGCAGTATTTAAATACATTTGTATTTAAATACGTATTTAAATACATTTGTGTATTTAGAACTGTATTCATAAATACATTGTTTTTCATGTATTTAAATATAGTATTTAAATACTTTAATGAGTATTTAAATACAATGTATTTAAATACTCAAAATATAAAAATGTAAATACTTTTACTGGTTTAATACACGTTCTGTACTACCACAGTACAACGCGTCGACAGTGTAGTACAGCATGGTTCATGTTTCAACGTGTCAGTTCAATCAGTTGTGTGCCACGCTTAGTCGAAAGCGATTGATTTCTTTATCGTGTGCGTGTCATGGCTTAGTGAATTAGTGAATGCATATGTTAAAATTTGTATGTATTTAAAATGTATTTACAAATGTATTTAAATACAATTGATGTATTTTGTATTTAGTATCTAAATACATTCGTAAAATGTATTTAGTATTTAGTATTTAAATACATTTCTCCCATGTATTTAGTATTTAGTATTTAAATACATTCAATGTATTTATTGCCCAGCTCTGCTTGTTTTATATCTGTAATTATAACTTAAGATTAATATATACTCTAATTAACAAATCTTACTCATGGTTTATATATTATTAATAATAATTATATGTTTTACTTTTAATTAAGTGCCAAGTAAAGCCTAAAGCTTAAGGGTCAAATTAAATAAAATAAATGGTCCTTTTTCACAATTATTTATGTTAAAACAAACAAAAATTGTATCTATTTATCAATAAAGGTAATTTAATTCAATTTAAAAAAACCTTCGGTGCGGTGGCTTTAGCAGGCTACGGAGAAATGATGCAACAACGGCCCCTAATTCTTGTACATAATAAATAAATAAAAAAATACTTTAAAAAATGCATGGTGTAGATTAGATTAAGTAATTTAGCATCCATGTTATCCTAATGCGTAACTGAGTACACGAGATAAGTGTATGCATGGTGTGAATGAACTCTGAAGCTATTCTTTTCATTATACTTTTTCCTACTTTTCTATATATCTTCTTTCACCACTATTTTCTGTCAGCAGCGGCTGGCGGAGGAGGAAGAGAGCCTTGTCTGTTCTATACTTTATATTACTACTATACCTCTGCTTTACACATCCATAAGTGTAAGCATGGTATAAGTTTTCAGTATTCTTTTTTTTCCATTTTCTCTTTCCTTCTTGGGCTAGCCTAGAATAGATCTTAGGGTCTTTGTTCGCTTGTAACTCTGCAACGTTGTAATTCAACGCGTGTATAATTATAAATAATTCGTTTTCTATATGTCTGTGCATATCTTGCATTGTGTGTCATTTATCGAACTAACAATCATTATTGTATTATTGTACAGTTTAATGTAATTTGTAATTTATTATTGTATCTGACACTGTGTATTCATTGTGACAGTTAATTCATAATATAACAAGCCATTTGTAACTTTGATTTATAACCATTGCATTTTGTATTCTATGTACCAATTGTACCATACTGTATTAATCATTGCAATATTAAGTTTGTTAATTAAAGGAAAAAGCTGTGCAGTCTCTCCTTTTTCCTTGTTGGTTGATAAATCACTGGTAACCCCAAATATTAATTAACTGTTTAATTACATCGAATTACATCGACAATCAATTTAAATATTAATCACCGCAGCCTCTCTTCATAATGGTAGCCTACGCAATTAAGCTCTAGAAAACTTCCCTCAATTAGTAACCTATACAAATGGTGCCTATAATTTGGGCACTATAGTATATGCTCTCCAGAAAGATATCCATCCTTGAGATGTTTTTCAAATAACAAACAAACTTTATTTCAGACTCAACAGGTACAAACATTATACAAGAGGACCATAGAAGATTAATTAAGAGATAGTTGTCTGGAGCACTGACTAAGTAGGCCAGTGAATCACTGTGCATAATGAACATACAATTGCCTACGCCATTACGCCAATGCTTCCAGATTTGAGATTTATTAAATATATCGGAGACCAGTCCACTAACCATGGCTTCTATTATCTTATTGACTGACTCACCAAGCCTAGTTAGTGTAGTTAGGCACCTTATTGACTACAAATAGCATACTGACACTAGAAGGAGCACCATTTATAAATCTTGGAGTTCTTAATAAACTCCTAAAACTATTATTATATGCAACATATAATTTTCTCAAATTATACATCCTGTAGTTCCACCACAAATGAGCTGTATACATTGGAATACAAAAAGTTTTGAACAAAATCAACTTAACATCTAATGTATACTGTACATGAAATTTTCTAACCAAAGTATTTCCCTGAGCATATAATTGTCTACATTGCCTTAGAATATCACAGTCATCTGAAAGACTATAGCTATCAATTAGTATGTGGCCAAGATACTTAGTCTGGGTTACTTCTGACAGCACCATACCATTCAATTGAAATTCAGGAAATTTTATGTACTCGTAGGCCTTGGTCCTCATAATCATAACATGACTTTTATCAGGATTATATTTTATGTCGTTATCCTTCCTATACCTTTCACACACCTTTCAGATGATTAATAATCATTGTACTCGGCAGTCTATTTTACAGGTGTTCAGCACAACAGATAGATTATCCATATAAACATTGAAAAAGTAAGGGGATAATATCCCTCCCTGCCTGACATCATTGGTTATAGAGAATGGCTCTGAATTAACCCCACCCCATTTTACAATCATTGTCTGGTAATTATACCAAAATATTAATATACAGACCAAGTAACTAGGTACATTACGATTTACAAGTTTCATGAATAATTTGTCATGATTAACACGATCAAATGCCTTAGAGGCATCTAGGAAACACAAAAATACATTAGCATAAAATAAAATCTACAGAATTCTATTATTGTCCGTTACGATATTTCTTTATCAGTTATTTTATTCAGTTACCAATTTTTTATCGAAAATACAAAGAAAATATAAACATATTTTCAGAAAAAAAATCCCTCATACCTAAAATTTCTAAAAAACATAAAAAGGGACAGAACATAACACCAATTTGTAATTTTCTCTGCCTTTAAAATTCAAGGCGAAATTTTTTTTGAAACTGAACCTAATAAACCTAATAAACCTAATAACCTAAATAAAAGTTCCGTGCGTCTGTCTCTCTTCACACGAAGGTCAAGCTGGTGGCCATTATGTCCAGTACATATATAGCTTTCCAGTAACTAAGGGAACTTGTGCTATGATCCAACCATAATCTACTTTCACCCAGGCATAGTTATACAAAAGAAGACGCATGTTTTAAGTTCGAGGAACGAAAACATTGAAATTTTTTCAAACACAAACTGAAACTTAAAAACTAAAGAAGAGAAATATTTAGTACTATTAATTAATAATAATAATAAAGTTCTTTGGACCCCCTTCGTAACAGTAACAGTCGTGGGACGAACGTACAGTTTTACGGGGGACCCGAACTATCTAAGGGTGGTTACATCATCTAAATGCAGAGGAGGGTCCCACATCCAACTACTCACTAAACCCAATGTTGCTTACCCTTACTGATCTAACCGGAAGTGGTGTTGCGGAGTAACCACAACATTGTCCATCTTACTGTATTGTATATACATGTACAAACTTTGTATACTTTACATCTTTGCTCGCAAACGTTTCGAAGACAGTTCTTTCTCACCCGTGAATGGGGTTGGTTTGATGGAGGAGAGAAATGCTGTATTCGGCTCTCCTATGCCATTATCGCACCGTTTTGAGCCAGATGTCTTGTATCATTATAAACGAGCTTTATAGTTTTACGGTACTTACTGAAAAAACCTTCACCTGTAGTGCCACAAATTAGTATTTTCAACTGCAGAAGCTATTTCTTGCCTAATTTTGAATGCGTGGATTTATGCGTTGCGCATGTTAATTCTTTCTTTCCTGCAATTACTTTCTGCTTGACGAGTCGCAAATGAAGGAATTTTAGGGTCATTAAAGTACATATTTTAGCTAGTTTACGTGTGTTAACATTCCCTCTCCCTTTTTCCAGCGAGGACATACTGCCCATAAAGCCTACAATAATGTACGTTAGTCTAAATCTTTGAGTTATTTCATCGTGACTGTAAAATGTGTCTGTAAATATTATTTTTAAAGAAAATTCTTTACTGATAAAATGAGCAGTATTACAATAATATTTTTTACATGGAACATACACAAATGTTAGAGTATTGATTTTTTATCCATTTTGGCGTTCGACTCTGATAACCCTATTTCTCCTTGTTCGCTGCATTCAATTTCTTTATACCTTGCATATTCGGAGTAATCACAGCATAGATGAAATTTTCTTCGAGAGCACCTAGTTATTTTGTCATAAAACTTCATTACTAAGATAAAAATGAACATGGATTTTTGACAGAAATCCACGTTGGTCTCGTATTAAGTTGTTTGTTCCTCGTTTCACGAGATGTAGTGTCACTGATTTTTAGCTTTTATTTTGCGTGTAACTTATTAAACCTTTCTAATGTGGAGGCAATTTTGGGTCCTTTAAGTACACCGTGTTTTCGGTAGCGAGAGATGTTCTTCAAAGCACATACTATAATTTGGAGTTCGGCTTTTTTCTTTTTCTTTTTTAATAAAGATTGCGTCCTGTGAACGAAGCCGAGTTGATGAGGGTGCTTTAATTGTTCTGATAGCTTTTTCTGTTACGTTCAGGTGTAAACTGAACGTCAGCTACTCTACCATCTTCAGTTTCTTCCTCAAAAGAGATTTGCCGTCGATTATTATCTCTTTGAAGACAGAGAACATCGAAAACTCTTCCATTTTATCGACAAGTTATTGTTAGGTTAGATTAAGTTAGGTTATGTAGGCTAAGATAGGTTAGGTTAAATTAGGTTAGGTTGTTAGTTTTTGAATGTCGATGTTTTGGTCTTGTCGACGAAATGGGGTATAGATGCGTAGTTTGTAAGCTTTTCTCAGAGGTTTTATTCTCTCTCTCTCTCTCTCTCTCTCTCTCTCTCTCTCTCTCTCTCTCTCTCTCTCAACCTTTGACAACTTATTACTTTAATATGGAACTAAAAACCGAAAATAGAAGCACATACATCCGTAGGTGGAAACGCCTTGCGGTGGAAGGCATCAATGAACACCAATATTAATTTAGTGGAACCAGTCATTTGTCAAAATTCTCTTCCTAATTCTGCAATCTTTTGGTCGTGCCACTGAATGTGGCGACCAAAATGATTATAAAGACTCTTAAAATTTCAGTACCAACAGTGATATCTCAAATATTCAACATTAAGAGTCTCTTTAAAGAATCTCTCCCTGTATTGAGTGCGTAAAAAACATTTGTAAATGACAGTATTTTCATCTGATTTATGTTATAAATGTCTGTATTAAGTTAGCTGTAATTACGAATTCGTTAAGTGGTAAGTGTTGTTGCTGTTGTTGTCAGTTTCTCAGTTGTCAAATTTGCTGCCAATCTCATTATGATTTGTAGTTATTACAATACTTTATAATTTATATGATATATATATATATAATATATATATTATATATATATATAAAATTTATATATTTAGGTATGATATTTGATTATACTTGGTTACACTTGGTTATAACGAGTAATGATATATATATTAACATTTTTGTATGATCTGATCTTTCTTTTATGTCTTTGTACTTTCTGATTTTAATTTTCATGTATGTATAAGTATTCGCCTCAGTGATGTAATGGTTAGCATCGTTGACTACGAATCCACCAGCCTGGGTTCGATTCCGGCGATAGCAGGCGGCAGTCAGCTCACCCCTCTGTTCATCATTCCATAAAAAAAATGGTTGGCATATAAATGGCTACCTTGGGTAGCTTAGTGATTAGGACATTGGGTTGCTGATCGGGATTACATGAGATCGAATCCGGGCGAGGACTTTGTAATTTCTGATCACCCACTACCGGGAGGGTCGTGGCTCGGATTCCACATTAAGCTTTAGTAGGTCTGAGGTGGAGCAACAAGCTTGACCTTGTCAGAATGAACAATTCGGGCGGAAGTGAAACAAAGGTTACTGGGCTCAACAGAATTAAAAATAGGAATGTGTTCTAATCCTATAAAATTTTATACCAATTTATAGTGAAAAATGAATTTATTTTAATTTGAAAAGAAAATATATTTTCATTTTTTAATTTATTCAAAATGTAATTTGGAATATGTTTTGGAAGTAAATTAGTGACATCTGTAACCTTCAAGTGTGCGTGAGAGAGAGATAATATTACACTTCGAGTCCATGATCTTTATATATATATATAGTATATACCTTTCAACCTTTCACATGTTCCGTGCGATGATTCCTCATTTCACGAAGGTCAAGCGTATCGCCCCTTCTCTCGAGTTGGCCTGGTGAAGTAGTGAGTTGGTTTCTTGTACTCTCCACCTCACATAGGCAGGTACGCCCGGCTCATCAGGATTGTTCTGAGCCAGGCGTCTAATCTTCTTTTGAAGATGTCCACTGCAACACCACTCGAGTTCTTAGGTCTTTGGGCAGTTGATTAAACAGTTTTGGTCTTCTCACAATAAAACCATTTCCTTTCAGGGTTAAGGATGTTCCCTGTCTCGCTTTTAATTTGGGAACACGACACAGTCTTCTTTTTCTACTTTCCACTGTTGTTTAGAGAGTTATAGGGTTCACAGTAAGATTAGAGACTAATTTCTCCATTATTTTCCAAGTGTAAATAATGGTGTATCTCTCTCTCTGCTCCTTTCCAGTGAATATAGGTTTAGTTCGCGTAACCTTTCCCGGTAATTTTATTCTTTGCACCCCTTGATCTTGGCTATGAACCTTCTCTGAATCCCTTCTAGCTGTCTAATGTCTTCTTTTTTCTATGGGCATGTTAGGACCCAGCAGTATTCCAATTTGGGCATGATCAGTGTTATCAGTAGATCAATCATTATATTCCTATCCCTTCGTTTAAAGGTTCTCAGTATCTGCCCAGTTATTCTCTTTGCTCTGTTTACTGATATCTTATTTTGTTTCAAATTTTGCATCATCAGTCATTACAACCCCTAAATCTTTTGCTTTAGAATTTCTCTGAATTTCCTGTCCATCTGAGGAATAATATTCCATGGATTTTAGGTCTTCTCTTTTTCCATACCGTAACAGCTGAAATTTCTCAGTGTTAAACTTCATATTGTTGTCTTCCGTCCACTTGTAGATTCTGTTCATGTTTGTTTGTAGAGATCCTATATCTTCTGGGTTTCTTATTTTTCTACCGAGCTGTCTCTGGTAAAGTCCTCATCTCTGTCAGTTTGCATGATTATGAAGAGTAGTGGAGCTAATACTGTTCCTTGTGGTGCTGAGCTGGGGACCTCTGATTCTGATGAAGATACTCTTTGTACTGTAACGACTTGCTGCCGCTCACTAAGGAAATTATATATCCATTTTCCTACTTTTCCTGTTATTCCCATATATTTCAGTTTATGTATTATGATTCCATGGTCACACTTGTCGAACGCTTTGGCAAAGTCTGTGTATATTACATCATAGTTTTCATTACTTTCAGGTGCATCAATAACGTTGTTGTAGTGTTCCATATATATATATATATAATACAGTAAACCCTCGTCCAACGCGGGGGTTAGGTTCCTCGAGAACGGCTCGTTAGGTAAATCCGCGTTGGACAAACTTAATACCTCATGGGATAAATGGCCCCGGAATAAAATGGGGATACGTGAACGCGACCGCGTAAAGTCTCCCATTAATATTTAGATACGTAGATTTTTTATTCACACATAAATGAATTTCCCTACCTATATTGTATATGAAATAAGAACATAATAAAATCATAAACATAATGATATTTATATATGATAAGTAAAAATATATTAAATGAAAATAGCACGCATCTTTTCTTCACTCTTTCGGATGGTGGGTATGGTAGACTCATTCACGTGATAGAAAGGGTGATGCGAGGGGTGACGTGAGAGGGAGGGAGATGCGGGAGTGTTGGAAAGTGTAGGAGAAAACACTAGAGCGCGCATTGGCACGCGTACAGTACTACTGTATTAGAGCTGTTTGGCGGACCGTGTATAATCAAATTTTCCGCTTTCGGCAAATAATTGTTCACATTTATTTTTCCGTGTATCCATATACAGGGTGTCCCAAAAAAAAACTATATACTCTTTATAGCATCATCATATTTTATAATTAAAAAAAAAACCAAACAATATATTGTTATAGCAATTGCCAATGAGAGGTAAATTAGTAATCTAAGTGATCAAAATGTTATAGCGAGTTGTTTGCATATAAAATTTAATTAACTACGTCAAGTGCTCAAAATGTTCTCCGGCGGTTCGCCTCATTTTTCATTATTTCGTTATCTCTCCTCCTCGTGTGCAGAAACGTTCCTTAATACTTATGTCGTTTCTATTCATATATATATATATATATATATGGGACTGGGTTTTTACAGCATTTAAAAAATAGCAAATATACATATACAGTCCACTTGCTATGTAAGTACATGAAGGTATTACCGTCCCATTTGTCCGAATGTATAATGAGCATGTGTGTATATATGTATGCGGATACATATTTATGGATATACGTACATACATATACCTGCATATATGTGTACGTCTGTATGTACCTACATGTGTGTATGTATAGACATATGTATGTATAAGCAAACAACCACAGGGAAAAAGGAAAGAGAAACACGAAATTCGAGGGCTTTCGTGATATATTCACATCTTCAAGGACAAGAAAGAATTTCTTTCTTGTCCTTTTGAAGATGTGAATATATCACGAAAGCGCTGGGATTTTGTGTTTCTTTTTTCTTTTTCCCTGTGGTTGTTTGCTTATTAATAAGATCACGTGTTATTCTGTGATTTTACTGCGTATGTATGTATGTATGTGTATATATATCTGTGTGTATGTGTGTGTGTGTGTGTGTGTGTATGATATGTACATATATGTCACGTGTACGTATGTACCGTATGCGTGTATGTATGGTTTCTGTAGCAAGTGATGTGTACCATCATAACTCGTATAAAAACAATAATAAACTGTAATATTGATATTATTATTGTTGTTGATGTTACTACTGTTTTATATTGACTATTCTACTACGCTACATATGCTTAGGAATGCATTAACTGTCGCACTACCATATGTACTGTATAGGCTATATATATATATATATATATATAAGTACATGACTGAACGGGGACCTTGGTGTAGTGGTTAGCATATCCGACCGGCAATTGGGTGGTCCCGGGTTCGATTCCTGGGAGGTGCCTCATTTTTCTTTTGCTCGTTCTCTCTCCTCATCTTGTGCGGATGCCCTTCTACACAAGCGTCGTTCTTTACATTAATTATATTGTGTGTTGTTTGCAGTTAATATATATAACTTATATGAAGTATGATCAAAAAGTTAGGTAGTCCCGCAAATAATGAACGCGTGTCACTAAGTGATGTCAGTGTGTATGGCTGATGACGTTACCTTGGCCACTTGCCAGATGCCAACAAACACCATTCAACTACGCGCCAGTGCGCCGTGTCATTGCTTTGTGTAAGGGCGTTTTTGTGGCGTCTGGCGATTTTGCAGAAAATGTCGAAATTTGAGCAACGTGCAAACATCAAATTTTGTTTTAAACTTGGTAAGACGGCTACAGAAACGCACAGAATGCTTGCAGCTGTCTACGGAGCTGAAGTTGTTACAAACAAGACTGTTTGCAAGTGGTTTGGAAGGTTTCGAGAAGGAAATGAGTCTTTGGAAGATGATGAAAGAAGTGGTCGTCCGTCCGTCTTGTTTGTAACAACTTCATCTCCGTAGACAGCTGCAAGCATTTCGTGCGTTTCTGTAGCCGTCTTACCAAGTTTAACTCACTGGGTAGACAATTGTGTAGCTGAAAAATAAACCATATTGAATCTCATATAACCACAGATAAAGGCAAATTTCTTTTTTATCCTATGTCATAATTCGTGAGCGAAAGGGTTAAAACAAAATTTGATGTTTGCACGTTGCTCAAATTTCGACATTTTCTGGAAAATCGTCAGACGCCACAAAAACGCCCTCACACAAAGCAATGACACGGCGCAATGGTGCGTAGTTGAATGGTGTTTGTTGGCATCTGGCAAGTGGCCAAGGTGACGTCATCAGCCATACACATTGACATCACCTAGTGACACGCGTTCATTAGTTGCGGGACTATTTACCGAACTTTTTGATCACACTTCGTATGTCTGTGTGTGTGTGTGTGCAGAGCTGGGCAGTATTTAAATACATTTGTATTTAAATACGTATTTAAATACATTTGTGTATTTAGAACTGTATTTATAAATACATTGTTTTTCATGTATTTAAATATAGTATTTAAATACTTTAATGAGTATTTAAATACAATGTATTTAAATACTCAAAATATAAAAATGTAAATACTTTTACTGGTTTAATAAACGTTCTGTACTAGCACAGTACGACGCGTCGACAGTGTAGTACAGCATGGTTCATGTTTCAACGTGTCAGTTCAATCAGTTGTGTGCCACTCTTAGTCGAAAGCGGTTGATTTCTTTATCGTGTGCGTGTCGTCATGGCTTCAACAAGCAAATCCGGTGAATCAAACAGTGATATATCTGCAGATAACAATTTAAAATGTATTTACAAATGTATTTAAATACAATTGATGTATTTTGTATTTAGTATCTAAATACATTCGTAAAATGTATTTAGTATTTAGTATTTAAATACATTTCTCCCATGTATTTAGTATTTAGTATTTAAATACATTCAATGTATTTATTGCCCAGCTCTGTGTGTGTGTGTGTGTTGATGTGTCCGGCAAATAGCCAACTTTTCTTTTTGTAACAAAGTTGTTGGTTATATTAAAGAAAGAAAACATCAGTAAATCTTTTAGAATTTGAATGAATGCAATTGGAAAAACGTTAATTTGTTTACCGGTAGGAAATTAAGAAACCCTATTTATAGTTTTCCAAGGAAACTTTTTTCCCAATGTTAGTTCGATGTTTGTGTGAAGTTTATTCCACAAATAAAAAAGCTACAATCAGCCGACTGAATGTTAAGTGTGAAAATTTGATGTTTGTACATTACACACACACACACACACCACCAAGGCCGTGGTGGGGTGGGTCGTGGCTTGGATTCCACATTAAACTATAATAGGTCTAAGGTGGAGTAACGAGCTTGACTTTCTTCAGAATGAATAATTCGGGCGGAAGTAAAACCAAGGTTACTGTGTTCTAATCCTATAAAATTCTATATAGTAAAAAATGCATTTATTATAGGCGTCTTCAAGAAAGTTATCTATTGAGTAATCAGTGTTGGGAGTAACGGCGTTACTTTTTTAGTAGGTGTAGTGGTAACGCCGTTACTTTCGAGATGTAATGGAAATCGTAATGGCACTACTTTTTAGATCGATTTCAATCGTTACTCGCTACTCGTTATTTTCAAACTGGTCATTTGACCAGTGTCATTTATTAGCTGCTAATTTTATGCCATTTTTAAAAAACTAGTGTTCCTGAAATCGAACAATACACTCCTAAAACATCTGCAAGCTTAGGTTTTTTGACAGGCCATTTTTTTTATTTGAGTCCATGGTTTGATTTTTTGTCATATATAATTTGGTATTATTAAAGCTTTTCTACTCTTTAGTCTTTTCTTAAAAGTAACGGTAGCGGTAATGGTAACCCATTACGTTTTCGTAGAAGTAACTGAAGCGGTAACGTCACTTTTTTATCATTGTAACGGTAGCGGTAACGCCGTTACTTATAGAAAGTAACGCGCACACCACTATGAGTAACAGCTATTAAAAAAGATATCGTTATTAGTATATTATAACTTACAATATTAAAATAATTTTTAACAGAACATTTATTTATTTTTCTTGTAGAGTTTGGCCCTAAAGCTTTAGGCTTTACTTTTGGATGATAGATCCATGTTTTGTTCAAATGTAAACAAGATCGAAGAAAATTTGCATCGATTCGTATTATATAGGTGTCACACGCCTTATCCATATGTATTAAATGTTTTTACAGATGAGGCTTACAAAAACTTAAAAGTGTAATAATAATATTAAGTCACCTTTGTTAGTATTCGCAAAAATTGTAAGCAATTTGATACATATAATAATCTGAAGCGGATCTGAACTAGCCTAGGCCAAAATCCTGATTCACATCAAAATAGGGCCTAGGCCAAAAGACTACATAAAAGATCTTGTTTAAATTGGACTCTTCGATATTGTGTTTAGGGCCTATTAGAATGTATTCGCAGGTGTTCGATAATCACAATACAAACATGCGCATGTATTTTCTAGAACCCCATCTGCCCTAAATCCTATACAGTGATTTTTTTTTTATGATCAAATACTTTTAGGTCTAATGTTGGTCTTTTAGGTCTAATGTTGGTTAATTTTAGTGATTTATGCCTACTTTATGGTCAGTTTTAGTCCGATTTTCGTAGGCTTACGTTAAGTTAGACCTAAATTTTATTCCATAAAATTTTTATTTAATTTCATTTTCATTCGAAGGTGTTGCCTGGAAATAGCTGTAAATTACAAATTAGGCTTGGCCTATGCTACATTCATTTTATTATTTACTTGGGGCCTAATTTATTATATATTATATTTTTAAAGACCTCAAACAAATGAAAGACATATGGTTCTAGCATCAAAAGTAATTTAGTTTTCTAAAGTAGACCAAATTCTGAATAGAGTTTTAGTCACAATTAGTTAGCATAAACTAACATTATTATTAAGCCAAGTTCGACTACGCCCCAGACTGCAAAATCTGTTTAAATTTTCCGAGAGAGTCGCGCGAGGATTTTTTTCATAACACTTTCACACCCGACACGTCGGGCAAAAATTTTAACTGAAATTATTCAAGTTTGACATGGAGGACAAAAGTTTAAACTAAAATTAAAGTTTTGACTGAAATTAACACAAAAGCTTTCAAAAGTGCGTTCGCGCGAGAATTTTTCATACCGCGGGAGACTTTCACAATTTGGAAAGCAAGAATTTTGCAGATATTACCGTCTGGGATATGCCGAAGTTCTAATTAATTATTGGAGGGTTAAAAAGGGGTTAATGATGAAAACATATGGTAAATACTGTATTAAGATTGGCGGAAACCAGTTTTTTTTTTTGAAAAATCGAAATCTTTTAAAAAGATCTTGATTGACTGAAACTGGTCTCGTGGGAAATAACTAACCAATCTAAAACGACCACCAAACCAAATGTAACCTGGTCTCCGCGAAACTTAATATTACCGGTTGCGAATGACGGCAAATTCATTATTATTAAATACTATATTCAAAATGCCTGCAGGCCGTGAAACCCTTTACACATGTGATTCCCATTTGTTCTGCGGAATGTAGTCAATCATTTTGCCAAAGGGTCATTTTATAATTAAATACCATATTTAAAATGACTGCAGACACACATGGGCAGTAATGTATTTGAAAATACTTAAATACGTATTTAAATACATGTATTTATAAATACTTTTTGGAGAGTATATTTAATTACGTATTTAAATACATGTATTTATAAATACTTTTTGGAGAGTATATTTAATTACGTATTTAAATACTTTCGAAGAGTATTTAGTATTTGTAAATACCTGTTTTTAAATACATTTTTAAAATACTTTTTTGTGAACTGTTCAATTTTGCGAGGATGTACAGTACTAACCACCCAGTATTTAACTGGTACCACAGAACACAGTTAAAACATTTTTCAAGGTGCTTGTGCTTCCAGAAAGTTCCAGGCTCAGTAGGCTGGAACTTTCTGGAAGCACCTTGAAAAATGGAACTTCCAGCCTGTTCTAGTGGCGATTGTCACAGACTTACAGCTGCAGTGCGGCAGCCAGCAGTCTATCCTGAGGCATCGTTATATGTAGTTGTGTGAAGTTCAGCGCTAACTGTGCATTTAGCCTTAGCCTATTGATCATATTAGACGAGGACAACATTTGTAACATGGCTGCTGTGATTTTTGAAAAGTATCTAAATTGTATTTGAAATGTATTTAAATACATTTTAGGAGTAATGTATTTAATATTTAAATACTTTCTGAAAACCTGAATTTTATTTAGTATTTAATTACTTTTATTTTCAAGTAATGTATTTATTATTTGAATACATCTAAAGTATTTACTGCCCATGTCTGCCTGCAGACCGTGAAACCCTTTACACGCGTCTTTCCCATTTGTTCTGCCCCATAGGGGCCATTCAAAAATTATGTAACGCAGAAGGGGATGGGGGGTCGGGCGTTAGGCCAGGTGTTAGTGCGTTACATGGGGAAGGGGGGGTGTCACTTCAAGTGTTACATAACACTTCATCACCACAAATACATAAAACTAGGAAATGACAAGATGTAATATGAGCACGTGTCTTGTAGGTATATAATATTAATATAGGTGAGAGTAACAAATTATTATGATGCATAAAAAGGTGTTTTGAGTAAGTGATGAGCAACAAGTTTTGGGGGAAAGAGAAGTAATAAATAATTTATTGAAAATAAAATTTTATAGGGCACTGTGAGACGGGAGGGGTAATAATGGTGTTACATAGTTATTTAGGGGGTGGTTGGATATGTGTAACAGTGTTATGAGGGGTGGGGTGGGGGTATAAATTTTGGTGGAAAAAAGCGTTACATAATTTTTGAATGGTCCCTTAGGCATTTATATTTAACATTCTAATCTCCTTTCTACATGAACTTAAGGTGACCTTTGGTATAATGGTTAGCTGTACACCGAAATACGAAGTGAGGGTGAGATACACAGTATAAATGGCTTCATAGCCTACAGTTTGACTATTTAATAAACTGATAAATATTTCGCATGGACGTACTTTTGGTTCACTACGTATAAATGAAAAATGAAAGAGAAGTAGGCGTAATACATTTACCTCTACTGTTTTAATAACTGTATACTGTCTCACAAAGGTTGAAATATTCTTCGATTTTTTCTTATTTCAGATTTGCTAAAATAAATAATAAATAAATAAATAATATTTCTTTTAACAAATTTACATTAATTCAAAGTCGAGCTAAATTCATGAATTTAAAATCTCCGTTTCAAAGATCAACAAAGAGAAGTATTCCAAGACTCTCTTTCAGAATGCAAACCAAAATCCTAATGGCGGATGGAGATTCTTTAGCGCATGAAAGACCGTCCAGGAGTAGCACTCGCGTCTCTTCGGGAAGAACAAAGACGAGAGTTGGCTCCACGTTTTCTACTCCATCATCTTTATTTATGAAAGAAACGAACGATATTTCACTAACTGCTTCGAAAAGAAACGAGTCTAGAATCCTGAAGACTCATAGTGATGACACGAGTTTGTTACGCGAAGAAAAAAACGAAAAAACACCTATTAGATTGACGTCAAGCCATTGGACCCCGTGTAAAAATTCTAAGCCTAGTTTTAAAATTGAAGAGAACAGAGATAAACAACCCATGGTGAGAATATTTCAGGAAGGACTAGAACTCGTAGAAGACTTTAATAACTGTAGAAGAACTTCAGTAGACAACGCTACATTACGTTACGCTTCGGGAGATAAACCTAGGCAACCTGATAACAGTGAGCTCGCGTCTGTAGAGCATCAAAATTCTTACAAAGCTCGATTCTTAAAATCTTCTAATAAGACGTTTCTTGGAACCGAGAACTTCTTATTACAAGAAAATGCAAAGAACAGTTTCCTTCCCGTTAATAATAATAATAATAATTTAACCAAGAATACCCACTGCCAAAGAGATCGTAAGGCTCGAAATTCTTCAGTTGGTGACCAAGATAAACGTGATACAAATACCTCGATTGAAAATTCTGTAACACCTAAGTTGCTATTTTCGTCATCACGAAGCGCTAATGCAACTGCTGAAACGTATAAAAGGAGGTTAATGCGACACAAAACTCTTACTTTCGAATCACTCCCTGGAACCTTTAAAAAATCGTATGAAAAACAAAGTAATCCAAGATTCAATGTTCTGAAGTCTCCTAAACTAAATGTTTATAATAGGGCGATGATACCTCAGACCCGAAGTCCATCGTCAAATGATTCAGTTAGGAGTGTAACGTCTAAAATCAAGGCAAACACACGTAAGACGACGATTGGTGAACGTATAAAGAAAAACGAGAGTAAACCCGCGCTAAGTAAAAGTATTAAGGAACATTTTGCGACGTTTTATTACGTTCACGACGAAGAAAACGCGGATCCAAATATTGGAACGTCTGAAATACAAACTGAAGCTAACCTAAAGGGAGGTATTAATGCCCAGATATTCGGGTCTCCGGTTAAGAAGGTAAATAGGAGAGCGATAAATTCGAACAAAAATCCCACAAGATTATTGGTTGCGAGTAAAAATACTCGTGACAAAGAGAAAAAAGTGTTTGGAAGTCGTAACCCATTCGCGTTTAGTAAATCTCCTTTTGTTAGTAAGCATCATCACCCTAGTCCGAATAGCTTCGCAACTAGGAACCGGATGTCATCTTTTCTCAGTCCTTTCGGGCACGAATCACCATTTAAGGTTCCAAAATTAACTCCCGGAAAAAGCAGAAAATATAGTCCAAATTGCGGAAAAGCTTTTAGTCACAGCGAACGCCGTTTTAATATTAATTGGACCCCGAGGAATGAGCACTTCCGTCCAGTGTTAAAATGGCAAGAAAAAAATTTGAATCGAAAGAATTCGCTAATCAACTTTAGCGAAGACTCTCCTCATAATAATCAAAATACCTTTAATTCGAACGATCCGGCCGTTTCTTCCTTCATTCAAGAGAGAAAAAACTTCCCGATGAAATGGATTTTCGGGTCGATGGATTTTCTACCAATCGCATTTGTGGCCGTGGAAAACTACTACTACTACTACTACTGTTTCGGAAGAACATCTCGAAACTAATCCTTTTACTTTGATTCCCGTGTTCGAGTCGAGGAACGAGCTGTTCAGCTTGAGCAATTATCGAAAACGGAATGCGACCGAAGATGAATATCATTTCGGAGTTCTCACCAACAAACTTTCAGACGTTTCTCTGAAGGAGAAGGACGAGTCCCATCGAGAGAGGAACGTCTTTAAAAATCCTTTTCCTAAACAACACAACAACAACAACAACAAACAGTTGAAACTGAATGTTCCGGTAATAAATATCACCCCTCAAAAATCCCAAAACGAATGAATGATTTACCTTCATCTCAAAACAACTTGTCTCTGAATTCCAAAAAGTCTTCTCTCACGAATGGTTCCAAAACGAAACGATGTTTCGATAACGATTTAGAAGATTTTACGGATGCAACTCGCGATCCTCGTAGAAAAGCGAAGCTCCTCCCTCTCGATTCTCATTCTTCGGAAAAGGCTAAAAAAAATGGTGAACGAGATAAAGATAATAAGAAGCGTCGAAGAATAGTTGATGAAAGAAACAAAAATCAAGACGAAGATAAGATATTTCATCGTAAAACTTCTTTTAAAAATACGAAAAAATCATTGTTTACAAAAAACTTTTCGAGCAAACGACGCAAAATCTCCGCAGGAACACCGATCACCATTCACATATTCAGAAATAAATACAAAAACATGTTTAAATGAAATGGATTTCTTAGGAATGAAACGAGACATCTTTTGAACTCTAATAATAAATAATAATAATAATAATAATAATAATAATAATTAATTATTATTATTATTATTATTATTATTATTAGTTAGTAGTAGTAGTAGTAGTAGTACGCCCTTTACATCGTAGACAAAATAAATATAGAAAAAAAAATGCCGCTTGAAATCTTTATTTCTTAATTTTTAATCTCCAATAAAATCATGGTGGCACGTGTTGAAAACAATTATATATATATATATATATATATATATATATATATATATATATATATATATATATATAGTTGACAATGGGCAATGGCTGTTACACGAAATGGCCCACACGGTAGCAGGAAAAAAATGTAACCTTTTTTTCAGATGTGTTCACACCGTTCAGATATAAAAAGCAACGAAAAAAAAATTATAGAAAGATATAGCGACGCAATGGTATAGCCATTAACTTGACTATTCATACCAAATGACGATGTACTTAAGCCCTTTTTAAACAAATTGGTGAGATTTCACCCAAATTTATGGATGAGCATGCAGCGTCATATATATATATATATATATAGTGCAGTAATCCTATTGTACGTTATTGGCTTCTACTGTACTGATAATCCCTGTTTTCAACTTTATATATATATATATATATATATATATATATATATATATATATATTTCTATTAATTATTCCTTTTTGTGTTTAATTTTATTTGTATTATAGGAATTAAATTAAGTGTAAAAAATATTTGTTATTTAAAGTAAATATTTTGTCTTTTCATACTAACGATTTTTGTTTGCATTTTTATTAAAAAAAATATTTGAAATAAAAATTTTAATGATTAAAATTTTTGATTTTATAGGCGCATCTTTTTCTTTTTTTTTGTCGTTTTATCTCTCGTTCCAACTTTCACTTTAAGAATTACGCTAAAATGTTTACATTTACATTTGTAAAAGTATATATGAATACCAAGTACTTTATTTTAAACTTAAGAAATAATATCTATAATGTTATTCCAAAAGCTTATTAGCGACACCACCAATTTTATTAGTTTCCCACTAACAGACAGAGTTTATTTCCACAACATTTTCGATGCCCACTGGCATCCTCTTGGGTGGATACAGAAAAACGAATGATGCCAGTGGGCATCGAAACTGTTGTGGAAATAAACTCTGTCTATTAGAGTGGGTTTTTATTATCATATTGTGACTTTCACGTAGAAAAAAGTGAAGTTTTTTTGCATTTTTTATTAGTTTCCTTTTCGCTTCAACTCGAGGTGTCGCGTATTGTAATGATTTGAAACGTTAGATTCCATTTGTGTTTCTTTCGCATCGTAATAATTAAGTCTGAAACGTTCATAAATGTTTCCTATATTAAATATTAGTTTTTTTTTTGTTTTTTTTACTTCTATTCTAAAATAAGGTTTTGAAATATCACGATCAATGTACGTTTAATACTTAAATTATACGAAATCAAACTGGAGCAGAGAGAGTCAACGACCAAAATATGATTTCTAAAATTAGTTAAAGAATTAATTTAGTTAATAATAAGTAATTTGACCATACATTAACATGATCTTTCTCTATTCATCTTTAAACGATGGTAAGGGTCCTGTTCCTGCTAGTTACCCCTATACTGTAATTGAATATATAATATATATATAAGTAGTGCGCGTGATATCATTCGGCAAGAACCTTATCTCTTCACTTCAAATACCAGAAAAAAATCTTGTGATTAGGTAATAAAAGGTATATTTGAGAATTGTTGTAGATAAAGTATGATTCATCAAACTGCAATATTTCATTTGTATTTTGGTCTCTGATTCATCTTCAACGTAAAAGGTAATGTGTGTAATGTAGCATCGCATAATACGTACTAGTAAGGTTACATTTTGTTACGAGAAACATCACCTTTCTTTTATGTATGCATTGTATGGGTTTAATTTTGGTTTTCGTGGCCTCATAGTTTATCTTCGTGAAGTATAGAGGTGATAAAAAACAGATTGGGCTGGGCACTGGCTTATTTTTATTATTATTCTTATTACAAAGATATGAATAAAATTATAAACTAGAAAGAGTTTATTGGCAGTAGACAAATCCCATAAAGTACAATATCTGTTGAGGTAATAGACGGTACAACTAATTAAACAATAAAAAAATGGATTACGGTAATGAAGGAATAACAATACACGTAATGAAACGAGAAATAATACGCGAGTATATACAATATATATGATGCAAATCCACGAGGAAAAAAAAAATTATTCCAAGGTTTTTTTTTCGTGTATTCAACAATACACCTCGTCATGGAGTATATATATAATTACAAATTAGAAAAATAAGATTATATTTGCTAAAATAAGATAAGCCTACTTAGTACTTGTTATAAAATAGGCTTTGGTAGGCTTTAATTTAACATTACGTCCCTCTGCTCCAGTGGTTTAATTTCCTTGAAAATTCTTCCCCCAAATATCGTCTGCTAAATTTTAAAGCGGCGAGTTGTGGAAGAAACATCCGTTAGTGTGGTCGAGTATGGATTAACATTTTATTTAAACTTTCTTTGCAATTTTTTGACGTTACTAATGAAGTGAAATATGGTATGTGTCAGTGTAAACGCTTAATGTTTTTACTTAGAGTTATAGTGTAATCCCGTAGGTTTAGTTTTTAAAAGAAATATTGTTTTCACGAGGGTTATAACTTTAATAGAGCCTAGCCTATATGAGGCCTAGTCCAAGCTAGGCCAAAGCCAAGTCCCAGATGTAAATTTTTCAAGTGCTGGAGAAATAGTGTAGGCCAAAGATAGTGAGCTTACGTCTTGCTACGCCCTCGAGTTGACAATTTGAATCAACCTAGGTTAGCCTAGTAACTGCGTACGTAAAAATTAGTGCACACCGGTAGGCGGTAGCCGGGCCCTTAGGCTTATACATTTAAAAGTTAAGCTCTCATGCCTAACACTCTGCTGCTTTAGTCTGTGTATTGTTTGCTAGGCAATGCGTTCGTCTGAAAATAAGGTTTGGTTAATTTTAGTGACGAGTTTCAGGGAATTAGGTTAGTCTAGGCCACGTCCTGCTGTCCTAATGGGGCAAGATCGAAATTAGGCCAGTCCCTTTAATTCATAATGACATAGTACGTAATGACATATGTACATTCCATCCAATAGGCTAAGATAACTAGATAAAGGTAGTAGAGGATGTTATTATAGGCCTAGTTTTATTGTTTTAACCCCTTCACTCACTGGGTAGACAATTGTATAGCTGAAAAATAAACCATATTGATTCTTATATAATCACACACAAAGGCATATTGCTAGGACTTGGTCGTAACTTAATTCTGGAATAATGTCAAGTCTAATAGGTTTAGGTAAACCACCTTCCTCCTCAGATTGGGCTCAGGTCCAAGGTAACACAACTTGACTGTTTGTTTTCAGTTTTATTTGCTCTTAAGATAAAATAAGCAGATAAGCACCATAACTTGGATAACATTAAAAATTTGAAATTTATGTACTGTATTTTACGCCCCATAAGACGCTACAAGTGGTAAGACGCACCCTATATTTAATAAAGAATATTTAGGAAAAAAAATATTTTGAAGATTTATCAGCCTGACAAAAAACTTTATTAAAAGAACATTAAACAAAACAATAACATGTGAGCCCTGAAGTGATTTTTGGAGATGTTTTTCAGGAAAAAGGTAGCGTCTTATGAGGCGTAAAATACGGTAATCAAACCATAGTTGTGGGTTAAACTCCAGAGTCCAGGTGCAGTTTAGAGACAGGGCACATAATTACTAACCTAATCAACCTAATATTGCCTAACCTAACCTCTTACTAAGCTATTATGAACTCTGTACTGCATCTGGATTCTGGAATTTTGCCTATTGTGATAGCCAAGTGGGTAAAATTCCAGAATCTGGATTCAGTTTGGAGACAGTCCATAATTACCTACTAATCTAACCAACCAAACCTAGCTTAACCTAACCTAAGTTAATGTATTACTAAGCTATTATGAATTCTGTCTCTGAACTGCCTCTGGATTCTGGATGTTGCTACTTATATACCCATAGTTTCTAGTGAATCGTTAGTGTGGCTAAGGACTCTCTAATATTAAAACATTGAAGTAGATAGGCCCAGTCAAAGTATGTAGAGTACACATTATAGATCATAAATTTATTTTTTATTAAGTACAGATGTTAAAGAGTTGTTGGTTAATATGTTTCAAATGACATGGGCTGGACCTGTAAATCAAACTAACTTTTTATGAGGTAGTTTTAGTCGCTTTATTCAAATTTGTCACTCATTTTTTGTGCAAATTTGTTCAAATGTACTTTTTTTAATAAAATATATTTCCTGTTTTGGCTATAATGTACTTTTTTTCATAAAATATTTTTCTTGATTGGGCTATTTTTTCGCTACTCTGTGATTTAATTAGTTGATTGGTTTCTGTTCTGGCTATTTTTTTTTTCTAATTGGATTTAGTTTGATCGTGTTTGTGATAGAATTATGATGTGCTGTTCGTGTAGTTTTGACTTTGAGAACTTGATTCATCATGTGCACTAGATGAAGACAAAGCATTGGATGTTTTTATCAATTGCTGCATTATTCTCTCATCCTTAACTTGCCCGAAATGTGACAGTGATTGCCTAATACAAAAAGATCAGAAGATATTTAGGTGAAATAACCAATATTAACCAGTTAGGTTAATTGAATGCCCAGTTAGGTAGGTTAATTGAATGCCCAGTTAGGTAGGTTAATTGAATGCCCAGTTAGGTAGGTTAATTGAATGCCCAGTTAGGTAGGTTAATTGAATGCCCAGTTAGGTAGGTTAATTGAATGCCCAGTTAGGTAGGTTAATTGAATGCCCAGTTAGGTAGGTTAATTGAATGCCCAGTTAGGTAGGTTAATTGAATGCCCAGTTAGGTAGGTTAATTGAATGCCCAGTTAGGTAGGTTAATTGAATGCCCAGTTAGGTAGGTTAATTGAATGCCCAGTTAGGTAGGTTAATTGAATGCCCAGTTAGGTAGGTTAATTGAATGCCCAGTTAGGTAGGTTAATTGAATGCCCAGTTAGGTAGGTTAATTGAATGCCCAGTTAGGTAGGTTAATTGAATGCCCAGTTAGGTAGGTTAATTGAATGCCCAGTTAGGTAGGTTAATTGAATGCCCAGTTAGGTAGGTTAATTGAATGCCCAGTTAGGTAGGTTAATTGAATGCCCAGTTAGGTAGGTTAATTGAATGCCCAGTTAGGTAGGTTAATTGAATGCCCAGTTAGGTAGGTTAATTGAATGCCCAGTTAGGTAGGTTAATTGAATGCCCAGTTAGGTAGGTTAATTGAATGCCCAGTTAGGTAGGTTAATTGAATGCCCAGTTAGGTAGGTTAATTGAATGCCCAGTTAGGTAGGTTAATTGAATGCCCAGTTAGGTAGGTTAATTGAATGCCCAGTTAGGTAGGTTAATTGAATGCCCAGTTAGGTAGGTAATTGAATGCCCAGTTAGGTAGGTTAATTGAATGCCCAGTTAGGTAGGTTAATTGAATGCCCAGTTAGGTAGGTTAATTGAATGCCCAGTTAGGTAGGTTAATTGAATGCCCAGTTAGGTAGGTTAATTGAATGCCTTTTATGATTGGTTAGGTTAAGTCATGATATTTTCATTACTAGTTTAAACAAAAATGACAAAAATGAAAACGCAAATGACATGGCCTAAAGTTGAAATAAAAAATACATTCTTCTAGTGTATTTTGATGTGCTCTGTTGAATATAACCTTCATTTCCTGTGCAAATATGACGAAATATGACTCCCAAAATAATGTAAACAAATTCTTATTTCTTTACATTTGCATAAGAAATGAAGGTTATATTTGAACAGAGCACGCCATGGGCGTCCGGAGGGGGGGGGCAAGAGGGGGCAGTTGCCCTCCCTTGGAAATTTGTGTTTGCCCGCGCAACGACTTCTATAATTCTACTGCAGCTCAGTCAGTGTTTCCACATTCAAGGAAATGTCATTTACTTTACCGAAGTGCCGTGTCGTTGAACTTAGAAGTGTTAAATAAACTATACAGTACTGAAAGATATAGTAATGGAATTATTTGCAAAGATCATTATATTGAGTGTTTTATTTATTTTTTTCTCTCGAAAACCTTTTGGTCAATTTCATTGAAACTTACACGATTATAGTTAATCATAGTATCATATAACATATAAAAAATGGACTTGACTGGTAGAAAAAAAAATGCACTACGAGTAAAAACTGTCATCTCCCCTTATCATAGCCTGCTTTTGGTGCTAAATTTATGTACTTAGTATTACTAAGTACATAAATTTAGCACCGAAAGCAGGCTATGATAAGGGGAGATGGGTTTTTACTCGTAGTGGTCACAGTGCATTTTTTTTTCGACCTACTAAGAACTAAGTTAGTTAGTTTTGCTCCCTAGTGATGTAAAAAAACCGTTTTTTTTTTTTTTTTTTTTTTGTTTTTTTTGTCATTTTTTTTGTTTTTTTTTGTTTTTTTTTTGTTTTTTGTTTTTTTTAATAATTAATATAGATATTGCCAATTTAATTATAAGGTATACTTTTGCAATGATATATATTATAAAAATAAATAAATAAATAATAAATAGGCCATATGGTACCAGTATAGAATGTCCTTTTCAGCCTATTTACAGAAAAAACTGGCCTCTTTCTTGCACTGAAAGTCTTGTATCTTGAGATCCATTAAACTTGCGAGAACACTGGCTGGGAGCTGACTGCCCATTGTCCAACCTTTCCAGGACTCTCCCATCCATTCCTCGGATTTTGAATCTCCCACTTAACTATCCTTTAGACCCGCGATGACATATTCCCCCCCCCCCCCCCACGAGACCATCCATATATATATATATATACATACATACACATACACCCATATACAATTATACATATATACCATATATACATAAATACTTATATATACATTTATATCTATTGTATACCCCATACACATGCATACATCCAGAATTCCAGATACATACGCATGCATACTCACATATATACCTACACAAACTCATACACCTCTATTTCGCCCTTTCATTACCTCCGAGATCATTTAGCACATACAGTAATATCCATACAGCCAAAAGAAACCAATTAAGCACAGACAGAGCAGCAAAGCTAGTATTTATATCCCAAAATGCAAAATTCCAAGAAAGTGAAGTAAAACATGGTGCTACATTGGCTTCGTCAACATCCAAATCTGCAATAAATACCAGTACCTGTGATATTGAAACTATTTGCTTTAATCAATCTAGTGATAATGATTCTTCAATGGAAATAGAATCAGATAATGAAAGTTAAACAGCATTAGGTTAACACAAAGGTTAAAGAAGATGAATATTTATATTTTTTTTATTTTTCTATTTGGAATATTATATATATATATATATATATATATATATATTATTATATATATATATATACACACTGGTATTCTTGCCAATCACAATTATATCTATTGTTTTATACCAGTATTATGGATATTATACCAGTACCTGTGATATTGAAACTAGCATATATGCTCTACCCAATCTAGTGATGATTCTTCCATGGAAATGAAGGTTAACCAACATTAGGTTAACAAAAAGGTTCAAAAAAAGGTGAATATTTTTTTTTCGATCTGGAATATATATACTGGTACTCTTGCCAATCACAATTATGTATATTGTTTGAAATGAGGAAGAATGTTTTATGTTCTAGTTAAAAAATATAGGTATATACATATAAAAAATGAGGGTTTGTTTTTCCTTTCTATTATATACTTTTTGTGTGATTCAGTTTTTCTAAAAGATGACTATATACATATACTAGGTATAACCGTATAAGCATGGTAGTATAGTAAATTATAGGTAATACTAATATCTTATTAGATTAAAGGAAGAAAAATATGGAATAAGTTTAAAACAATAAAAAACAAAAAAAACAGACTACCTTCGTTTTAAACAAAAAAAATGACACAATAAAAAACGACTCACATCACTATTGCTCCCCCTTGCGAAAAATCCTGCGGACGCCCCTGGAGCACACCAAAATACACTAGAAAAATATATTTTTCATTTCAACTTCAGGCCATGTCATTTGCAACATAATTACCGAGTTGTTATATGCTCTTATGAAATAAAATTGCATAATATGTTGTTGATTAATTCAATGTAGTCTACCCGCGATGTTTATTTAAGCTCATAAATAATAATTAACCATTGAAAGTATTTATAAAAATACTTTGTACCATTACCTTTGTCAAAATATTATAAGTACCGGTAGGTATTTAGACATTTATTCATATTGTTTTAAAGGAAAGTAGCGTGTGTTTTGGTTGAAATTGGGTATTAGTATTTTATTGAAAAGGTTTTCATTGCCTTAGGTGGATCATCTAGAATTAGATTGGCAAACCTACATATATAAGAATATGTATACTGTGTATTATTAAAATCTCATTTCCAAATGGATTGAGGTGAGAAGGCGGAAATAGTTTAAATGTGAAAGAAAGAAGGTAGAAACTAAAGCGCGCGCATCCTGGTGGACCATCACCCCCTTTCCCCTATGTGGCTAAATTCTATACCCAAGTGGCCCTTCATACGCTATTGCTATGCTTGATGGAACTTCAAGGATTTGTCAGGTTCCAAGAAGGGCAACTACGTATAAAAAATATCGTTAAAATGGTTCACACATTTAAGGTATTCTTTTAAGTCACTTATAAAAATAGCCAAAGTAACTTATTCAAAGTTCACTTAGGTACTTTTAATTTTAATATCCTAAAGCTTTATAGCTACACAAAATTCTTGCCATAAGTAATTTTTTTTGTGTATACTAGAGCATAGTAATATTACAGGGCCTTTAAAAAGGCACCAAATCTTATGGCCCGTACTTATATATCCTATACATAAAAAAAGTAGCTACCTGGTACCACCCAATCTCGTGAGTGGTTAAAACTTCATATTTCTCTAAGCTTGATAGTTATGATAAAAATCTAATTTTAATATGATGATGATTTTTTACCAAAAGTACATTTCTTTTGTACAGCTTTTACTTTAATGTTCATTCTTGAAAAGAAAGTATAGAAAGTTTAAAAAGCTTTCATTAATTTTGCTAAGTATCAGTTTTTCATTTAGAGTTTGGAATGGTTACTGATGAAACTTTAGCACCCGAACATGGTTTTACTGCGATTGTTGAAATAAAGTTATAGCTATTGCGTATCTAGCTATATATTATTATTTTCTCTCTGATATTTCACTTAATGGGTTGTATAGCTTAACTGATGATAACAGATTTTAGGGTAATAGGCCTATGCATCAGTTTTCTCTAGAGTACTGTACCCATATCATTAGCTCTTGCTAACATGCGCTTCAGATATTATTGAAGCGTGTTGAATCTGTCCTGAATCTTATTCTGATCATTTGAAAGGATTACCTATTTATATTTTAAGGCCATATATTAAAAATTGTCGGCCTATAAAAATGTTTAAAATACAATAGTGTCATTTGATAAACTATAATACACCAATGTTTTTTATTGATTGTTTTGAGTCGGTATAGCTAGACCATTGTATTTAACCCTTAACCGCCTAAATTTTTATTTAGCTCTGAAAAAAATTAAATTGTTGAAAATTGTGATCTAACAGGAGTCAATAAGGCATGTATGTATTTACATTAATTTATTTTTTGTTTTTTTAATGAATTAATGAAGGTGGATTATTTTGGGCACCTAGGCACATGAGACAAATTTAATGTGAAAATCTACGGAGAATAAAACAAAAATCTGGAACAATTTTTACTGATATTAAAATATAAAACTAATACAAAACATTTTTATGGATAATGAACAGCTAAGACTTATTTTTATTACTATTCAAACATTTTTCTGCAAATATAATAATGAAATTTGAATATTACTTTACAAATTTTTTGTATTAAAGTCTGCAAAATGATTCTTTTTTTGTGTAATACACAAATATACATTACATTTCTGGCAGTGTGTCATATAACTGCTTTTGCAACCAATCATCTTACACATGTGTTTAACTGAACCAACATTAGGTAAATGGCCAAGATTGTCAAATCTTATATCATTTTCAGGTATAGGTAAACCTTGGTTAACAATTTTTCTTTTTGGTTCTTCTGTGGCTTCTATAGATGGTCTCCCCCTTTTACATTTTTTAGTTACTTTACCAGAAAACATCAAAGATTTAGCTGCCCTAGCCTTGAATTGTGCCAAAATATTTTGGTTTTTACGGGGAACACTCATATCATCACATGATCGCCTGTACAGTAGCCAAGCATTGACCAGTGCCATGTCAAACAGGTGCCAAACAATCCTATGATAATACTTTTTAGACTTAAAAGAAAACCTATACAAGGATACCAATTGGTCATGCAGGTCTACACCACCCATTGCTTTGTTATACGGTACTCATGTACAATACTGGGGCAAATAATGGATATCTTTCCCTTTTGGTGATGGTCAAACCTCTCTTTCTGAACAACAGGCTCTGCTGTTGCAAAGGTTGACAAAGTTATAACAGCTCTACTATCAAACCATTTTACTGCTGTTACTCTTATTCCATCTACATTTGCATCCCACTCTTCAAATGTACCTCTACCCTTAGCCTTCATTTCTTTATCCTGGGTGAATGATAGACCAGGTAGCCTTCTTGATTGAACAGTGCCACAAGACCAATAAATTTCATAAAGAATTGAAAAGGACTAACCAAGCAATCTTCAGGATTTTCCAATACCAAGATATTATCCTCAAAATCTGGATGTTGTGGAATAGGATCCCGTGCTTCAATCTTTTCCCAAATGGGATTTCTCTTTTGAAGGGTTTTCTTCCGACCATTTACATGTGATGAAGGCAAGGGTGAACTGTTATCAACACATAAAACAACAGTGCTAGAAGATGAAAGGTCCTGTTCCTGTTCTGATTCTGAACTCGACTGTTGTGACTGTCCTCTTTCTTCCAAAATGTTTGTTTCTTCGTCTCCTGATCCATTCTCTTTGTCGCTTGTTTCAGCAATTGCAAGAAATAGAGACTTGCGAGTGCGATTTCCAGCATAAAAGCTTCCTGTTGCAATTGAAATGACTGGCCTCTTGGATAACACTAGGCAACAAATTTCAACTTTTTTTTTGTTACAGACACGTGAACTACTGATTCCTACTAAAGCACTGATGCTGATTTCAGATCTGATATCAAAATTTCTCTATCACGTCCAGATTTTGTGTAACCAAAACCCCTATTTTTCATTTTTTTTCTCACCCGCTTCTATTACGAAAGTAGTCTAAGCTACTTTTCCGTGCCACGTTTTATGTTAAGCATACTTAAATAATTAGTGAACAGGGATGTCTTTCCTCCTTTATTCTGGCTTAAGACAGACAGCGGAATTCCGCTGGCGGAGTTACCACCCCTGCGCCCAACCATCCACCCAAAGCGCGTTAGTATTTTGTTGTTACTACTGAAAGGCAAATTCCTGTTCTTAAGTGAAACTTTGGTGTGTCCTCTTCCTTTGTCGCTTGTAGGATGACGAGCTCTCCTTCTGCAGGAACCAACAATAATCTCCCATCATATTTGGGTTGAAATTACCTTGGTATCTGTTTTCCATAACTGAGATCTGTTGGTGGAAGCGCTCACCATGCTCGTCACTTACAGCCCCAAGGTTGGCCGGGAAGAAGTCAAGATGAGAATGTAAAAAATGAATTTTCAAAGACATTCTGCATCCCATTATTTCATAAGATTTAAGCATGTTTTCTACGAGTTTACGTGGTTTTCAGCTTTGTGGTTTCCAAGAAAATTTTTGACAACTTCAACGAAAGATGTCCATGCTCCTAGTTCATTCTCATTTAGGTTAGATGGAAACGATGAGTCGTGGATGACACTGCGGATCTGTGGTCCAGTGAAAACTCCAGCTTCTAGCTTAGCATCTGTCAATATTCCTTTCAATTTATCCTTTAAATATTGGAAACCACTACCTTGATGATCCATACCCTTCACGAAATTTTTCATAAGGCCAAGTTTAATGTGAAGTGGTGGAAGATGTACTTTCTGAGGGTCAATAAGTGCTGGGTGTTTCACATTGTATTTACCAACAACATGTTCAGTTCTAGATGGCCAATCATTTTTTTTGTAGTGGTTCTTGTCATCTCTGCTGTTCCATAGACACAAAAAGCACATATGCTTTGTGTAGCCCAACTGTAACCCAAGAAGTAATGATACAACTTTAAGGTCGCCACAAATATTCCATGTGTGGTCCTTATATTTGATGAGTCTTAGCAGCAGTTTCATCGATTCATAAGTCTCATTAAGGCCAGTGGCATGTGCTACAGGTATTGAAGGTTTTTCATTGCCATTGTGCAGTAATACAGCTTTAAGGCTAGCTTTACTAGAGTCAATGAACAGTCTCCATTCTTTTGGATCATAGCGACAGCCAATCCCTTGCATCAGACCACTGATATCGTGGCAGAAACAAACGTTTTCTTCCTGTAAGTAAAATGATGAAAACTGCAAATGGCGATGGCGGAAATAGGAAACTTTGGTATTTGGTTGGAGAAGATTAAATTCTTGAAGTCTTGAACCAAGCAACTCTGCCTTTTCTTTTGGTAATTCCAAATCGCGCACTAAGTCATTTAACTCCGCTTGACTTAACAAATGTGGGGAAATATTTGCATCTGGAACATATATGCCATCTTTCCCTGTTTCTATATCACTAGCAGAATCTTCAGATGAACTGCTGTCTGTTATCGTTGCTGGTGGAACTGGTGGTGGATTTGTTTCATCATGTGGTACTGGTTTCATTGCTGATTCAGTTTGGGTACGTGATCTTTGATTTGTTTTTCTTTGTGAAACCAGCAATCTTTGTCAAACAAAAATAACAATCATTGAAGTGATTTTTGGCTCACGCCAAACCATGGGGACTGAGAATGGCATAGCTTTTCTTTTACCATTCATCCAAGCTATTAACATTGCATTGCACTGTGCACAGCAAATATGTGGTGCCCAGTCCCTCTGTTGGTCTCCTAACTTAGTCAAATAACACTTGTAGGCAAGTTTAATCTTTGTTGTTATGTTTCTACGTTGTAGCTTAGGTGTATATTGTCCACAGACAAAGCAGAAGTTGTCTGGGTGATTTACACAAGCACGTCTATTTGATGCCATTTTGAATTACCATACAATATCTGAAAAAACGTAGAAAGTAATTATTACGATGTGCAAAATAAAAAGAAATACACACCGTAGTACAAAACAAATGCTATAAAAACACACAAGTCACCACAACCTGTCACTTGCTCATCAGCAGAGAGCTTCAACAACCGTTCTGCTTGACTGTCACGTAGTGACTCGGGATAAATTTTATTTATCAAAATTGTTCGAATTTGTATATAGTTGGCAAAAAAAATTGCTTTAACCTTGAAAAGCAAGTTTCATATTACTGGCATTAAGCCGATTAAAACCAAAATCTGGACGTGGTAGAAAATTTTACTAAAAGTGATTTGCATTTTACACAAAATCTAGACGTGATAGAAAAAATCTAATTATAGATTTGAAATCAGCATACCGAAATTAGCTAGGAGCACCTATTTGGTCTTCTGTAACAAAATCTTTGTTGCCTAGTGTAATCCACTAGTTCCTGGAAAGAGTGTTTGAGTATATATATATTAATATATATATAATAACTATATATATATATATATATATATATATATATTATATATATAAATTTTAGTCTACGAAATATCTATCAATACTATTCTAAAAAAATAAATTAGTTTCCCAAAAATTTTCAATCTATGAAAGAAAACGTTTGCCCAGGAGGACTTTGCCATGCCTAGCTGCTCATTTTTGAGCACTATACTCTAATGACATCTAATATTTATGTTAATATATTTTTTAAATAAAAGCAATCTTCTTTACAATCCAGGATATATGTTTTTGCCCTAAAAATTATTAGAACATTGTATCTTACCAGTAAATGATTCCATTCTTCAAAATATTTTTGGTTTTGAACTAACATTTCCCTCAAGACAAACGTCGTTTGAAAAGGCCATGAAATAAAAAAAAAACGAGATATTGCCGAAAGAGGTATCTGGCATCTACAGTTAGGTGTTCAAGAAAGGCCACCTCGGCGTAGCAGACGATATTACAATAATTATTCAATATATTTCGATTATTTTGAAGGTGTCCAAATATGGGCACCACGGTGGTTAAGGGTTAATGGTTTGGCATTCCTGTATTTTAGCCACTACGCATAAGGGGTGAAGTTAGTGTAGAAATTTTGTTTTAATGTAATTTCTGTAAGTAGTATTAGCTTTTTATATAGAGTAGTAATTGAAAAATGAAATTATGAAAAAGGTGGCAAGCCAAGCAAGTTTAGTTGGTCATTGTAGATCTTGAAAATAGTATTGACCATACAGGGATTTGAGATTTATAATTTCTTAATAGGCCCTATATTTAAAAATTTCCTTAGATCTTGGTACGGTACTGTATTTCATAGTATATACTGTATATTAGTGTGGACCAAAATGGGGGTAAATTATAAAGTTGAAGAAATCCTTGTTCCACATTAATGCCCTTGTTCCTTTGGACCAGATAGACATGTCAGCAAAATTTTGGTCAAATATGAGAATATTTAGGGGTCCCGAGATTTAATGACTTTATAAAAATTTTCCAATGAATAGGCGCACTTAGAACATCAATGATCAACTCAACTCTTGAGTTGCAACTTATGAAAAAATTTCTTCTTATTTAAGAAATTTTTGGTGTTAATAGAGTACAAAAACAATCTTAGATCATTATTTCAGAGAAAATTATTAATAAGGAAAACAAAAATTTTGGATAAAATATATTATCCTTAATTGGTCAACTCTAAATTAAAGGCTTTGCCTAATTGGCTTGAACCTTTTAGTTATCCTTTTTATCTCCTAATTTAACTGGTTTATTTTACTATTTCAGAAATTTAATTTTTTAAACTAAAAATGGCTACTCGTTCTAAAACTAAAGTTTGGCTCATTGGCCATTTATATAAAGATATACTTTTGTTGGTTTACGTCGTCGTCGTCGTTGGCCTAGGCAAGCTACGGCTTGGGACCGTAGCGCATCTATCCGGTATAGGTTAACCTGGATGATGTAGCCATAAGCACTGCCGCTAGTTAAGTGCCAACCAGTGATTATCTCACTAGCCGTATTGAGTCCGTTAGGCGAAACTACGACAGTACCAAAGGTGGAAAATATAACCTTTGGTTTTCTATTATTTATTTGCAAAATGGACATGGCATTAGATTAAAATAAATATTTGAATATAAATGATTAACTGACAATTGTGATATATAATTAATTATGTTTACATACAATAAAATAATATAGTATACATAAAATTAGTATTAATGTGGTTCACAATTGAATTATAATGGGGTAACTAATTTAAAATGAATTTATATTATTCCGAAATTCAAGACTGTAAAATTAACATTTATCTTGAAACTAAAATAAGAGTATTCACTACACACTCCCCCACCAGAGAGGAAGTTCAAAGAGTTCCGAACGACACAGATTTCCGCTGAACCTTTTTGGTAGCTACTTGTACCTCACTTAAGGTTGATTCCAAAAACGCAGGCTTAAGACGATCGATAGAAACCTTGTCGACCTTGGAACCGCGCTGGATGAGGAATGATTTGCGCGTACGTCGGAGAACTGCATAGGGTCCGTCATATGGACATTGGAGAGGCCGTTTTGGGACAGGTACACGAACGAAAACGTGGGTGCAAGACTGGAGGGCTGGGGAAATAAAGATGTTCTGTTGGCTAGTCAATCGAGGGGGAACAGGCTGAAGGGACTGCATGTGAGAGGAAAGTGTTTGAGCGAATTCCGTAGGATCACATGACTTATCCCCTGCAGTGAAGTAGCCACCTGGTAGCCGCAGTGTTGTTCCATAGACTAGTTCAGCCGCTGTAGTCTTCAGATCACTCTTAAATGCAGAGCGAATACCAAGCAAAACGAGTGGAAGCTTATCCATCCAATGGGAGTCTTCGTGACACATAAGGGATGACTTCAGCTGGCGATGGAAGCGTTCGACGAGGCCGTTAGCTTGCGGATGATACGCACAGGTATGCGCATGTACTGTACCCAACAAGCTGGTAAACTTCTTCCAAAGCGAAGACTCAAATTGGCGACCTTGGTCAGTGATGACTTTTGTCGGCAATCCAAATCTTGATACCCATCCATGAAGAAAGGCTCTTGCAACAGTGTCCGCTTGGATATCAGGAAGTGGGATGGCTTCAGGCCATCTGGAAAAGCGGTCGAGACAGGTGAGCAGATAACGTTGGCCTTGAATCACTGGAAGAGGGCCAACAATGTCTACATGAATTATTTCAAATCGCTGGGATGGGGGCGGAAATGCGTCAAAGGGGGACCTGGTGTGCCTTTGGACTTTGGCACGCTGGCAGGCAAGGCACGTTTTGGTCCAATGTTTGACATCCTTCCGCATCGAGGGCCAAACAAAGCGAGAAGTAACCAGGTGTTGCGAAGCACGGATACCAGGATGGGAGGGCTTATGAAGATCCGTGAAGACTGCTTGTCTGTGACATGGAGGGACATAAGGGCGAATAGCAGCTGTTGATACGTCGCAATAGAGGGGCACAGACAATCCTGGCATACTCATTTTCTTGAGGGAAAGTGAGTGAGTGGAGTCTTCTCTGAGCAGGTCTTGTAGTTCCATATCCTTATCTTGATCCTGTGCAATAGCATTCCACAGTGTAGAGCTGAGGGTAACAGAAGTAATCTCTATTCTTGAAAGTGCATCCGCTGGAGTGTTCAAGACACCTTTGATGTGGCGGATATCTGTGGTAAATTGCGAGATATAATCGAGTTGCCTGATGACTCTGGGAGAGTGGTTACAGCTGTTTTTATTGAAGACAGTGACCAAAGGTTTGTGGTCGGTAAAACACAAAACTCTCGGCCTTCAAGGAAATGTTGAAAATGCTTCACGTTTAAGTAAATAGCAAGAAGTTCACGTCCGAAAGCACTATAACGCGTTTGGGCTGGCTGCAGCTTTTTCGAGTAAAACGCGATGGGTGCTTGTTGACCGTTAATGGTTTGTTCCAACACCCCACCGATCGCAACATCTGAGGCATCGACCGTCAGAGTTAGGGGGGCATCACTGATAGGAAATGACAGAGACAATGCACTATTGATAGCATTTTTGGCATTGTCGAACGCCTGTAAACTATCGCTACACCATACCAATTTCGTTACCTTGCGTTTGTGTGTGATCATAGCGTGTAGAGGAGCAAGAACACTGGCACAGTTTTTAATGAACTTGTGGTAATAATTTACCAAACCTAGAAACCGACGTAACTCACGCTGATTACTTGGCATAGGGTAATTTTTTATCACTTCACACTTGTCCTGAAGGGGGTAATTCCGTGCTGCGAAATCGTGTGACCAAGAAATTCCAAGGTTGGCTGTGCAAACACACTTAGATGCATTAATAGTAACACCGTATTGTTCTAAGCGTTGAAAGAGGAGTGAAAGATGTTCCTTATGTTCCTCTTCCGTTGAGCTGGCCACAAGCAAATCATCGATGTAGGCATAAACAAAGTCTAAGCCTCTGGTGACCTCATCTATAAACCTCTGAAAGGTTTGCGCAGCATTCCGTAGCCCGAACGGCATCTTCAAAAATTCGAATAACCCAAATGGTGTACAAACTGCAGTCTTGGGAATATCCGAAGGCTCTACGGGAATGTGGTGGAAAGCCTTAACGAGATCTATTTTACTGAAGATAGATTTGCCGTGGAGAAGAGAAGTAAAGTCTTGGACATTTGGTACCGGATATCGGTCCGGGATGGTTGTCGAATTTAAAAACCGGTAATCCCCACATGGTCTCCAGTCTCCTGACTTCTTCTGGACCAGGTGTAGGGGAGAGGACCAACTGCTTTTGGAAGGTCTTATTATCCCAAGATCCATCATAAGCTGGAATTCCGATTTGGCAGCTTTCAGTTTGTCCGGGGCAAGACGTCTGGGTTTTGCAAACACAGGGGGACCTTTTGTTGTAATGTGATGGGTAATGGTGTGCTTAATGGTATCACCCATCTGCATCGGTTGAAGAATTCCTGGATATCGCTGGAAAAGGCACTGGTACATGGAATTAGGGGGAACGAGGGAAAGTGCAGAGTTCGAGGCGTCCGGAAGGGCAACCTGTTTGGCAAGAACAGAAAGCAGTGTGGCCTGGTCGCATAAGCGTCGCTTGTTAAGATCCACCAGGAGTTTGAAATGCTGGAGGAAGTCAGCGCCGATTATGGGATGCTGCACTTGAGCACAGATGAAAATCCACTTGAAGGATCGGTGAAGGCCCAAGTTTAGTTCACGCGACTGAGTACCGTACGTGGGTATGCGTGAACCGTTAGCAGCGTATAGAGGCGGAGATTCCGAGTGCTTATGACCAGATTTTTGAGGGAATACACTGACTGACGCTCCGGTATCAACCAAGAAATTGACACCAGAGTTCCTGTCCTTTATGAATAACAGGTTGGCAGTGCGAGTACTAGACGCCATTAGGACTCGCTGCTGGGGTTTTCCGACGAAAAATTGCAAGGGGAGATGCACTTCCCAGCCTTCTTTCCAAATTTCGAGTGGTAGAAGCAGATCTTCCCGGAACTCGAACGATGCCTTTTCGTAAATCTTGACCGAGAATGGCTTCTTTGCCGTTGATTTTGTAGCAGAGAACAAACGTGGTTGAGTCGTTGACTTAACTCCTTCACTTTCAACTCCAGTTCCGATTGTGTGTTCACGTTGTTGACCGGAGCTGTGTCAATTTCCACTACTTTGTCGGCAGTTTCTGCTAGTTTATCAACTGGAGTAGCAGGATCCATAGTGGCCAAGACACGCTGAGCTGATGGAGGAAGTTTCTGCAAGAACAACTGTCTAAAGATGTCCTTATCGAAGGTTTGTGCGCGTTCGCCTAGAGCGCACTGCATAGCCCTCAGCATTTGAGTGGGCTTATGGTCTCCAAGTTCTTCTTTTGAGATTAACTGATGTAGTTTCTCACGCTCGGAGACAGTGGTGCGGCGCAGGATGGCAGACTTCAGATCGTTGTACGGGTCCTCACTCGTGGAAGGAGATACGATGACGTCACGGACTTCAGAGATGATGCTCGCTGGTAGAGAGGACAAAACATGATCGTATTTCGTCCTGCTAGTGGTGATCCTTCCCAAGTTGAATTGTGATTCCACTTGGTGGAACCAAATAAATGGATCACCCGGCCAGAAGACGGGGAGCTTTACGCTCAAGTGGGAGATGGCACCAGCGTCGTCAGGCATCTTCTCCTATGCTTGCTAACGTACAAGCAAGACGACAAGTTCCCAACGAAGGAGTGGAGGTTGAGACGAGCGCAGGCACAGAGCGCACGGGCAGGGGTGAGGGGCAGAGGGCACGAGCGACATTACAGTCTGGTCCTAGTCGCTCGGGTGAAGGGGGTGATGGGCAGAGGGCACGAGCGACGTTACAGTCTGGTCCTAGTCGCTCGGGTGAAGGGGGTGATGGGCACGAACGACATTACAGTCTAGTCCTAGTCGTTCGGGTGAAGGGGGTGATGGGCACGAACGACGTTACAGTCTAATCCTAGTCGTTCGGGTAAAAGGGGTAATCCAGCTCCGGGGTCATCAATTGTTGGTTTACGTCGTCGTCGTCGTTGGCCTAGGCAAGCTACGGCTTGGGACCGTAGCGCATCTATCCGGTATAGGTTAACCTGGATGATGTAGCCATAAGCACTGCCGCTAGTTAAGTGCCAACCAGTGATTATCTCACTAGCCGTATTGAGTCCGTTAGGCGAAACTACGACAGTACCAAAGGTGGAAAATATAACCTTTGGTTTTCTATTATTATTTGCAAAATGGACATGGCATTAGATTAAAATAAATATTTGAATATAAATGATTAACTGACAATTGTGATATATAATTAATTATGTTTACATACAATAAAATAATATAGTATACATAAAATTAGTATTAATGTGGTTCACAATTGAATTATAATGGGGTAACTAATTTAAAATGAATTTATATTATTCCGAAATTCAAGACTGTAAAATTAACATTTATCTTGAAACTAAAATAAGAGTATTCACTACACTTTGTTGCTGCTTACCTACAAAACTGCAAGTTTTGCAAAAATATTTCTTCCATCAAAAGAGGAAAAATTGGGACGAAGAATCCATTAATCTTTGCTTAGATGAAGTGATGACCTACTGGGAGAAAGCCAGGATTCCCACAATGCGTAAAGACAGTGCCATCTGAAAGATTGACTCTTTAATAAGCTGTTATGATAAATTGATGAAAAACAGAAAAAGGCCCGAGGAAAAATGCCGTATTGAAGAAGCTATGTTTAAAGATGATTAAGGCTGAAATTCTTGATATTGGTCACTCTAATGCCCTTTTGATGATGTCAAATGAAGAAGACAAGCTTTTCTACTTAAGCCAGCAAGAAGATCCTACACAAAGTAGCATGGGTACAGTAGACCAAATTCTTGCAAAAAGAGAGAAAAGAAGGCTTCATTGTGAAGAATTAGAGTGTGAAAGAGCCCTCAAAGAGCAGAAGCGATCTAAAAGATCATTCTTGCCTGCCAATAGAGATGATTTCACATCGTCATCATCATCATCAATTAATGATGACAACCTTGAAATGAATTTTCAAGGTCCCTCTGAAGAGCAATTTAAAAAGAAAATGTTGGCTCCTAAAAAGTCAAAGCCTATTGACAAAAATGTTGTAGCAGCTTATGATAGAATGAATCTTTCCAATCGAGATGCAGCTATGTCTTATGCTGTTGTTGCTCAGTCTTTGGGCCATAATTTGGAAAACATTACAGTGTCAAAATCTACTATGCTTCGAACTCATCAAAAGTTACGCAAAGAAATAGCAACAGAATATCAAGAGCAAGCATTTTGTCCTGGAGAGCCTTTAGTTCTTCATTGGGATGGAAAAATGCTCCCAGAGATATCAGGTTAGTTTTTTTGTCTGATTAATTTAGCATATTTATATTTTATCTCTCAGGTGAAAAACTTAGTTGTGGGTCTGGTTTTCACACCTAGGCAATGTGTTATTATCTGGTTGGTTTTAATTAAACATTTTGATAGCTAAATTTCTATTTAATTAGGTTACATTTCACTGTCTGAAGCTAGTTTTCACAATCTACACCATTTTACCTTCAAATTAAAATAACAAGTTCAAATTAAAATAAATCAAGTTTAATTTAAAATTATATATTATATATATAAATTATAATATTATAAATATATTAATATAAAAAATAAAATATTAATATAAATATAATATATAATAAAATATTAAAAATAAATATATATAAATTATATATAAATTATATATTTTAACTTTTTCTTGCAGGCGAAGGAAGAATGGAAAGGATTGCAGTGTTAGTCAGTGGGAATGGTGAAGAGAAATTGCTGGGAATTCCTAAAGTCACTGCTGGCACGGGTACGGAGATGGCTTGTGTTTGCATTTCTCTCCTGCAAGAACATGATATGACCCAGAGAATTATTGGGCTGTCATTTGACAAACAGCATCCAATACCGGAATCCATGCTGGAGCTTGCACTAAAATTGAACAAGAACTTGGAAAAGAGCTTTTATATTTAGCCTGCAGACACCATATTTATGAGATTGTCCTATCTTAAGTCTTCCGGACTTCTATGGGCCATTCCTCTGAACCTGATATTCCAATCTTCAAAAGATTCAAAACTCAATGGGATTTTATGGATCATTCTCAAATCACAACTGCTGTTGATTCCCAAAGCTGCAGAATAATTGAAAGAGTTCAAGATTTAAAAAATCAAACAGTCTTAATCATGAAGGAGGCACTCAACTCTAAACAGCCAAGAGATGATTATAAAGAATTTTTTCAACTTGTTCTCTTGTTTTTTGGAGAAGAAAGCATTTCTAATACTCCCTTGAAGAGACCTGGAGCGTACCATCATGCAAGATGGATGGCAAAAGGAATTTATGCATTTAAGCTTTTTCTTCTCCAAAATCAATTTAAGATGACTAAAAAAGAACTTGATGCAATAACAGAAATTTGTTTATTTGTTGCATTGGTATACGCAAAATCTTGGGCAAAAGCTTCTCAACCAGAGGAAGCCCCAAATGTTGATCTTAAATTTTTGCAAGATCTTGCAATAATGGAGGAAAATTCTTTGATATCAAGTGTTATCAAGCAAGCCCAAAATGCCATTAAACGACATCTGTGGTACCTCTCAGAAACACTTGTTGGATTAAGCTTCTTTGACAAAAGCACATATCCCTTGAAGAAAAGGAGCAAATGCGAAATAATATCAAAATGCCTCCAAGAAATAAGGGACTGAAATGTTTAGAAGCAAAGGTAACCCTAGCTTCTTTTAAAGAAAAAAGGATTTCTGATTTTGTTACTTCAAGGACTAAATCTCTTTTTGATGCTCTACATCTCAATTCTCTCTTCACTGAAAATTCTGCATCAACATGGGGAATAGATCCTGAGTACCAAAGAGGGTGTGCTAGAGTTCGTGCCCTTAGAGTGACAAATGACACAGCTGAGTGGGGTGTTGCATTCATTGAAAAATTTAATCAAGCAGTGACAACTAAAGAAGAGGACAAACAATACCTGCTCAAAACAGTTTTCAAGAATCGTAAAGAATTTCCAACAAAAAATAAAGCAGAACTTATGAAAATGAGGAAAAACTAATTTTTTCAGCATTAAAAGGAAAAGTGCAATTTTCTCGGGACCCCTAAAACTTGACATAGAGGTTTCAAATTTTGTAATTTGATTAAGGTAAGCAAAAGGAATAACATTACTCATGTGGAACAAAGATTTTTAAACCTTCATTTTTTTGGTCCACACTAACTTAGGTATATATATATATAAATAAACAACTATGGATGTAACAAATTTCAGGGGCCCAGCAAAAAAACTTCAATATAGGTAAACTTTGATATATTGGAAGCTGAGTAAAATTGAGAGATTGTTTTTTAGTAAAGTAAAGGTATTGAATGTACGTAGATGGATGAAATTTTTATTAAAAAAGTTAAGCTAAAAGTTATAATTGTACAAAAGATATTTTATCATGAATAACTATGTTATTTCTCAAGAGATTGCCCTTTATTTACATAAATGTTTATTTTGGGAAGAAGGCATCAAGCGCAATCCTTGAGGCCTTCTCCTGAAGAATCTGTCCAATGATTGGAAGATTCGATGCACAAGCTCTGTGAAGCCAAACCAGGAGGGGCTCACCTACAATATGTGCTGAAGCATGCCTGAAGCGCTTGAGACTCGATGAAGCTTCACCACTGAAGAACTTGGCCCAAAGTGTGTCCTCATTCTTCAGGATTGTCAACAGGGTTGAGGCAGGAATACTGAAGTCTGCTGCAATTTCCGCCACCTTCTTCCAAAACTTCAACCTTTCTCTTGAGGGTCAGAGTAGAGCGCTTGGGAGTGAAGTCCACCATTTAAATCTGAAACAATAATAATTTTGTATTTTAATGAAATTTGGGGAATTAAAATTGATAAACAGTTAATATTATCTAGAAATTAATTTTGTAATAAGAATTTACAGATGGTACCTACTCTCTATGGTTAATAGTGACACACATTACTGTTTGTGGTATGGTCCAGTATCACTTTTTGCGTAGAAGGAATTATGGCTGAATTGTTTTTAAACTCCTTGCCATGCGCTAAATTAAACATAGTACATTCTGTTTTCAGTATAAAGTACAGTGGCGTATTAAGGGGGGGCCGGGGGGGGCCATGCCCCAGGGCCTAGCTGTTTTAGGGGTCGATGTTTATAATGATATCAATGATAAATTTGGAATGGTCAACAATATCTCCCGACTAACTTCGGAGGAAGCATCAAAAATTCTGGCTAGTCCATTACCCAAATGATTTTGAGGACAGCTTCCCATTTGAGTTTCAGCATTTTGTACTGTTTGTCAAACAAAATGCTTTAGCTGACACTCGCCCATTAGGAGTACTACAGGAAATTCACAAATTGAGGGCTATTTGGATGGTGGTGGATGATTTTGTGACCAACTTTGGTAGATTAGTAGTGGACTTGTAGTTGTGTAATTGGTTTGGTGTAATTGTAACAGCTTGGTATTTGTGTAAAACTTGCCTTATTTGATTTAGAAATAAATAGTTTTATTAGTTTACATGACTCGAAGATTTGTCTTATTGAGGGACCCCAAGAATATTTTGGCCCCAGGGCCCAAAAATCCTTAATACAGGACTGATAAAGTATGTTTCCTTTAAGGAAGAAAATGTAGCTAGTGAAGAACAGATCGTACACCAAACCATTATTAAATATTTTCTTAATGAAAAGTAAATGTATAAATGGTTGCAACTTTATTTAGGTTAATCTAAAATGAGAAAAGCTGTAACAGGAAAATATGCTTATCTGATCAGTTTGACTTTTGTTTGCATTATTTCATTTATGAATGAAATTAGAGTTTAATTTAAAAACTTAAACACGAAATTAATGGGTCTTACATGATACACACCCACAGGGAAACAATAAAAGGATTCAAAAGTCTTTCTATGTTGCTATATGGTACCTCATCAGGGATGTGATTAAACTATCTATATAAAAGGCATTGGAATAATTTTAATCACTGTGGGTGTATTATATATATATATATATATATTTTTTTTTTAAGTTCGGGAAGAACCGATTTGCCTCTATTTAAAAGGGCATATCTCGGCGGAAAAACAAAGAAAAAGTGAGAGGAAAAAGAAAGGGTGGAGGGGACAGTCGAAGTGGAAAAAGACCAAGGACTGCAGGGTCGAGCCCCATCATCCTTGGGTGCTAGGGCTGGGAGGGCGCACGTACAAACGAGCACAAAGAGCACTCAAGAGCACGAGCTTAGAACCCCCTTGCGGGGATATATATATATATATAAATAAATAAATTATTTCACGAAAGTAACATGTGAAAAATATTTGATGGAAAAACCCAGTGTTTCCTTCATGGTTTTTTTCATATATATATATATATATATATATATAATGTTGTATGTAAATGAAATGAAACCAGTGAAAGAAAATTTTATTCAGATTTCAGATATTTCAATACAAATTAATTTTTACAAATATATCAAAAAAATTACATTTTACCAAAAATTCAGTTATTGATGATTGTCTCGCTTTGATGATAAGTTTTGTTTGTCGTCGTTCAAACTCCAGACGCATACTTTTCATTTGATAATACGAATCCTTTGATAATAAGAATTTGTGTATAATGCATATTTTTATAATATGAATTTTATCGAAATCTTTTCCATGTAACGGCGTGCGTTTTTCCCGCAGAGTAAAGAAAACCCCCTGTGACCCACCCATTTACGCGTTTGCCAAATCAGCCGAAATGGAATACTGTACCTGAACAGTGGTATCATCATGAAACAAACTAAACCTTCGCGAATATGTAATCTACGTCACGTCAGACAATGCTTGCAGTCAACATTTTTGTTCAAATGGTTTTGGCGGAAGATCGCGGGAGCACTATATATACAGGGAGTGATCAAAAAGTATCGATAATTTTATTGCTACGGACAAATGAAGGCAAATAAGAAATAACCGTGTACATATGTGAGTCTTCTTGCCATCTGGCGTCTGCAGTCTGAAGCAAAATCTGCTACCGTGAGTCAGTAGTTGGTTGGAGCGCGTAAAAGGAGGGTGTGTTTTTGCAGTACGTATAAATCTCTGAAATGGAACAACGCGCGTTCGGAGACGAACGAAATGGTTAAAACAGCTTTTGAAAATGATGCTCTCAGTGTAGCTAACGTTTACAAATAGCACAAAAAATTTAAAAATGGAGAAACATCGCTTGAAGACAAGGAACGCAGTGGCCGCCCTTCCACTTCTCGTACGGATGAAAATGTCCAACAGATTCGATGCCTGGTACGAGCAAATATGTTTCCATTTTTAAACTTTTTATGCCATTGTAAACGTTAGCTACACTGAGAGCATCATTTCCAAAAGCTGTTTTAATCATTTCGTTCGTCTCCGAACGCGCGTTGTTCCATTTCAGAGATTTATACGTACTGCAAAAACACACCCTCTTTTTAAGCGCTCCAACCAACTACTGACACGACTCGGTCCTAGGTGCGAAGCCGCCACCCATTAACAGGTCAGAGATCAGCCTGAGCAGATCGGATCGAGTTAACTTAGCACGATTCCGATGTGGACATCACCCCAACTTACGGACATATAAACACAGACTAGACAACTCCATAGACGACACCTGCCACCTGTGCCAGGACACACCACAAACAATTGAACACATTATGACAGACTGTACCGTTCTAACAACAACGAACACAACACAACATCACTAGTGCGCTGAACCTCTGGTCCACTCCGGAGAGGGCGATCGGTTACCTGCGTGCCGCTGGCTTGCTCGATCAGGGTGGGCTGATCGGCTAAACAACAACAACAACAACTACAACTGACTCATGGTAGCAGACGCCAGATGGCAGGAAGACTCGCATATGTAAACGGTCATTTGTCCGTAGCAATAAAATTATCGATACTTTTTGATCATTCGTGTGTATATATATATATATATATATATATATATAATAATATATATATAGGGTGAATTTCACAAGCGTGAAATTAAATGATGCACACCCACGAGGAATATGAAGTGATTGTGGTGCCTACTCAGAATTATTAATTAGTAGTAGTTATTAACAATATATATACTTTGACCTTCATTTCTTGTGCAAAATTACCAAAACCTAACCTAACTTAACTCTACCAGGAAAAAGATGGTGTCGGATCGGCTGGGTCCAAACGAAATGCTATGATTGGCTAAGAAAAAACCAGTGTGTTACACCGAGTATTGGAAGACATTCGGGACAGTGTTTCCATGGAAACCATGTCGACTCGTTAAAAACATTTTAGCATGTTTAAAAAAAAAAAATATCTCATCCTTTTACGTATTAAGTTTGCACAAGAAATGAAAGTCAGATTTGAACAAACTATGCAAAATTACACTAGAAAAGTATAGATTTGACTAGCATCTTGGATCCTGTATACATGTTAGTCAGTCTGTGAAACCAGCTGTTTCACGTAATAACTAAAAATTTCGGCATTTCGTGTAATACCTGTGACCCTTAAATATAGGTAATACGTATTAGTAACCTAACCTTCACGAAGTCATTAATCGCTTAATCGAATTACGCGAAATGCCTGAAATTTGTAGGCATTACGTGAAATGACTGGTTTCACAAATTGACTGCAACTGATAGGGTTGCCAGATTTTTCAAATGGCCATGCGGGACAAAAAATTTTCAGATTTTTTTTTAAGACCAAATTTTTTTTCAAATTGTAACTAGATTTCTTCAATGGTTACAACAAACCAAATTAGAAGAATTTTATTACAATAATATTTAACAATTAAACATCGTGAATAAATTGAAATTATTATACATAATATTGAAATTCTAAATCAATTCATCCCTAAAAAATGTGCTTAAAAAATATTTTTTGCGGGACATTTTGAACGCGGGATTTTTGGATCAAATGCGGGACTGTCCCGTGAAATACGGGTCGTCTGGCAACCCTACAGTGACTCAGTGCAACATATATATTGGAATGTAAAGTGGAGTGATAGTTTTCTGTCTAAAACTAAGACTTCGACTAGGTGAGACTACCACCCACCCTCTAGTTAACCCTCAGCTAGGCGTTACCCGGACCCACTGGGTCCTCGAACAGGGTAGATAGACTGAACAGTGGAAACGCAAGTTCGATGAATTTTTTGGAATGAGGTAGTGTTACGGTCAGGGAAGTTTGACTTAATTGTTTTTAAAATTGGCCTATTATATCTTTGTGCCCCGTCATCGTTTATGTTGCACAGAATAACCTCCACCCTTCCTTCGAGGACCTGGGTAAACAGTACAGTATTTAAAAGAAAAATGGCAAGGATTTATATTCATTTTGCGAGGTCTGAAGTAGAATTAGGTAGTACCTAGCCTTTGCTTTGCCGTGGTAAGTCTAAGCCGATTTGGGCCTAACCTAAGTATTGCTATTTACTCTTTATTTTAATTAGGCCAGCACAAATGAACACAAGTTAGTAAAAGTAATAAGACGTCATGTCTGACCAAATGTGAACACGATACTGAAGTATGTAGGCCTAAAAAAGAATGGTGTGTACAAAAATGATTAACGTATGTGATGAGCAGGCAAATATTTTTTATATTTATATTCTGCAAAAATCTTGTCGAGTTCGAAATGTCTATACTCTATACCAGTGTTTCCCAACCGGGGGCCATATGGCTCCATGGGGGCCATGGCACATTTGAAGGGGGCCACAGGAAAATGTTATTTTGTAAAATAGAGTTAAATCTGCATATTACCTACTGAAAATAATGCTTATGGGGGCCACGGGAAAAAATAAGGTTCCTAAGGGGGGCCATAAGCCAAAACCGGTTGGGAACCACTGCGAGTCTATACTATAGACTCCGCCCGGTGACGGTATAGACTATAGAGTCTATAGTCTATACCGTCACCGGGCGGAGTCTATCTATAGTGATATTTATGTAATGTGTAATCTCTAAAAAATACTTTAAAATAAAATACTGTAGTCGTATTAAGGTTAAGAATGAGTAAGAAATCGATGCGATAAAGGTATATTGAATTATTGCCAAAATTAAGATTTATCGCCATGCAATGTTCACCATTTTAAATTTGGGTATTTGAAGTTTAGGCCTATCTTTCGGGAAAGTGGTTGAATTTAATTTTTAATCTTTTTTTTTTTTTTTTTTAGATGTACTATCATCTTGGTTTTGATAGATTTATTTATTTTTAATTAATAATAATAATAATAGGCCTGCAGATTATTAACATTTTAAGCTTAAAATTTACTATGATTTCTTACCTGCAAACATGCTCGTTACTAACTTTTATAGGTGTGCAGTATTTTGGTTAACTTTTTTATGCAGGAAAGAACGGCCAAGGATCAATGTTCGCAAAAATGCCCCCACCCCCTTTACAGAGGAAGAAGATAGCTAAAATGAAGGTCCAAGGTTTTCAAGATGCTAGACACTGCGTTTGAAAGATTATCGGTCATAGACGGGGAGAAAGATGGATTGAGGAAGATTGTGCAGTTGACCGGTTGAGTAGATAAAAGATTGGAGATTCTGATTAACACTTTCATTAGAGAGTTGGACAGGAAAAGAATGAGAACGGGTGGAAAGTGTGGTGCTGCCTCCTCTCCTTAAAGGAGGAGGAGGCGGCATGCATTTAGGAAGCAGAATAGCAGTCCTTTATAATAGCGATAGTAAAGAGAGAATGAGGCAACATTGCGGCGAAGAGAGAGAGAGAGGGATTGAAGACAGTCAGTGAGAGGCGGGGAATTTGAGACGAAAAGCCTTTGATTCCAATCGGTCAAGTAGGTCTGTGGGTTGAGTTTCCATACAAGGGCGGACAAGACCCCTGTATAGAAATAGCAACTTAGTGGGGATGAAGAAAACGGCGGAGTCTGTACAGCACGCCTAACCTCTTTGAAGCTGTTTTAGAAAGATCACGAGAAGAGGAAGGATTGAGTTGTGTATTGTTGAAGATAAGGGGATAGTCGTGTGGAAGATTGTGAAGTAGATAGATGAAGGAACTTAGTTTCTGAGGCATTGAAAGTCACGAGGTTTTCTGTGCCCCAATCAGAGATAGTAGAAAGATTAGAGGTCAGGTGCATCATAGCCGTCCCACGCGAAGCATGGAATGACTGTTGAAAGGGACGCATAAGAATAGATAGGACAGGAAGTGCGACGTAATAGATCATTTATTAATAAAGGGAAAACAGTTGGTGACAGAACAGACCCTTGAGGAACACCGCTATAGATAACTTCAAATAGAAGAACAGTGGTCATCTACAACCACAGCTATAGATCGGCCAGAAAGGAAATCAGAACTGAAGGTACAGAGAGAAGAATAGAAACCGAAGGAGAGCAATTTGGATATTGAAGATTTGTGCCAGACTATCAAAAGCTTTTGATATGTCTAGCGCAATAGCAAAGGTTTCTCCGAAATCTCGAAAGGAGGAGGATGACCAAGAGTCAGAGAGAAGTGCAAGAATATCGCCAGTAGAGCGTCCCTTGCCGAATCCATACTGGCAATCTGAAATAAGATTGTAAGAGAAGAGACGTATTTAAGAATCTTCCTATTTAGGATAGATTCGAAAACTTAGCAAGTCAAGAAATCAAATCAATTGGACGAAAGTTAAATGATTGAGAGCCGTCACCCTTCTTTGGGACAGGCTGAATGAAAGCACACACAGCGGGAAGGAAAAGTACCAGATGAAAGATAAAGACGAAAGAGTTTGCCTTATCAGGGTGTTACCACAGAAGGGGAGTTCTTGAGAACAACAGAAGGGACGCCATGATGGCCGTACACCTTCTTAGAGTTGAACCCAAATAGGGCAGGAAAAATTCTTTGGAAGAGATTCTAATTTCCGACATAATTAAGTCACAGGGAGGAGGAGATGGAGGAACAGCACCAGATTCGTGCAGGTTGAGTTGGAGGCGAAAGTGAGCGAAGAGTTCAGTTTAATCAGGAGAAGAGAGGGCAACTGAGCCGTCATAATGGAAAAGAGGAGGGAAAGAAGTAGTAAAGTTGTTGGAGAGGTTCTTGGCTAGATGCCAGAAAGAGCGAGAAGAATTAGAAATGGATGTTTTTCACATTTCTGTCTGATGAAGGTATTTTTGACGAGTCGAAGAACAGATTTTGCACAATTCTGGGCAGAAATGTAAACTAAGAGTGAGGAGTTGGATGACGACGGTGCCTTCTTGAAAGCCTCCTCTCTGTTACTGATAGCATTAGAACAAAAAGTTAAACCAAGTGTTTTTGCATTAGTAGTAGGAATAAAATATGGAATGTGCGCCTCCATGCTCGAGAGATTCATTTCCGTGATGCGCTCGGCGTATTTAGTTTGAGAATGGCATATGTACTCATAAACTGTAGCCAAAGGGTGTAGAATTCGGAGGATTCAAGTTTGGGAATACCAGAGCAAGTTACAGCGTTGCGTACATATACGCAATATTCACCTTTGGAGTGAAATTAAGTATAGAGAAATAGGGAGACTACAGAAAAGGGGTTACTGTCACTGTCTCAAATATCAGAATTTCAATAAGGAAGAGGAGAGGTGGTGTTCAACAGATTGAAAATTTGGGGAAAGGCCATGAATGTTGCAGAAGTTTATGAAAAATGAATCGAGCAGACGCCCAGAACTGGACCTGCAGGGACTCCAGACATTGTCCTAACACCATAAATAGTCGTGTAGTCCTACAGAATACTATATGTAGTAGGCAATATTCACATTTCATTGCATCGTTGCCAGAGCCTACTAGATCCGTGGACTCGCCAGCAGAAATAAATAATTAAAAACTCAAATGGCAATTTAAAATTTCTATTTGTGGAAGACTCGGTTTTTGTTGTTTTTGATTGCAATAAATGCTGCAGTTGTATTCGAAAAGAGTCATTATAAATAACTGATAGTAATCGGGTAAATGTCAATGCAGGGTAAGGCCTCTTTGGACCCAATAGTAGTAGTTGTGGGTAGGATTTGAAATTGCTTTGATCCTTTCTGACTAGTTAACTTAGTCAGCCGTAGACACACGCGTCTCTAGGCCAAACCAGATTCGTTCTTTGGTACGGTATACAAGCTCGTATCTTGTATTAAACTTAATGTTCGCTGTGCATAAGTGTTGATTGTTATAGGCCTAATTAAGGCAAGTATGGGAGGATTAGTATTTTCCCCACTGTGCATTACGAAGGGGGTTAAACAATCTCATTATTATTATTATTCCCTCGCTTTTCCTTGTGTTAGTGATGTTTCTCCGTAATTGCCTTAAGTATTAAAGCGTCAAGTAAGACTCGGATGTTACTTGTTACAGTTTTCATTTGTAGATCTTGCCATTTTACTGTACGGTACCGAACCAAAAACGGGTAAAATGCGTTACCGTTTCAACTTTTGTTTATCTTAAATTTTAGTGTGTAATACTATAATCGCAGTTATAGTTAAGTAGATGACGAGGCTTAGAAGAGTGGATATCATGATTTGAGTTTATTATATACAGTAGCTTAGGTACCGTAGTAAGCTCGTAATTCGAGTGGAGGAGTTACGTAAGGAGCACGAGGCGAAGGTCTTCTTCCGTACTTGGTTGAATAAATTCCCCAGTAACCGCATTACGTGTTGAACGTGTAAAATAAAACATTTGTGGTAGTCTCTATCGGAGCATCTTCATTTTACAGTTGCATTTTGACGAACAATTTGCATAAATTTGCGAAGCGACACGTTTCTTTCTTTTAGTCGTGGCTGAGCATTTTTTATTATGAAATTAAGCCAATTGATCTTCATGGCCGATGCTTCGTTGGAAACACTCTTAAAATGGCTTTCCTCCCTAAAACCCCGTTCATGCCAACACGTATCTTTCCAGAACTGTTCGTAGGTAGTAGGCCTCTTCACCCTAGGTTTGTCCTACATTTTCTGAGCCTCCCTAGAACTTTTACTACCTTACTGTATGGTAACGATAACCCGTTTTGCACTTAAAGACTAAGGCCACTTTGTAAACAAGGATGCCTTATTATTTGCTCGAGGAAATTTTTATTTATTATACACACCTTTAACCCTAGAAGGTCAGTGTGGAAAACCTTACATATAGCCGCTGGTGTCGGGTCTAAGTAAAGCCATAATGAAACGAATTTATAGGTTGAATTTAACAATTTATTGTTAATAAACTAATAAAAATTAACTTCCGTAGAATAATAAACATCCTTTCCAGAAAAATAAATATACTTTTATTTTAATAAGCCACACTGACCTTCTAGGGTTAATATACAGGGTGTCCCACAAGTCCCAATCTATATTGCGGAAAGATACTGTGAATAGAGAGGGTTTCTCGAACACCCTGTATAACCCACAAATGTTTACATTTACCATTAGGCTTAGGAAATTTGGCCGTTTTTGCTAAAAAAAATTATTTATATATATATATATCGAACACCCAGAATGTGTAACGTGCAAATCATCTTTTAGGATCTGTCGGCCATTAAGTATTTTTGTATTAGGTTCCTGAAACTTTAATAACTTTAGCCAAAATTTGTAACGAACGAACAAAACTCCTTCGCAACACATTCTGAGGAATGTTTAAATCTATTTTTGTCGTCGATTATCATGCAATATTTACCACCAAACTGACACAAGGTGGTAGTATTTCACTCATTCGCCAACGATGTCTGCAGTAGCGTTTAAATTGTTTAATTTTCTCTTTCTAACTTAATCCGCAGAATGCTTGTCGTATTTTGTCTTGTTCACTATGAATGAGTGCAATGACTAATTCTTTATTTATAAAATAACTATTACAATTTTTACGCTACAATAATTTTAAAATATTTAAGTAAGTGTCAATTGGACTATTTATTTTATGCAATTTGGGCCTTAAAGTTTTAGGCTTTACTGGGCTGTCGGATTAAGTAAGAGATAAAATATATGGTATATAAGTCAAAAGTTGGACCCATTTTCAAGTTTTTTTTACGAAATAGTGTAGGCTTGTGAAGACGTGTAATGCCTACCCATATACGGTACCTGATAATGTATGGTAGGCTGTGAATTGATATTCGCATAATAGGATTATATATATATATATATGTGTGTGCTGCAAACCCACAAGGAAAAAGAAAAACGATTCCAAGGCCTTTCGTGTATTCAAAGCTACACCTCGTGTGAGAGAGAGAGGGAAAACAAAACAAAAAAAAAAAAAACTATTTTAAAATTAGAAAGTTCACTGTGGTGTTCATTTCTGCTCAAACTACTTTCGTCAGTCTTAAAGCAAAACCAGTTTCATATATGGTGCCTCGATACTGCCATACCAACTCTTATTGGCCACTTGTAGCCTATCAGCGTACTAAGCCTGCAGTAAAGAAAATGCTTATCTTTCGCGTGCGGGGAATGGAAACTATTTGTTGTTAGCTTATTGAAGTATATATAGACTGCAATTTCTGTACGTTTACGGTAGCCACCAGGCTTTCCCGGTACTATTTGTTGTACCAGTGTTTGGTAGGGTTGCCAGATCAGATGGTTTCCAAATCCGGAGATTTTACCTACGAAGCTCATTATTATTTGTTTATGTAGCAAAACCTATATATAAACTTCGTAATTTTGATCAAGAAAAAATACATACATAACCAGCTTAGTTTTTTATTTACTTATAAATAATACTCAAACTTCCGGAGACCCGGCAAACCTATCGTTTGGCTCGAGGTTTTTTGTATTTAATTTTTATTTTATATTTTTGTCGGATTTTGAACAAATGTTCAGGATCGACCTGGTGGATTTTTATGGTACCCATTCATCTACGAACCAAAGGAAGGATAAACGGCTGGGTAGGCTTCCCGCCGCTTGCCTACGTCAGGAATCGAACCCGGTCCGATGGATTTGTAGTCAGCGATGCTGACCACTGTAGGCTATGTACATTTGAAGTTAAAAGTAAAATGGTGTATGGTAGGGCATTGGTAGCCACTGAGACTTGTTTGTATGTGGAAACTTAGGCCCTTTTTTTTTTTTTTTTTCTGAGTAGGTTCTACGATATGCATTTTAAATTGCTGAATTAAAATCAAAGTTTGAAAGTAACCCTTCTTCATAGAACTAAATATACCGAGTACAATATCTACAGATTATCATGTGCTATTTTTAACCAAAACCCTACTGTAAAATTCTTTTTAATAAGCTAAGCTGTTCGCTAGTTATTGCTATGGAGTATGTAGTTTAACAATACGTTTTGGCGAGGTCGTTCCCGGGCTAGTTGTTGTTGTTGTTTAGCCGATCAGCCCACCCTGATCAAGCAAACCGGCGGCATGCAGGTAACCGATCGCCCTCTTCGGAGTGGACCAGAGGTTCAGCGCACTAGTGATGTTGTGTTGTGTTCGTTGTTGTGCTAGAGCGATACAGTCTGTCATAATGTGTTCAATTGTTTGTGGTGTGTCGTGGCACAGGTGGCAAGTGTCGTCTATGGAGTTGTCTAGTCTGTGTTTATATGTTAGTAAGTTGGGGTGATGTCCACATCGGAATCGTGCTAAGTTAACTCGATCCGATCTGCTCAGGCTGATCTCTGACCTGTTAATGGGTGGCGGCTTCGCACCTAGGACCGCATTCGGACCGAGTCGTGTCAGTGCTTTGTGGGTTAGGTGTGTGTGTATGTGTTTTCTGTAGTGTGTGATGTCTGTGGGGGCGTGGTATGGAATGGGCTAGTTGTCGTTGTTGGTTAGCCGATCATCCCACCCTGATCGAGCGAGCTGGCGCCACGCGGGTAACCGATCGCCTTCTCCAGGAGTGGACCACAGGTTCAGCGCACTAGTGATATTGTGTTGTGTTTGTTTTATGTTGTGCTAGAGCGGTACAGTCTGTCATATTGTGTTGAATTGTTTGTGGCGTGTCCTGGTACGGGTGTCGTCTGTGGAGTTGTCTAGTCTGTGTTTATATGTCTGTAAGTTGGGGTGATGTCCACATCGGAATCGTGCTAAGTCAACTCGATCCAATCTGCTCAGGCTGGTCTCTGACCTGTCAATGGGTGGCGGCTTCGCACCTAGGACCGCATTCGGACCGAGTCGTGTCAGTGCTTTGTGGGTTAGGTCAGCCACCGTCACTTAGGTGTGTGTGTGTTTTCTGTACTGTGTGATGTCTGTAGGGCGTGGTATGGAATGGAGTATTTGGTTATAATGTGTCTCTGGTGTTAACCTTAATGGTGCGAGGTGTCGGTGCATGATTGTACATGTAGTGGCAAGGGTGTTGTTATCGCTGCTGCCATGAATTGTGTTCCCCTCATGTCTAAATGTTCCCTAACTTTCAGTATTTTTGTTTCTGTGTGCAGGTATTCTATTGGTGGTGTTTGAGTACATCCTGTAATGATACGAAGTGCGTTGTTTTGTATTGTCTGTAAGGTGTTTGTGGGTGTGAGATAATGGGTGGCCAGCATGGGCTAGCATAGTCCATAACTGAGCGAATATATTGTTTGTATATGAGTGATGTTTCCTGCTGGTGTCCAAAGTTTGTGCCTGTTAGTACCCTAAGCGTGTTAAGTCCTGTTTGGTTTGAGTAGTGTAATAATTTTACCTTGTTTCCATATGTCGGGAATAATAGTGTTGGTTTGAGTATGTGTTGAATGTTGATGTTTGTGAGAGCTAGTATTTCCTGTGGACCCAAGTGTTTAAGATGTATTTAGATATGTTGTCTGGTCCAGTAGCCTTCGAATTCGTAATGTTTTTGATGATCTTGGTAGTCTGGTCTGTATTGAAGGGTGTAATGGTCGTGTCGAGTCTGTAGGTTTTCTCGCGTCTGGCTGTGTGTCTGTCTGCGTGTTTCTGGTTGTCGTCTCTCTTTAAGCGACTTATCTTTGCGTAGTGATTAACTAGAATGTTAGCTTGTTGTTGAAGCTAGATGTTGGCCAATCTAACTTACAAAAAGGTCTGCTTATTTATGTCTTGGTTGTTTTATCTTTAGCCTTTATTTAAAGTTTAAATATTAGGTCTTAGGCCTACGTGAAATTATTTATAATATTGGGCTTCCTAAGGCTATGTTGATGGCAAATATAGGCCTACTGTCTTGGCAACCGCCTACTTCGCTTACATTGACCGGTATGATTTTTGGAAATGTATGGAGTTATAGAAATTTGGTATACTCCCATATATTGAATTAGTTATAATTTACCATGACCCGATACGCCCGCATAAAACGTAATTATTAAATTGGTATGGGCGTTGGCACTTCAAGTAGGCTGTATATTTTAAGACGGGAGTACATTGTAGACTCGTGTACCATTAAAGACCTTTGTTCTTAAAATTCCTCCTTTCACATACAAAACAATTCCATTCCATTGGTTTCTTTTTATACTGGTTTTAAGGACTTAAAATAATGCTTGTCATAATTAGGCCTATTTATTTTTCAGTAATTTTTTGAATTGAATTGAATAACCTTTATTAATAATAAAATAAATACAGTAGTCTTTTTACACTACAATTTTTACAATGACATGAATAATTGTGAAGCTCGACTATTTATTTTTTTTATTTAATTTGGCCCTTAAGCTTTAGGCTTTACTGGGCTCTTATTAAAAATAAGGGATCAATCCCAGAATAGGCACCTGAAATCATTTTTAGGTGCTTAATCTGGGATTGAGTCAAAACACAGGTGCTTAATCTGGGATTGAGGAGAAAAAAATATAAACAGTTTTTAGAGATATAATTTCATTGTTTTTATCAATATTTGAAAAAATCAACTCTAACCTAACCTATATCTATACCAATTTATGTGGCAAGATAGATTTGCTTCAGATGGATTCAGAAACATTCGGGCTCATATTGCAGGAATTTATAATATCTAAAATTTTTCTTTATTCATTAAACCACTTTAAACCTTTTATAACTTTGCCTTTATTACATTTGTAATAAACTTTGTATAAACAATAAATTTTGTAATCATCAGGTTTTTTTTGTTTAATTCCTTGCAAGGTGCCTATTCTGGGATTGAGGTACATCAGGTGCCTATTCTGGGATTGACCCAAAATAAGCAGCTAGCTGTTATAAATTAATAAGGTTATTATGTGTTTTATCACACTCAGTCATTTTACACACCAAAATACATTTTTCTAGTAGTATTTGATGTGATTTGTTCAAATATGACCTCCATTTCCGTCGGAAATGAGATCCAACAAAGTTATAGTACTTTGAAGTTTGGCTCATTTTCAAGGGAAATGGAAGTCAAAATCTAAGCAAAACATCAAATATTACTAGAAAAATGTATTTTGGTATTAATTAACCTAACCTAACCGTGGCTAAACGATCCTAACCCTGGCTAAACGAGCCTAGAGTATTACCTTATTATGGATTAGGTGGTGGATACAGACGAGAGCTCGTTTAGCCAGGTTAGGCTCGTTTAGCCACGGTTAGGCTCGTTTAGGTTAGGTTAATTAATACCAAAATACATTTTTCTAGTAATATTTGATGTGTTTTGCTTAGATTTTGACCCTTGAAAATGAGCCAAACTTCAAAGTACTATAACTTTGTTGGATCTCATTTCCGACGGAAATGGAGGTCATATTTGAACAAATCACATCAAATACTACTAGAAAAATGTATTTTGGTGTGTAAAATGACTGAGTGTGATAAAACACATAATTACCATTAATAATAAGTAAGTAAGTATTATTAATAGTTAAAACCTGTATTTCAATCTTAAACAATATTAATGGACAATATTAAACACTATTAGTGGACATTAATCCAAGATTTTTGTTAGTATCCCATTATTAATCGGGATTTCAACTTGGTTTTAAACAAATTTACATTCGCAATATTTTTTATATCGGCATGCAAGTCATTCCATAGTTTCAATCCAATGAAAATGGGTAGTTTTTGAGATGGACAATCTAAATTGAGGTATAACAAGCTTTGCTCTATTTCTGGTCTGATACGAGTGGATTTCTTGATGAGTTACAAAATATCTATTTACCCATTGCAAATTAATGATTTTGCTCTTACACTCGTAAATAAAAATAAAATGTGTCAGTTTGGTTATATCGTTGAGCTTTAGTAGGTTTAGCTCTTTAAATAATGCACTAGAGTGATCAAGGAAATCAGCATCAGATAACCTTATTGCTCGTTTTTGGATGACAAAGATACCATTTAATGCGTTGTTAGCGGAGTTTCCCCAAACAAGGGTGCAGTATGTTATATAAGGAAGAACAAGAGTATGATAAAGAGTCAATAAAACTTGTTTAGGGACTACATTTCTAAGTTTAAACATTATAGCAACGCTCCTTGAAATCTTTTTCGCGATATAATTTACATGATCACACCATTGCAAAAACACACGAGCACGTACGTACGTATGTATACATATATTAGATACCAGTGGTATTGAGTCGTTTTATGTTGTGGGGAAAACCTTTTACTAGTGTTCCTGGAACTGTTTTAAAACTTTTTCTTTGAACGTTTACGCAAGAACGGAGAATATAACGTCTGCAATGCTGAATGAAAGTTGCAAACGTTCGCTCCTTACACGAGATGACAAAGCGCAGGAATTCACCAAGACTTATCATTGTAAACGCCATATTAGAGTAGTTAGAGCTTTAGATCTCTGTTTCAGACTTTAGTTTAAAAATCCAGTTTCAGTACTGCAAGAATTATCAGCGGTCAATAGGCTAACGTAGGGTACGATACTGTATGAGCCTAGTGAAGCCTCTACTGTACGTATGAAGTGTTGAAAATGTCTAAGGGATCACGTAGGGTCTATTGAAATTCCTAGCTACGTTAAGATTTAAAATAACTAAGGCCAAGTTTTCAAGTTTTGTTCATTCGGTTTTGAGGTAGGCCTAGGCCTTCTAGAGGTCGGCTTGGTTATACGAATTAAGCAGAGGCTTTCCCCTTTCTCTGATTTTGACAGATAGGGATCGGGGGTGGGGAATCTACTCAAAAACATGGACACGTCTTTTGCCCCCAATTAAAAAGTGTGTAAGTAGATTTCACAATATCTTACTTCCCCACACTCCTTGTTAGTATGCTCCGTGATTGAATCGCCCTTTTATGACGTAGACGGTCAACCTTTTCATATAAATAGGAGAGATTAAATAATTTAATATTTTAAAAGGGAGACGCGCGTCAAAGCTTGCTTTAATAATTGAAGTTTTTAATCCTGTCATTTAGATTTTTAGGCGCGTCATTATCTGTCATTACGTGACCACCATATTTTTTTTTTTTTTTTTTTTTTTTCAATGAGGGTCAGCTCGATTCTCCCGTCTGGCCTTTCCCCTTATATTCTTGTCACCCCGCCAGTTTAGAGGGTTCTAGTCTCCGTCCCTACCCCTATTCCAAAACTTTCTATCGGGGTCCAGATTCCGCGCACGGTTTTCACGTACCATAACTTTCCTATTTTCATTGCTCGCATCTGAAGGTCAGGTCGTTATGTATATTATTTTTTGGAAAATGTACCGTTTTGTTTTTCTTGACTCGCTTCCTTAATTAAATGAGTATTTAATAATTAATAGTTTGGGCTGTCTTTATTGGTATTCAATAATAATTAATAGTTCGCGCTATTTAAAAGTAAAACAATGGAACTCTCTACTTTCTTTTCATGCGGAAAACCCTTGTTCGGGGTCTACCGAGGCCTTCATTCAGTAGAAGGGAGAAACTGCAAACGATTGTTTCGATTCTCGGGTTTAATAAGCTTAGGAATAGGCCTATATTATACGCTATGTATTTGTTAGTATTTAAAGAGCTTCATTTTCAACATTCAATAGAAGACGTATCCGGGTGCAAATAGTGTAATAAATTAATAAATACATATATATAGCGTCTGGTATAGTAAAGTAATTTCAATAATTTTGTTACACGCAAAGTAGTCTAATCATAGACCTATCTTTTATTATTATTGTTATCCTATTATATAATTGAAATAATTTAATCTGATCTGGACTACGGCCTTTGTAGAGAGCGCGTTGTAACACGCTATTATTTAAAACGTTTCATGGAAGTGACCACAAATCGGTATTAGGTTATGTAGGCCAACCGATACCAATCGTACTTCATTCAGTGTATTGATCGTCATTTATTATTTCGCCGTCTTAATGGGCTGTTATGAGCCACCTTCATTTTTGCTGGGTTATGTCGCGGCCTCGTCGAAACGCCGCTTCCCGTGAGATCAGCAAGGTAAAGAAACGTCGGGTCTGTTCATTAGTTGGATGGGCGTTCAGATGATTTACCGACCCGTAAACTAGTAGATGGTTCGGATCCCACGTAAAGCTGTAAGACCGTTTCGTCACGTGATCCATTCCGTTACCGAGTCCAAATAACCCCAAACGTTATTATTGCTATTAATTTTTGTTCAGCTTATGAACGCCTACGTTACGGTATTAGCGTACACCTACATTACGCCATGTATGCCAAAGGTACGTGAATTTGTCTCGGGGTCTACTTACAGCTTTTGTTCCGACATAGGGCCTACGTCATATTTTTGGAATCCTGTAAGCGTACTTAAGTTTGGGCAGTTGGTTTGAACTGAATCCTGGAAAAATATTTAACCTACACGTCTTTGTGGTCTTGCAGAATGTAATGTAGGCTATCCTGACAATTCAAGCAGTCTGAGGTTCTGATAGTCTCGAAGTTTTGTTAGCTAATTAATATCATTTCGTAATTAATGGAGATTAGAATTGAAGTGTTTTATAAATATTTGTGGAGGTAAATTAAACATCCCAAATATGTGTAAACAGCTTGCCAATGCAAAGACACATCATCGCTTTGTAATTCCGTATGTGTGTGATTAAGAATACGTTGTTATACAAGTGGTTCCTTAACGTGTATATATATATATATATATATATATATATATATATATATATATATATATATATATATATATATATCCTTCGTCATGCCTACATAGGCTTATGTACAGTATATATGGTACCCTTGAGCTGTGTGTAATCTATATGTATACAAGCTGGAAAAATTCTATGGAATGTGTGTCCTTCATTGTTCGTGTGCCCGGTTTGAGTTCGGTTAGATTCAGAAAATTATTTTATCTTAATTAAATGTCTGATGTAACGACTCTAGACAAATTTTTAATTTTTTTTAACAACTGCGGTTATCAAATCGTGATAACTTGGAGATAAGCATTCTTATCCTTTTGAACGATTATCAGATAACTGCTGTATGATATCACTCCCTTAACACTTTTAAAGAAAGATTTTTTAATAGCGAGTGTGGAGTAAGTTGTTACGATCGGAGTATTCACATCTGTGACATAATTATTAACGTGTACCGTTATTAGTTGGTTGGTTGGTTGGTAAGCAAGCCCTAGTCAATTATAAATGGTTTGGAGTGTGTATCGTATTTTCAGCCAATCAGTGAGGACCGTAATTTAACCTTTGGAGCATTATCGGCAAGTAAGCCTTAGAGGCTTGTTTAATACTGTACATATCACTGCGGTGTCTCGTTCATGTAGTGTAACGCTGTTACATTAGATTGGTAGTGACGGTGAACTTTTGGAATTTCTGTTCTGAAAGTATCCCCCCCCCTCCGCAGACCTACACTAAAAAAAGGAAAAACAAAACAAACGGTAGCTTAAGGATTCTTTGTTTTTAACAGGATCTTATAATTCTTGAATTATTCTTATCCTGTCAAAATTGTCATACACCTCATAGCTCTATACACTCATTGTTTTTATATAAGCAAGGTCAGGATGAGTCAGGATGTCATTTTCAAGGAAATATTCTTGTTCCTTCGCGCTGTAATTACTCCAGACTTCCATACTATTGGTTTTCGTCTTTGATAGTCAGTAGAGCAATTGCAGGAAGCTTTGGTTAAGACTGTTATTATTATTATTATTATTATTATTATTATTATAGCCAAGAGCGAACAGTGCTTTTCAGCCTTGTCTTTTTCTGTTCGTAATCGTACCGTAAAACACTGAATATTAACAGTGAAGCGTCATCATTATTTCCTTATTTGCTTCCGGCATGTAATCTTGTCCCAATAGGAATCATAAACCTTCGTTTGAGAATGAGAAATTTTCATAGAAATTAGTTCTCCGGCCTACATGTACGTCACTTTTATTTTTTTTTGTTTTTACACTTTCCAAATCTAGAATTCCCACTTCCAGTATTCGCCGTAGGGAGTAATCTCGCGTGGTTCATTTAGTTTATGGTGCCGATTATTTCTTTTTGTTTGAAGAAACGTACTTTCAAGGAACGCTTAAAAAAAATAAAAGAAAAAGTTCATTGATAGAAATTTTGGGGTTATACAGTCTGTCGCGCGAGTCGGGATAATACTGGACCATATATCCCGTCCGGTTTCCCATTGTGTCAGTTACGTTGCTCGGAGACACTAGCATACCTAAACAAAAAAAAAAATCTTCAGAAAACCCTGATAACCAGTAATTTTTCTGGTAAAATAGAATTTTTTTAATTGTACCTTAGTAGTTTTTTTACAACTTTTATCGTACTGCGTGTGATTAAGCATATTTTGACTGTATACAAAGCGGAGTGTAAGACTAATTAAATTCATCACATTTAAGAAAAGTTTACGCTTTCGAACGGGAAAAAAACGTATTCGTACGCGCGGTAATTATGTTGGAATGGCTCCGTCTTCTTACGTAATCCTGAAATTTTTACTTTCATATTCCGAATCATTGAGAGGAAGTCCACGAAGTTAGCTAAATTGGAATTCTGAATGACTCGCTCCGAGCTACGGTACTTGTCAAGCATTTAATTAGTAATATTTTCGTTTTTTGGAATATTGCTAATTAAAGAGCAAACCTAATGAGTTTAACCTTGAGCCAAAGAGTCGTATGTCCGGTAGTATTCCGGTCTACAATCGGATTTTGGTTTAGGGGTTTCCAGCCAAACATCAGAACAGACTGGTTTTAGTTTCGAGGTTTCTTTTTTCGCTTTTTGTTTTATTTACGATTTTAGCAGTAAGGAAAACCATTTCTTTTGGTGCAGATAGTTTTTTGTGTTGATCGAATTTAGCCGTAGGGTTGTTCTTTTTTTAATTAGTTAAAGGCAGGGCCCAGGCTGGAGGATGGAGGAGGTGGTGATCTGGGGTAAAGGGGCCAGAGTCAAAAGTGTGTGTGTAATAAATATATATATATATATATATTATATATAAAATATGACCTCCTGTAGCAATTTTAAACTTCAAATTATAGATCGCGAAATGCACATTTTGAACGACAGAACAAATCCTGGAGACAAAATTTGTTTTTCACCCAAACCCATTTGGCAAAAAAAAACTATCCAGGTGCTACTGTAGCGTGCTGTCTACAACATATTTACGAATTCAGTTACATTAAAACAAAAAATGTAAAAGACAAATAAAATAAACAAGTCATTCTATGGGATATAATGCCCGGTTAAGTTAATTGAATGCCCGGTTAGGTCAACTGTTATGCCCTTGACGATTGGTTAGGTTGAGTTGTGATTCCTCCTTTTATAGTCCGCCTTGACCTCGCATTTGTCCCCGAAGATAGTTAAGTCATTTTAGGTCAGGTTAGCACAAATTCAAGTCAGATCAGGTCACTTCAGCGCAAATGCTTTTGTAGACTAAAGATATCTTGGTAGACCGCACGCTATAGTAGCACCACTATCCAACCTAACCGGATATAATCTAACCTAACCCGTGGACCGCACCTGTACATAACTTGTGTTTTTAAAGGCGTCTCAGAAATTTCATTTTGAATAAAAAGGAAATGAAGTATACATTTCGAAAAAAAAAAAAAATTCCCCATTTTCGTCTAAAACTTAATATTTCCTTTATCAGGAACTGTAGGAACCAGTTTTGAATTTTTGAGTTAGGCCCAATCGATTAGGTTGAATTAACTTTCATCTCTAAACCAGAGCGACTCTCGAACAGAAAAGTTCGATTTTTGTTCGGGGGTTTTCTCCAAAAGATGAAGGAAGGTCAAACTTGCTGTATGGTAGTTCGTGTAGGTTGTGGGTAGGTTTTAGTTAAAGCCATCGCCCTCAGCAATAAGTAGGCTACTTACTATACTTTTTCCGTAAGCCACACGAGGTTAGTACTTTATGTAGGTTTCATAATTCACGCAAAATAGCTGCTTTGAAATGAACTTGTCGAGAGTGACTGATTGAACATCTCGAAACGCGTTTTAGTGGACTTACATTCTGGGTATTTATTCCAAAGTACTGTTAATCAGTTGCTGATGAACCAGACTTGGTTGTGGTAACCACATCAGCCCGTGATGTAAAAATTTAAATCTCTAAATGGTGGTTATGAACTTGCGTACGTAGTAGGTAGGCTTATTTGTTTCTAGGCCTGCCGTCTATACAATTTAGAAGTGTAGAGGAGTCTTTCAGAAGGTACCGTCGCCATCCAACCCCTCACTCTAGCTCAGCTTATATTTTTGCCCAGAATCGTGCAAAATCTGTTCTTCGACTCGCCAAAAACTCCTTCATCAGACTAAAGTGTAAAAACCTATCTAATTGTAATTTTCTCGCTTTTTCTGGCACCTTGCCAAGAACCTCTCAAACAACTTTACTACATCATCATCATCCTCTTTTTCCATTTCGACGGCTCGGTTGCCGTTTCTTCTCCTGATAAAGCTAAATTTTCGTCTCCAACTCAATCCTGGACGGTTCCGGTGCTGTTCCTCTATCTCCTCCTCCTCCTCCTCCTGACTTTATGATGTCTGAAATTAGAATCTCTTCCAAAGATGTTCTTTCTGCCCTATCTGGGTTCAACTCAAAGAAGGCGTACTGTCCTCATAGTGTCTCTTCTGTTGTTCTCAAGAACTGTCCTTCTGTGGTGACACCCTGCCAAGCAAACTCTTTCTTCTGGTACTTTTCCTTCCTGCGGAAAGTTCGCTTTCATTCAGCCAGTGCCAAAGAAAGGTGACCGCTCTCAACCCTCCAACTATCGTTCAGTTGCTTTGATTTCTTTCCTTTCTAAGGTTTTTGAATCTATCCTTAATAGGAAGATTCTTAAACACCTCTTACTCGCAATCTTTCAGATCGACATTGGGTTCCGCAAGGGATGCTCTAACTGGCGATCTTCTTGCATACCTCTGTGACTTGTTCATCCCCTTTTCGGGATTTCGGCGAGACATTTGCCATTGCGGCTAGACATATCAAAAGTTTTTGATAGAATCTGGCACAAATCTTCAATTTCCAAATTGCCCTCCTTCGGTTTCTATCCTTCTGTCTGTGCCTTCATCTCTGATTTCCTTTCTGGCCATCTATAGCTGCAACTGTTCTTCTCCAAAAGCTATTAATAATGGTGTTCCTCCGGGCTCTGTCCTATCACCCACTTTTTTCCTTTTACAGTACAGTGCCCGCGAAAAGTATCCGATCACTCAAGAAAATACAATATTTTCCCTTAATATTCAGAGACACGTAATTCACTTTCTATTTGTTCTAGCGACATCTGGTAACTTTGAGGTTGCTCGCTGATATGAGAGCTATCCAACGCATTCTCAAATTAGTGTTCTGGTAGCCTTCGTTGCGGGTGGCTGTGTCTCAAATTTGTCAGATTTCACTGTTTGTGTAAATTTCTTGATATTTTTTTTTTTTTTACAGAAAGTGGTGTAAATAAAATTTATATATAATGTGTGCTAAAAAACAACTTAAGAGTGATTGTCGAGGTGCTATTGTTGCTTTGCATGCATGTGGGAAATCACAGAGACAGATAGCTAAGGAATTAAACATATCCCAAAGTACCGTTAATTTATGGGTTTCACGGGCTAAGAACAATGGTGGCCTAACCACGCCAGTCCCTAAAAAACGATCTGGCAGACCGAGAAAAACAAATTCGCGAACAGACAAACTTATGAAACGTTTAGTATTGAAAAACCCAACAATAACTGCGAAAGAAATAAAATTTAATATGAATAATTTGTTATCTGGTGTTTCTGAACGAACTATCCAGGAGCGGCTCCAAAAGAACTCGGATTACCATCTCGCCATGCTGCTAAGAAACCGTTCATTAATGAAAAAATGCGTAAAAAACGTGTCGCATTTTGTAAAAAATACATTCATTGGACTGTTGATGACTGGAAGAAGGTTTTATTTAGCGATGAGTCGACATTTTTGACATTCAGAAGTTGTCCAAAAAAGGTTCGCCGGCCTATTGGCTCAAATAGGATGGACCCTAAATACACCCTAAAGACAATGAAACACCCTCCAAGTGTGATGGTTTGGGGTTGTTTCGGTTACTATGGGCGTGGAAACTTATATTTTCTTCCGAAGAACACAACTATGAATGGTGCACGGTATTTAGCAATGCTACAGGATAAACTTCCAATGGCAATGGCAATCCAAAGGACAAAAACATACATGCATGATGGTGCACCATGTCACAGGGCCAAAATAGTGACAAAATGGATTACTGACAATAAATTTGATATTTTGGATTGGCCTGGTAATAGTCCAGATCTCAATCCGATAGAAAATCTGTGGCTAATAATAAAAAATAAGGTTGAATGCCACGACACTGGCTCAGTCGAAAAATTACAAGAGGCCATCAAAAAGGTATGGTGCAAGGAAATATCAGTGGAAGTTTGTCAAAACTTGATTAAATCCATGCCAAAATGTCTAGAACAAGTCATCCAAACCAAAGGACAGATGACAAAATACTAATATAAGGTTAGTATACATTTAAACATTGTTTTTTATGTAAAAAATACAAATTTCAAGGGTGATCGGATACTTTTCGCGGGCACTGTAGGTACTCCCAAACCCGTCACAATTGGTGTGCAGGGGTAGCGGGTTATGGGAGAGAACTTAATAGAGTATTAAATATGTATTTTTTGACATGGTTTATTATTGCATTACATTTAATACGTCATAATAGAATGTTACATATAACGCAGAAGGGCTTGAAAAGATCATAAAAGATGGATTTTTTTTTGCATCATTTATTAGTACATTTATTAGACACCACGAGAATGAGGCAGCACCAGCATGACATGTCTATACGCGGCTATTATTATAGAAGAGGCGGGTTACAGAGTAGCGGGTTTAGGAGTATCTACTGTATTTACAATGATCTAAGTCGCACCTCTTGCCCTATCCACTCCTACGCTGATGATTCCGCCCTTTACTGCTCCATCCGCTTCACAAAGCGTCGCTTAAGTCACTCCATGTTTCGCGTGGGACGGCTATGATGCACCTGACCATGCACCCATCTTTCTTTCTACTATCTGTGATTGCGGCAGAGAAAACCTCGTGACTTTGTGCCTCAAGAACTCGGTTTCTTCATCGATCTACTACTCGTCACAATCTTCCACACGACTGCCCCCTCACCTTCAACAATACACAACTCAGTCCTTCCTCTTCTCTTAACATTCTTGGTGTTTCCTTTTCTCGTGTTCTTGGAAAGATTACACCTTTCTCTAAAACAGCTTCTAAGAAGTTAGGTGTGCTGTACCGGCTCCGCAGTTTCTTCACCCCCACTCAGTTGCTCTCTCTGTACCAGGGGTCTTGTCCGCCCCTGTATACAGTACGTTTCACGTGTGTCGGGTGGCTCAACACACACACACACACACACACACACACACACACACACACACACACATCTACTTGACCGGGTGGAGTCAGGCTTTTCGTCTCATAAATTCTCAGTGTGTTACTGACTGTCTTCAATCCCTCTCTCTTCGCCGCAATATTGCTTCACTTTCTCTTCACTATCGCTTCGCTATTATAACGGACACTGCTCTTCTGAACTCCCTAAATGCATGCCTCCTCTTTTAAGGAGAGCTTGCACTATCACACTTTTACCCATTCTCATTCGTTTCTGTCCAACTCTTTCTAATGCCAAAAAGGTTAATCGATATTCTATCTCATCCACTCAACCGGTCAACTCTGGAACAGTCTTTCTTAATCCATCTTTTAAACGCAAAATGTCCAACGATCTCGAAACCTTTGGTTCTTGATTATGGCTCTTCTCTCGCGAGGGGCGTGGGCGTTGGCCATTGGCCCCTCCTTCCTGCACTAATACATATATATATAATATATATATTATATATATATATATACAGGGTGGCGTAGTATCGCGATACATTTTCTGTATATTGTATCGTATCGCGATACATTTTTCAGTATTTGTTATCGTGTCGAAAGATACGATACAAATAAGTGTCAGTAATGCGAAACTTTATCAGTGATAAATTTGTGTGAGAGAGAACAAACCTCGTCAAGAATTATCTAATTATTTAGCAAATAATTCATCAGACATTCAACAATTACACGCGTATCCTTTCATAAAAGAACTGTTCATAAAATACAACGCTACACTGTCATCAAGCTCCGGTTGAGAGACTTTTTAGCATAGCTGGAAATATCTTTCCTTCAAAGAGAAACAGAATGTCTGATGAATTGATTGAGAAGTCACTGTTTGTAAAATTCAATAAAAATAGAAAAAATGGCAAAATTGAGCGTCCACTTTTCAAGGCACATAACATCATGAAACGGACATGTTATGTGCCTTGAAAATTGGACGCTCAATTTTGCCATTTGAGGTTTAAGTTTTGTTTTTTGGCTAAAAATACAATAATTACCCCTTTTTCTTTGATGTATTCAATCTGACGTGAATGCAACGAGTTTTTTGCTTATATTGAGGTTCTGGATATAGTAGGCTAGGTGCAGCTGTAACCCCTAGATCCTGTCCCAAAGCTGGATTGTATCTGCGTTGCAGATAGCTGGTGAGGGAAGCTATATTTTTAGGGCCTCTCTGCAAGTGACCCGTTGCCCACGTCGGGCTAATATCATGAAAAAACTAGTGTTTGTCATTTACCATTACTTATTCGGACTATAGTGGATTTAATTTTCCCAGATTATTTCCTTGTTCCATGCACGGTCTGTGTGTATCATGAAAAAAAAACCTCAGGGGACCATTCTGAGTTGAATCATATATATATATATATATTAGTGATGTAGGTCACATCCGCACATTTTCTCGCATCCGCACTTTGGACTGCGGATGTCGTGCGGATGTGGACCGTTGAGATAAAATGTCATTAATAAGCGAAATTATCAAATTCTACTATATTAATAGAACTAGTTCATTGTGCGCAAAAGTGATGCAAGCGACAAGACGAGAGGCTGTTCTTGTATGAAGTTACTCTCTTGCAACCTACTTAGATCCACGTTACAAAGCTAAGTTATTTTCACCTAGTACATTAGAACGAGTTAAATCATCACTTGGCAAAGCAGTTGAAGAGCTTCAATCTCTTGAATCTGTCGCTTCGCCACCCACCAAAAGAATAAAAGTTTCAGTGACAGAACCAACACCTTCAACAAGCAAATCTATCACAGAATCTGTCTCTCAGTTTCTTGAGTCAAGCAGCAATGACGAGACCTACGCGATGTCAAAAGATGTAGTAAAAATGATCGAGAGCTATCACCAAGAAAAACGCCTGGCTGCATGTGACAATCCTATTAGTTGGTGGAAAAATACGCAGAATATCTATCCATACTTGAGTAAACTTGCAAGGAAACATTTAACCTGTCCTCCAACAAACGTACCAAGCGAGAGATTATTTAGCAGTGCTGGATTAATATATGATGAAAAGAGAAACAGACTGGCAGCAGAAAAGGCAGAAAAATTAATGTTCCTTAAGCATAACCTTCCTATAATTAAGTTTGAACATTAAACGATGAACATCTTAGTTTACTTTATTTTAATTGCTCATTTATAAATATGCCTAATAAAACTTTAAACTTAATATAAATAGTTATCAAGCTAATTAAAGATCTCTTTCTATAAGGGTGGAGGAGGTTGGGGAAAGAGGTCGGTGGGGTGCATTTGAGTTGGGTTCACGTCCCGCATCCTGGTAACACAATTATGGTTTCTAATTGTGGCTGAAACTCAACAAAATATAACGAATTTATTTGCAGACGAATTCACTAATTGATTTCTATATTAGTTAGATGCTTGATATAATTTTATATGTTCAGAGAAAAGTACAGCAATTATTGTACAATTAATCAATTCTACTACATTATAGCTACAGCTCTCTCTATATAATAACTTATTATATACGTTAAACACAACAAATCTCGAATATATCCTAAAAAATAACGAAAATGTAGACATCCGCATCCGCGGATGTTGAAATCAAACATCCGCATTCGCGGATGTGAAAAAAAATGACATCCGCTACATCTAATATATATATATATATATATAGTGTGTGTGTGTGTGTGAAGAACGACGCTTGTGTAGAAGAGCGTTCCGCACAAGATGAGGAGGGAGAACGAACAAATGAAAAATGAGGTACCTCCCGAGAATCGAACCCGGGATCATCCGATTGCCGGTCAGATATGCTATCCACTACACCAAGGACCTCGATCAATAAGAAGTCGCAATTCTCCTACATACGAGCAGGAACCAATGCCCTGAGGGGGCACCCTCGCATGCCGTACATATATACATTTTAACTGCAAACAACACAGTATAATCAATGTAAAGAACGACGCTCTTCTATACAAGCGTCGTTCTTTACATTAATTATACTGTGTTGTTTGCAGTTAAAAAAAAAAATATATATATATACATCGTAACGAGATGCATTTTTGCCAGTGTATCGAGTATCGTATCGCATTACTTTTTTGGACCCCGATACACCACCCTATATATATATATATATATACACACGTGTATATAATATGTATATATTGTATATTGGCACATGATTAATTTACTTCTGTACTGTTAATCTTGTGCATCATTGGCGTGCAGAGAAGTTAGGCCTATCTCTTCATGCCCGTACCCATAGTTGATGCAAATTTGTAGAAATAATTACCCCACAATTTAGTTTTGCAGGGGCGTCCTTGGTTTGGTACTTTTGTTATCGTACTGTAGCCTACTTTTTAGGGCATGTTTTAGGCATTTTAGGTCAACGTAGGCCTACATACTCTTATTAAATATGGCACACTTGGATTACTGTATATCTATATATAATGCGCGCCTGGATGGTGTGTAGTGGTTAGCGTCGCTGACTACGAATCCATCGGCCACGGGATCGAGACCCGGTGACGGCAGGCGGCGCGCAGCAAAACACAGCTGTTTATCCTTCCACACAAAGAAATTGGCTGTTAAATAAATGGGTACCCTGGGTAGCAGGGTTGGGTCGATTAACTTCCAAAATTAACTAGTTAAGTTTATTTGAGATTCTTACCAATTAAGTTAAGTTAATGCAAATTTTAAAAATTAACTACCATATATTGGGGCGTATAAGTCGGTATTTTAAGTGTAAAATTATGCCCCTAAAGTAGGGAGTCGACTTAGAGGCTGTCTAAAAAATTAACCTTCCACTTTCCATTTTAGCTTGTACAACCGGTAGCTCGCGACCGTTGTACAACTTGGCCCTCCGGGAAGAAGTGGCTAAGCGACAAAAGTAAAAAAACGCCGTTACCCCCATTACCTCCCCACCCCCACTCCCCCATTACCTCCTCACCCCACCCCATTACCCCCACCACCACTCCTCCAATTACCCCACCTCCTCGCGACCGACCGTTGTACAACTTGGCCCTCCGGGCTGGTAGCAGTGTATGTCACACATGAAAATCTTAAAATTCAGAAATCTTGAATACTTTATAAAATAATATAATTACAAAAATTGTAATAAATCGTAACTGCAAATCGATGAAAGAATGGAGCTTAATATCCCGATTAAATAGCTGAATAAATCGAGTCCTTTCGGGCTATCCAATCAATCACTTTTTCATGTATTTTTTTTATTGGTTGTAGATTTAAAATTATATTATATGAGGTCCTCATAGAAAGAAGTGGCTAAGCTACAAAATTAAAAAAACGCCATTACCCCCACCCCGTCCCCATTACCCCACACCGTCCCCCACTACCCTCGAGCGGGTAGCCTGTGCATGGTTCCGAAGAAAGTGGACACACACACACACACACACACACATTTTACTTCAATAGTATATAGGATTTAAAGACGGGTCTACCTGTCATAGGTCCTCAGTCCTGCATTAGCTCGCTTTTGGTCAACATCTGAATTGGATCCATATGACGAAGCACTCGCAAATATATCTGAGGATGTATGTAATGAACTTATGATGTCAGATGATGATTATGAAGGATTTGATAACTAATTTTTACGATGTTTTACTTTTTTATGTTGGCAAGTTGATGATCGACTTAAACACCCACAATAGGCTAAAGTCTAAATGTGAAATTGAAAGTTAGGGGATCAACTAATCTGGGCCGTAGACTTATACGCTCCAGTATACGGTAGTTAAGTTAATTTTGAAAGTTAATCAATTAACTTTCTTTCTTGGAAGTAGTCTGTAGAATCATTATATATATATATATATATATATATATATATATTATATAATATATTATATATATATATATGTCTATCTAATGAAGGTAATGATAAACCCGTAATTATGTGGGATCACCTCGTATGTGTCGTTGTCAATGTCTGATAAATTATCTGTATTGTTTTGCATATTATACAACTCAAGACATAAGGATAATTTTTTTCTATAAGCTTTTATTATTTTTCTGTTTTTTATAAATAAATTAAATTTGTTTATGGTCTCAACTCGACTTTTATCAACGAATCTCAACTTTTAGGCATATAATAGTTTTTCATTGTAAAAATGAAGGCAAAATTAATTTAATAAATTGTTTTCTAAACTGTATGTTTTATATTGTACACTATTGACACTGAACATAACTCAGATTCCTCACCAACAGTAGTCAAATTAGACACAAAATATATACTTCACTTACAAATTAAACACGCTTGTTAACTTTACAGACGATGAGGGTCTCAAACCTTTCATCTCTTAGCCTATTACATTTCACTCAAAAAGATAAAAACAGCATTTTTATAGGAAAATTAATTGAAGTTAATTAATTTGGAGATATTTCAATTAAGTTAAGTTAAACTTTTTTACAAATTTAACTAGTTACGTTAATTAACTTAATCGGCAAAAAAGTTAAGTTAATTAACTTAATTGACCCAACCTTGCTGGGTAGCCTAGTGGTTAAGACGGTGGGGTGTGGTTCGGATTTCATGTTAAACTATAGGTCTAAGGTAGAAGAGCAAGCTTGACCTTCGTCAGAGTGAACAGTTTGGGCAGAAGCAATACCAAGGTTAACCAAGGTTATATACGAGCCGTTCAGAGCAACAGTGCCGAGCCCGCCAAATTCAAATTATGAGAAAACAAACCTCAACAATTTTAAAAATGTACTCATTGATGCCATCACCAAATATTAGTTAATAAGTGACGAGCCAGCCATATGCTACTTTGTTAAATGATAGAGGATGGATGAAACTTTCAAATACTATAAAAAACGCATCTTGAGACTCAGGCGGGCCCTTCACTGTTGCTCTTAACGCCTCGTGTTTGTGTGATATATATATATAATATATATATATATATATATATATATATATATATATATATACAGGGTGTCCCAGAATTAACTATATTTCAATGAAATCGGACAAATTTTTTAAAAACACACTTATTTATGTTTATCATGTTTAATATGTGTTAAAAATGTATAAATTTCTAAATTTTTTTCATAATTTTATTTTCATAATTTTTTCATTATCTGGTCCAATGAAAGACCGTCTGAAGTCATAGAATGGCAAAGAGACTCTCCAAAAGTTAATGTGTGGCTTGGAATGACCAAATCCAAAATTTATGGCCCATTCTTCTTTGCGGAAGCAACTGTAACAGGTACCGTCTACCTTGATATGCTTCAGCAGTTTCTCGAACCACAGCTTCTTGATGATGGCATTCTTGATAATGTTGTGTTTCAACAAGAAGCATTGATCTTTTGGCGATAAACCTTTGTTTTTATAAAACCCCATGCAAATAAATCCAGGGGTGTCAAATCCGGAGAACGCGGAGGCCAAGGTCGAGGTCCTCCACGTCCAATCCACCGATTCGGAAGGCGTCTGTTGAGGTATTCTCGAACAATTAGAGCATAATGACATGGTGCTCCATCTTGTTGAAACACAACATTATCAAGAATGCCATCATCAAGAAGCTGTGGTTCGAGAAACTGCTGAAGCATATCAAGGTAGACGGTACCTGTTACAGTTGCTTCCGCAAAGAAGAATGGGCCATAAATTTTGGATTTGGTCATTCCAAGCCACACGTTAACTTTTGGAGAGTCTCTTTGCCATTCTATGACTTCAGACGGTCTTTCATTGGACCAGATAATGAAAAATTATGAAAATAAAATTATGAAAAAAATTTAGAAATTTATACATTTTTAACACACATTAAACATGATAAACATAAATAAGTGTTTTTTTTTTAAATTTGTCCGATTTCATTGAAATAGTTAATTCTGGAACACCCTGTATATATACACACACACACACACTTTG